>PVKB01000440.1:0-500934 GCA_004027205.1 Ctenodactylus gundi
TTCCATGACCTGGCAGCTCACAGGTACAGCTGGTCTCCAGAGGGAGAGTGGCCCATGGGATAAAGGGGCAAAGGCGGCCTTCCTGTCTCCTGGAGCTCCTGTTAGAGAAGGTTCTGCTGCAACAGAATCCTACTAGAGCATAGTTCTGCTGAAGGCTCCCCCAAGACTCGTGGCTTCCCTTGCCCATACTCTAGTATTAACCAGCAATGTCCTCTGGTCCTACTGAACCTAGGTCCAGAGAGACATGCTGATATCTCACTGCCTCTCTATTGAAAGATGTTAAACCCTTAGCAGATCCACTAAGGTAGGAAGGGAGGAAGGTAGGGAGGCAGAGAAGCTTGAGAAGAGAAACTGGGCTAAGAAGCTGAATGCCCCACTTTCTGCTAAGGTGAAATTACCTCATGAGCACCACAGGTGGTGTTTAAACACTTACTTTGCCATCACACAGAAAGAGGAGATTCTTTCTAACCTTTTCTCATTCGTTCACTTTTGGTGTAATGCTAAACGCCCACTGTGTGCCAGGCAGAGCTGAGCATCTTAGCCTCAGGCTACAGGGCCCAGATTATCACTTCTTTACCCTGTTGGTCTCTGAGAGTGTCTTTGCTTCCTTTCTTCTTTCTTCCAATTATAAATCACTCGTTAGCAATCATATCATAAAACATCCTATTGGTAGATCTGGAGAGAATCATTCCTGAGAAGGAAGTGACCATAGCTCAATTATAATATTCATTTATTTGTTCATCTCACAAATATTTATTGAGAACTTTGTAAGAGCCCAGTACTGTGCAGATAAATACCTGGTACAGGACTAAACAAAACAAACCTCACGCTTGCATAGTCTTGTGATTGGGGGAGACATTGAGCACATAGGCCCACGGAAAGGTTTATCACCATAAATGGAGAAAAGTGAGTGGATGGAAAATGAACTACAAAAGGCCAGAAGTTACAGGATCGGCTGCTCAGGAAAGTCTCTCAAGGCTGAACCCTGAGGCACGAGCAGGGTTGACCAGGCAGGATGGAGTGGGTTCCACTCTCCCTTCTTCCTTCTTCCACTCTGCTCAACATCCTTAGCAGACAACCTCTTTCAATCACTGCCAAGGCACTTCCCTAGTCTTTTCAAAGTTCTGACCCTGATCCAGGAAGAAAGAATTATCCCCAAACTGGGTTTTATGGCATCACTTGTCACCTCAAGAGCCAGTTCACTGAATCTGCAGAAATGTGCTATCAGGCCCAGGAGAGAAAGGCAGATGGCTACGGCCTGCTCCCAGCAGCCAGGGACTACTGTACCACTAAAAGGCACTGAACTTCCAGATAGGGGTTCTGCCATGGCCACATTAAGAATGATTGTGGCAATAAAGTTCTGTTAGCCATCTGGAACAATTGTGTGCTCTCTAGGGTCAGATGCTTGGCGGCTGATGGCTGCCAACAGATGTGGGCAGAGAAAGTCTCCCAGGAATAGGAAAGAGTGACTGTTTGGAAGGGAGGTCAGTTGGAGGGGGATTCAGGCAGTGGCCAGTCTGAGTCTCATGGCACAAAAATACACCAGCCAAAAAATTCTAGATGAATTCTGTTTCCATTTTAGACATGATTCTCAAGAAAACTGAAGGGCATTATCATTTATCAAATATCTTGTTTGTTCTTGGATAAATGTAAAGATGTATGTGAGGTATTGGGGACCTCCCCTTCCCTGGGCTGCTCTGACCCGTACACAGAGGTTGCCTCATTTGCGAGTCAAACAAACCCTGGTCCAAGCTGCAGCATGTCCACTTACTTGGCTGTGTGATCTTAGGACTCATAAAAATCTTAACACCCTAAGTTTCGTCCATATCAAATAAACACAATCACTCCTCTTGCCATCAGCTACTGATAAGATGCAGGAGTGGAGTATCTTCTCCCTCTACCACCCTCTCAAGCTTCTCAAATGAGCAGTGTTATACTGGATGGGACCGTGGGCTTGGCCACAATTGAAGCTAATAGAGAGAAACACCAAGAGGCCTGGTGTTCCCATCTTTGTTTGGCCCTTTCGCCCCTCAATTCAGGCCCAGTTATTCTTCAGCCGTACATTCTCAAGAAAGCAGGTTATGTTTCCATCCCCCACCTTGTGAAAGTGAATTAACAGGAACACAAACACAGGTGTCACTATGATTTATGGAGTAATTAATAAACAATTACGGCGTCTTGGAGCACAATTACACATTTTATTTCAGCCACCTCGTGTGGCAATGGCTTGGCTTGCGCACATTCAGTGTTGGAGACAGTCTGAACCGGGGTAGTGAGAGATCTGGAAGGATGGGTTTTATGTAAAGCCAGCATGTGAGGCAATGTTGCACGAGAGACGTCGTAACAGATGTACTGCCCTCCAATGCATTTAAGGCAAAGGCCTGTGCCTGTACAGTGGTGGGTCTCTGTGTGGGTTCTGTACCACTTCAGGGAGCAGAAAAGCCCCTCTGGGAGATACACTCATAAGATGCTGGCATTGGTCATGGGATGGCAAAGCATGCAGAGCCATCTTGTCACTGCTGAAAATGCACACTCACGGCTCGCACTTGTATTAGTTTGGGTTCTTTAAAAAGGCAGAATTTACATATTTTTATCACAAAAAGGATCTATTAGGAAGGCTTACAAATCCGAGACTAGAGATAGTCCAAGATGGCTGCTCAGCCACAAAGTAGGTCTCCCATCCCAGACTGCAGGACAGCCGGTGAGGTGAGAGGCTGCTGCAGATCTCGGTTGTTCGAAGAACAATGGCGAAGGTTGGAGCCTGAAGATCGGCGACCTAAAGAGAAGTGATGGGCACACAGGCGCAAGTGGAGGCTGGAACGAATCGGTGACGAAGATCTGTGGCAGGCGTGTAGCAAGTCAGTGGCCATAGACAATTGCAAAGGCGAGAGCTTCCCCAGAGGAAGGAGCTGTAACAATCTTCCCATCTTCCTTCCTTTTATACCGTTGGAGTTCCACTTGGGCCTCCCACATCCAGGTGGATGCTCTTCCCTCATTGGCCAGCCCACAAATCACTCACACTCTAATCCAGGCTGGTTCTCAATTCCCAATCTAGGTGTGGTTCCTGATTCCCTCAAATTGGCGTAATCTCTTCAACAGTCACAGCAGGTAGCCCTATTTTTAATCCGGCCACCTCTCTGTAGCCTTCAGATGAAGTGGCACCATCAGCCTGATCCCCTCCTCTCCTGGAGGCAGTAGCTTCCCATAACTGAAACCCTCAAGGACCCTCTTGCCCCACCACAGCCAGCTTACAGGTTCCTTCACTAGGGTACACTGCCAGGGGACCCTTTGGAGAACTCTCCCATCAGCCTCCCCCAACACCGACTTTCATCTCCTTCCATTTAACTCCTGAACATTGCTTGAACCTGCCCTCTCTACCTTCCTATCTGCCCATATTAACAATCATTCACGGCTTCCCACTGTCCTTAAGATAAAGACCAAAGGCTAAAGTAGCCTTATGTCTCTTACTCTACCTCAAACTACAACTCATCTAGCCTGTCACCCACGATGTGGACCTGTCCTCCTCCTCAGCCTTTCTGCAAACTTCTCCCCTGCAAGACAACTCAACTTCTCCACTTTGTTGGGGTGCCGCCTCACCACCCACCCACCCACATGCTCATACTCACTTCACAAAGTCCCTTCCTCCACCAGCCTCACTTGCTGTTCACTCCTTTCACCAGCCCCAATCCAAAGTTATCAATGGGAACTCAGTCTCCAGACCTGCTTTTGCAAGAAGTCTTCTCCAGTCGATCTGGCGCCTTCCACTCTGGCCCTCTCCCTGCCTGTATATAGTGCATACAGTGTTGACACGATGGTTTCATTCTTTTTTTTTTTTTGCTTGTTTCCTGTCGTTGTATGTAGAATGGCATAGAAGGGAATAATGTGGCTCACATGGTCATGAAAACCTGGGTTCAAATTCTGGCTTTCCCACTTCCAAGCTGAGGGACTTGAGGCAAATTATTTGAACCCTCTGTACCTTTATTTTCCCCATCTAAAACCTGAGAATTATAGTTTTGAATAATGAATGGGCTAAAGTGCTTAGCATAGTTGCTGATGCCTGGTAAATGCTCAGGAAAGGAAATTTGGCTCTTTGATTCTCTCTCTCTCTCTCTCTCTCTCTCTCTCTCTCTCTCTCTCTCTCGTTAGATTTTAAATGTCACAAAAGCAAAAGCCAGTTCAAATCTGTTTCAGATGTAGAGAAAGACAAGTCAGCATTCAGAAACTACTTCCCCAGTTCCCACATTGGTACTGACCCCATCTTTCACGTCAAGGTTTCTTTGTCCCCCTATTGAAGCTCCAGTCTTAAGCACCTATCTACAGTGGACATTCCCAAGCTCCCTGAAGCCTGTAGCTCTTATCGCTCCAGGTAGAGATGGAATAGAGTTGCCAAGTAAGATCCAGGATGCCCACGCAATAATTAGTACTGGCTTGTACATGTATATTTTTCAGTGTTTACCTGAAATTTTAATTTACCTGGGTATGCTGTATTTTAATTTACTAAGGCTGGCAACTCCAGGAAGAAATTTCTCAGGGAAGAACCTACAGCCATAAAGCACTAGATCTTATTTCTCCCATTGGGAATTTCCACTATAATCAAATTTATTTCCAGGGGCTGCTTTGTACAGATATGAGATTACGCTTATTATGGCTGAGTCCGTTTTTTCAGTAAACATTTCTAAAGGCAAACAAGCAACTAAATCTTCAAAAGCCTAGCTAATGGTTTTAACAAACTTTCTGACATTCCCTCTACTTTCTGCCCTTATACCAACTGCCTTCATCAAACCAGAAACACAGACCTACTCATAAAGAAAAAAAATTGATGTGTTGATTAGGGGTAGAAAAGAGATAGCCACAATAATCTCAAGGAACCCTTGTAACCTTGTGTACGGAATGTGATTGGAACACTCACTAATGCTTAAATGTCCAATCAGGCTTGAGAGATAATTATTACCTTGACAAAATTCCTAGATCATAATACCTTTCTTTCAGTGTTGGCAAATTTTTTTTCACAATCTCTTACCTCCAGTTTTGCAAATAAATGTAACGGCCTTTTCTCTTTAAATGACCCACTTTTTCCAACAGCAGCCTACAAAATTTTCTCTTTTTCTTTGGGACTGAGTGATACCTCCCCACTATTTCCACGATAAGTGTGTTTTCAGCAATGATTGAACTCTGTCAGCCCTTCAATACTCAAAATCTTTTATTTCTTCAGAGAGAAAAACCTTTTCTTTTAACCCTTTTGGAACCCTAGGATTTTTTGTGCTAAGCTACTTGGCTGAGTTTCTGTGTTTGCTCGTGACCTCCACAGCTTTTCACTGTGTGCTTTTGCTACATTTGCAAGCCATTTCTCCTACATGATTGTTTAAAATACTAATTTGGTTGCCAAGAGTGACCAGTCTCTTTTGCAGACTGCCTATCAAATTTTTTAAGCTAGAAAATCATTTTTGCTGTTGTTAAGAAAAACGGATATTGTTTTCCTGTTTTCCTTGAGAGTTCTTACTCCTGCTAAGGCTGCCCTGTGCCTCACCATTTTGTTCAACCTCAGGAAAAGCCACGTATTCTGTTGGTTTGCTATCTTCCCTTCGGTGCGTAACGAGCTTTCGTTTTCTGCTCACCATTTTGTGTCCCCTCAGCACCCAGACATTTCAGGCTGTTGAGGGTCTCTCAAACCAACAGGGATCTGGCAGGAGCTGGGGTTTTACCTCCAGTTGGGCTGGCAGCGAGGGAGCTGAGGATACCCAGCCCCTTCTCTGCAGCAGATGAAAGCAAGAGCTCTCATGTTCCTCACGTCCCTTGACGTAGAACAGAGAGGCAGTCCTCTCCTACCTACACCTCTGGTCAGCAGCTCAGGCAGCATTTTCGTGAAACCACACATCTCTGCAACACATGAAGCTCTCTGAGGAGCCCATCTTAGCAGCTGAGCCTCTCAGTGAGTTGGGACATCTCTTGCCTTTACCCGAATTCCTGAGAATGAAGAGCCATCTCTATCTAGGTCGCTCTGATCTGAACCAAACTCCTAGAGCCATACCTGCCTCTGGGCTCACCAGCAGTTCCACCCACAACTGCTTCATTCCACAGAAGGGATCCTTATGAAAATGTCCAAAGGCCCATGAGGCACTCAGGAAACCAGCTTCTCCCCAACCTCTATCAAAAATATGATCGCTGTAAGTCCTGCAAAAACTATGATTCCTGTGGGACAGCTGAGTGAATAGCTCCTTTCAAGGCAGTTATGAGAGAACAGGAAATGATCTGAGTTTACAATCTAAAGACTTGGGTTTGAGACTCACCTCTCAGCATTTTGTAAATGTCAAAGTGCTGTGTCCCTGTGAGTTATTCCTGCAATTGTGTTACTGAGCAAGACTAATTCCAGACCTGGATCCAAAGCAAAGCCCTTCCAGTGCTCTCCCAGGCGGCAGATATTTTTCTGCAGAGCGCTCCACTCAAACTCTTTAGGGAAAGGGAACTATGATAAATCAAAGACTAAATAACAATAACAGAGTCTATACCATATTTTAATAGCATGTTTATGAGGACATCATATGGAGCAGAGCTAAAGGGCTTACTGAAGTCAGAATATTTTACGTCTATTGCTGTTGCCTTATCTCCAGACCTGTCATTCTGACATTGGAGGATATTAAATTGGTCTGATGTGATTGGTTCCCCGCACAATCACATTGGTTTTCATCCAGTACCCTCCGGTTTTCTGGTATTTGTAAATTAATTATTGGATGATTTGTTGCCATATCTCTTACAGGATAATAGTGCCTGTCACAGCACATGACATTTATAATATGTTTTTGGAATTTCTGGGCAATGTGTCTTCAGTAAATGTAAATTATTATTGTTAGCTTCCACAAAAAAAAAGGTGTTGAACACTCAGGCATGAGGATGAGTGGACAGGTTGGGCTCTCCCCCAAAACAGAATATCCCTCTCATGGGAAATTCTCTGGGGAAAGGATGTATAGAAATGATTCTTATCCTTAACTAATTTGCAAAACATCATCACTTTTCCCATCTTCCTTCCCTCTTTTTTTAAAATCACTCCTTTGGTTCATCACCCAATACACCCATTTGGAAAATATTCATTCACACCCTTTGATGACACCTGATAATTTGAACCAAACAAGATGTAAGAAGCCCCAACATCTGTTGTTTCATGTACCTGAAAGCCAAAATCAGAATCTCAAGTTCTAATCACCAACCACAGACAAAAGAATTGCTTTTCAGGATTTGGTAAGAAAGAAAGAGATAGAAAATAGAGCAACGGGATCCTGGGCTCAGTGTCCCACTGGTTAGCTGGGACAGGTCACGCAGATTCTCAAGGTCTTATCTGCCCAGTGGAAGAATTTGAAGAGATGTCCTCAGGATGTCCTTCAAAAGAGTGTTTCTGCTTGATATTAGGTTCTTAGTAGCAGATTCACTTTTAGACCAAAGAAAAAACAGACGGTCTGATCATTGATCAGAAAACTTAAGGACTATGATGTCTTGATGTCTAGTGCGGAAACCCATGGATTAAACCGAGGACAGCAGCCCGATGAATTCCAACAAAATTCGGAAATAGACAATGGACGTCTTCGGTGTTGCTAATCCCTGCCTTCCTATTCTTTATCAGTTCTCTGTCCTTCTTCCTGCTTTAGACTCTTAGTGCTTTTATATTGTCACCAATAGCTCATGAAATTTTTAATTAAATATGTCTCCTCCAGGCAATGTTCACTTCTCACATCTTTCACAATCCGTCTCCAACCATCAAATTTACCGAACCTCTATCCAGTGAGAAGGTGCCTGGCTCTGCTTTGCACACTAGTCCCCTGCGACATGAATAGATTATGAGTGGTCACCTCTCCCCTTCCCAGGAAGCTGCCAGATGACCTATGACCTAGAGAATCCTAGAATCTACTCTGTTGTTGTCATTATATACGGATGGATTCTAACAAGTCTCTTCTCTCTGATCCTGAATTTTCTAAAAATCATGAAGCGTTGACCAAAGGGAGGTGTGTCTCTGAGGTTTCTTTTTAACTCTTAAACCTTGAAGTATTCACTTTTCTTGTCTCTTCCAGAGTAAAAAGATTACAGTGTCTTTATCAGCAAATGGTTACAGGATTGAGGGAACACCTGGTTAACATCCACTATTCTTGCAGGCCAAGCATAAAGTCTCACTCCAGATATTTCTTTGTACTTTCCATCAAAAGGATATATCCTGTTCTTTAAAAACTTGTTCCTGCCCAGATTCACAGCCAAGTAGTAAGCCAGCCTTCCTTCTGCACCAGTGCTCTGAAATGTAAAATGAGAATTTCCTCTCAACCCTTATTGTAGAGAAGAGGAGCATAGCTGTTGTGCTTAGAGATGTGCTGTGCATCTTTAGTGACCTCTGCATCCCCACCAGAGGAGGTATCACTTTCAAAACCCAAATTCATACAAGCCAATTAGATAGGATGGTATCTCCATGTACACAGCAAAAAACTTGGTTTAAGCTCCATATTTTTCTTGTCCCAGAAACTCTGGTACATTGAACTATCAATACAGTCCAACAAAACACCTGCCAGTCCTTGCCACCATCAGCTGTCCTAGGAATGCCACAATGATGGGTAAGATCATGAGATCATTACAGAAAGAAATATGCTAAGTGATTTGTACAGGAGTCAGCTATTCCTGGTTCAAATGTAGCTCTGAGATTGACTTCACCTCTCAATGAATTGGATTCCTTTTCTGTGAAACTAATAGTAACAACTGCCTTGCATTTTGCAAGGATCAACTGAGGTGAAAGATATGAAATAAAATACCTCTTAAGCCAACTTTTAGAAGAGATAGAAGCAGAATTATTTCAAAGTAGACAAGCTAAATTCTCATCCCCACTCTCTAGAAATCTAACCTCAGAACCAAGGTAGCCTGACAATATGTATTCTTTTAAAAATCCCCTAGAAGATTCTGATCCACACTGGCCCACTGTGTGTTGTACAAATAGGAGAGGCAAAATCCCTAATGAATGACTGAATGAACCTGAAGGAAAACGTGATGAAAATGTGGGCATGGACCCAAGAAATTATGAGAGTCTACACATTCAAGGACAGGTTCCTAGCCTTAGGAGCCCTGACAGGCAGTGGGCTATGTCTCCAGCTGGTAACAAAGCTAGATAAAGGTAACATTTTAAAATTGCACCAAGAACAATACTTAAGACAAGAGAGCAGCATGGATGCCCTAAGCTAGTCTCAGTTATCAGTGAAAATGTAACTACCAGGCTCTCTGGGATTTCTAGGTTGACTAAGGCTGGTCAAGTCAAACATTGAAATTCAAAGTCCTAGAATACGAGTCTATTCACTAAAACTTGGTGTTAATAACGAGGGTAATCTCTTCTTGTTTCTCATTCTTGTTTTGGGGGTGGGGCTGTTGTAGTGTAGACATACTAGAAGCAATGGGTTAATCACTTCCTGGCTAGTTGCAAATGCCAGGTTTGCTGTTGTGCGCCCATGTTGTATTTCCTAGGAAAGCATCACAAACTGCTCCCTCTGATCAGGATGCACACTCTGACTCTCCTGCCTTATGCCAAGCAGTCCTGGGAGTCATCAGTCAGGTGGTACTGGGTCAGTGATGGAACTTGGCCTCACAGCCTGAACTCTTAACTTTTGTTCACGGACTAATAAATCCCCAGTCTGCTATGTCCCATATAACCCCCCAAAGAGCAATGATAACCATCTCACATACCCAGCGTGGACTTTGAACATCTTCTTAGATAAAGGTTCTTCAGACACTCGGGTGCTACTGATGATGAATGTAACTCTAATAATGTTCCTCCAGTGTTCACGTATAAGACACATTCAAGAAAAGTTTTTTAAATAGCCTCAAATTTATGACACTTCTCTTATTGAAAGAAATAATCTACAAACCAATCATTGAATCTGGGCAAACTTATGTTGTATTGGCCAGTAGTATGCAGTCAAAGTAATACTGTATGACTTCTAAGGGTAGACCAAAAAAGACCATGCAGCTTCCTCTTGGCTCTTTAAAAATACTCATTCCAGGGGAAATCAGCCATCACATATATCAAAAATACAACTGTCATCAAACCACCATGCTGGAGAGATCTCATAGGGATATTCCAGCTCACAATTCCAGCCAACACTCCAAGCAACACCAAATACAATCATACAGCTGAGCCATGTTGGATATCTACCTTTATCAAGACTTCAGGCGATTCCCAGCCCCAGCCATCTTCTGACAGTAAACATACTAAAGACCCCGATAGCCGAGCCCTTCCCAAATTATACCTCGGCAAAATTGTGAAGAATATGAAGTGGTTGTTTTAAATTGCCAGATTTTAGGGCAAGTTGTTACACAGCAAATGTAAGTGAAACACGTAATTTCAATTTTTAAAAATTACAGTGGTGAATCTGAAGGTTGAGCATTCATTCAAATCACTTAATCTGAAAAGGATAAGGCACCCTCATCCTCCGTGGATAGGCATAAACCTTGGTAAACCTCCCTGGAAGCAATTTTGAGGACACTCAGCGAAAGGTTAAAATATGCATACCCTTTGACCTCTCAGTTGAAATTCTGAGGCTCTGGTATAGCACACTGATTACAGAAATACTCAAAGAATTATTTGACTCAGCTGTAATGATGCTCATTTCTATGATAAAACACTCAGAATAACCTAAACATCCTCCTGAGACAAATGTTAAGTAAACTATTGTAAGTTCACCAAAAAATGCACCCATTTAAAACCAGATTTGGGAGTATATTTGATGACAAAATAGTCATGATCTGTTGGTAAATAAAAGGTCACGGTGCCAGTGGTATTTCCTTTATATTAAAAACATGTAAGTCTGGCTTTCTGGATGTGCAGCCAGTTTCAAGATCATACTGCAGAAAGACAAGAAGCCTAAGAGATCAACCAGGACATTAACTTGGACCTTATCCACCTGGCAGAAGAAAACAATTTGGATTCTGGAAATTCTGAACAATTTCTAAGGGAAAAGGTTAAGGTCAAATGAAAAACTCAAAATCTCAGAAGTATCGACTTACACTAAACGTTGCAAGAATAAAATCGCAGGTGTTTCCGAGAAACAGTTCTGTGAGAGATATTTGAAATACCTTAACAAGAAGTAGCTTAAGAACATTCCTCATGACTGGCTTCATGTGTTTACATCCGAGAATGACAGTTACAAACTTTGCTGCTTTAGGTTAAGCGAACACAAAGGTGGCCTAGAGTCTGAGGACTAGCTGTTCTCCCCTGACAGGGTTTTGCTTATTAATACAGCAAATATGTACATATGAATGAATGAGAAAGAAGCACCCAGAAATGAACATCTTTATCACTAAATG
This sequence comes from Ctenodactylus gundi, assembly GCA_004027205.1. NCBI lineage: Eukaryota > Metazoa > Chordata > Mammalia > Rodentia > Ctenodactylidae > Ctenodactylus > Ctenodactylus gundi. Next base: position 11,320 of record PVKB01000440.1, read on the forward strand.
AAAACCACTAACTCTTTAAACACACGCACACACACACACAACTGGAAGAAAAAAGCTCAAGTTATGAAAAGTGGTTATGTCTAAATAGCACTGTGGTTCACACATTTTTATTTTCTTTTATATGGTTTTGGTTTTGCATTTTTCACATTTTCTACTATGACACGTAGCTTGACCAGACCAATGCCATAGTGTGGTAGCCATTTCTGTCAATGGAGATCAGAGAAAAGACATTGCAAGCTGGAAGGCCAAGAAACCCTATGTCCAACTGAAGTCTGTACATCTCTGGCCACATTGCTATGAACACAAGATAACATCCCACACACAGTTCACTAAGAATCATAGAAAAATAGCCACTAAACGTGTTCCCATGTACAGAATAGAGGTGAGAGGAGCTTGAATGGGGGCTGGGGGGATCGCTGGTTACAAGCTCCTGGAATATCTTTGAAGACTTGTATTAGGACAGGTACAGTAGTGTTTATCTATGATCCATCTACTTAGGAGAATGAGGCAGGAGGATAATGAAATCAGGGCTCACCTGGTCGATATAGCAAGATTCCCATCTCAATATATATATATATATATATATATATATATATATATATATATATATATATATATCATTATGCAGCTCTAGAACTACCCTCTTCAAAATAGAAACTACCAGTCACATGACTAGTTAAATGAAGATTAAGTGAAATTAAATATAATTTAGACCTCAGTTCCATCACCCTGATCACATTTCAAGTAGCAAATGGTTATCATGTTGGACAGAATAAGGCATTTCCATCATTACAGAAACCTTTGTAATGTAGAGTGTTGCTTTAGGAAATTGCTCCACTTGTATTCTCAGATGACAAGAGAGACGGCAGTGAATGGACAGAGATGGCGTTCAAAGCCAACTCTCGCACTTACCAGATGTAAAATCTTAGTCCCATCACTTAGCCTCCCTGGACCCATTACATAGTATAGAAACAGTAACATGTAGCTCATAGGATGGTGATAAAGATTGAGTAATAAAAGAATGCAAACCACCAAGCCAGGGTTTACAAAGAGTATGTGCTCAAAAAATCAGTAGACATTATATTAACGAGCGTCCAAGAAGCCTTTTCAAGGGCACCGCATAGGATCTGAACCAGGCCGGTATATCCAGGATCCTTCACAGTCAAAGTCAGCCTAAAAATAAATGGGGGTTTTTAACCCTAAAAATGTTCCTTTAAGTCACCTCGCCTCACCCCTAATTTAAGCTCAATCTGACGAACACCTCGAGTCGCAGGCCAGAAGAGCTTAGTAGCAGTTGTTTGTCCCAGGTGCAGAGCCTCTGGGACTCTCCTACAGATGAGGAAACTTGGGCTCAATGAAGTTACCAGTTGGACAACCAAGAATCAAACCAGATCTCTGGTGTCTTACATTCATTCCTTATCACCAGCTGGAAAGTCTACCAGAGTGTTAATCAAGGGGATTTCTGAATCACAGTCTAAACCCTCCCTGGGCAGAATAAGCCTGTCGGGAGAGGAGAAGAGACCGGAAGTTCTGCCTTGGGGTAGTGGCTGCAGGACTCCTCCTCTCCCATGGATGAAGAGCTCAGAGCAAGCGGCAAGGGCTGCGCAGAGGGCAAAGGAAGCGCATTCTCAGTGGGTGAGGAACGAGAGAAACCCAACGCACAGCTTGTGCAAATGGGGATCCAGCACTGACTTCCAAAAGAAAGGAGGAGGAAGAACTGGCCTTCCAGAGGCAGGCAACCATTATAAACGGAAGCAACGTTGCTCCTATTCAGCTCCTGCATAAAAAACAGGGACCAGGAGAACCAATTTCAGCGTGACAGGACTGGCATTAAAAGGATATGTGGAACCCGGCACTTTTGCCCAATTACTACCTAGCACTTTAGAACCAGACAGAGTGCTCAAATGAGCACTGCGGCTAATTAACAGTGGTTCCTTTTAAAAAGAGTTCTGCTTATTTTTATGGATGCACTGAACATAACCAGCAGGGTTTAAAATCAAGCTCTCTTTCCTCATTTATTTTTCTCTATAGCTTGAACTGTTTTTCCCAGATTCCAAACTAATGAAATGCTTATTTGGAAGCTGTGGCCGTCCGGGGCTGGGGCTGCCACGTTCATTTCTGCTCCCTGCCAAGAGCTGATGAGGTCCTGGGACCTGGGGAAATTCCCCGGATGGCCTTGCCTAGGAGCCCACATGTATGAGAGGAGAGGTGCCAGGAAGAAAGGTCGGGAACCAGCGTTCCTCTGTTCCAAAGGTGCTGGCTCCAGGCTCCTCTGCCAGGAAATGCTGACAGCTGGCACACAGGCTGCCTCACCAACCTCTGTGGTGTGTCAACCTGCACGGGGCACCTAGAAACCTCGCTCTGGCACCATAAGTATGAGATCTGCATGCTGGTGACCCCAGTGTCCCAGGGTACCACTCACATCTGCTCCCTTCCTTCTCCATCTATACAGAGGAAAGCACCAGCCTGTGCTTATCCTTACTGTTTCAGTGCTGGTTCAGGGGTGGTTACCCTCCATTTACACGTGTGTGTGTGTGTGTGTGTGTGTGTGTGTGTGTGTGTGTGTGTAACAATCAGATACATTATCCCCCTCAACTCATAAAGTCAGCACCCAGGCACACCTGCCACTTTGGCTTCTTGCACACTGGCCTGATAGCTGTTCCTCTGCCCCCAGCACCAGCTGTCCTGGTGGTATCGGTTCACAATGGTGACAGGTACGGACAGCTGGCAGAACCCTCCACGTCTCACCCTCGGATGACCCCTGTAGATGGCAGCCTCCTGGATCACGTTGTCCCTGCAGTAGTAGCCTGACCCGCTGAACCTGTGTTCCAGCCCATTCGAGTGAAGGAGCTCTCTATGTGTCTGCTTGCTTCTCTTTACTTTCAGTTCTGGACTCTCTATAGGGTGACAAGAAAACATCAACTCCCTAAATGTGCCTCCTTCTCCGGTCTGTCCCTCTTCTCCGCCTGGCCTCTCCTCAACACCAGGTCCTCACTTTGGTGAGTGGATGTTAGACGAGAACCTTCTCTGTTTGCCATTGTCTGGGCCAGTCACCCGGCCCTGGGTTCCCAGGGGCCGGAGCCCTGCCTTGCGCTGCCCCTCACGTCTCCTTGCACCTGGCGGCTCGGCGGCTCGGTGAGTATTCTAGAGAGAATGAATTGCCTCCAGAAGCGAAGATGGCCACGCAAACAACCGATAAAGCACAGCATGATAATTGTTATTTTTAAAAGTAAGTACAAAGTCTTTTGAGAACTCAGAAAAGAGAGCAATTAATTCTGCCTGCGTGGGGTAAATTTCATATAGAGGATACAAAACATTCAAAAGAGCGGTGGTATATAAGTATATGAACAAAATGGCTGAAGAAGTGACCAGATCTGCAGCCCATATTCTTGCTCAACATCAAAATAATAAAGGCACAGAGAAGCTGAACAAGGTGCCTCTATGTGGGGACCAATGAAGAAACCAGGTAGCGAGCTAGCCCTGCCTTTCTGATGAGATCTGGGTCCCTCCAGAATTCCAGTTTCTTAGTCGACTCCATGCAGCTCCTGAGGTGGGCTCGGAGGACACGACGGTGAATCAGATCAGTTCCTTCTCCTGAGGAGCTCATTGCCGAGTGAGGGAGAGAACTGGATGGCAATTAGAGAAAATTTTAATGAGAATACCTCATGACTCTGCCATTCCTGGGCACCTGGGCCACATTGGCTGTAACTGCTACGGGCTCTAAGATGACAGGTAAGCCCGGGAGGAGATAGATTACATCACCAAAGACACTGTTCTTAAAGGGGCTAAGAAGGCCAGACAAGGAATGGGAGATAAAGCCAAGGGAAGTCCAGTTCCCATCATCCCCAGGGAAGAGCTGAGGAGACATGCACCTTCCTCGCCCTCAGGAAACAGACATCACACCACCCCAACCACCCTTTCTTTCCACCCACAATGGTGTCCTCCATTCCCTCTTCCCAGTCTTTTCCCCATTGGAGGAAGGAAAAAAAGTAAAAAGAGAGAATAAAAATATAAAAAAGGAATAAGAAAATGAAGGGAGGGGAGGTGATATTGAACAGGTCCTTTGGCACTAAATGAGTGACACAATTTAGTTTTCCAAAGCTATGCTGAAGCCTAGGACCTCCAGGCCAGGCCCCCAAGGTCCGTGGAGGGAACAGACCACCATCTCAGGTTCTGTCCTCCAACCCGACAAGCCCATTAAGCACATGCTAGTACTCCAAGCCCCGAGGACCAGCCAGCTAGGAAGTGGGCTTCACTAAGAAAAGCTGCTTGGGATGTCCCGCTCGTCAGGCACCCATCCTTAGTCAGAATTCTAGCGTAATTTCTAGCCTCTACTGATTCTGAGGAAGGGCACAGAGGATTCAGAGACCAACAGTTTACTGGCCCGTCTTCTGATTCAGACCGTTCTGCACTTCAAATTACTTCAATTCAAACTCCTTATGATTTTTCAAAGCTGCTGGGAGGGAAGAGTATTGATTCTATGTTTTGATAAGGTCAGCAGTGATCAGCTCTGACAGTCAAGTGGATGGCCTGGCCCCTTCCCCCTCCACTGGATGTGGCTCCACATGCAGAAAAGGAGGGAGAGCAACAGAGAGCGGGAGGAGGGGGCAGCTGCCTTTGTCTAGGTGATTCTGAAAACCTCCTTCCGCCCCATCAGCAAAAGTGGGCTCCTCTGGGATGGCAGTCTACGCGAAGCGGTAAGGGCACACTTGATCTTTTCCGTGTACAGTTTCACTTTCCTTTCCCTCTGTGTGTTCCTGCCCTGCAGCCTATCCTCCTGATAGTGACTCATTTTCCTCCAAAGAACCAATTAAGTTCCTTGTGGCATCACCAGACTCAACGATGACACTGATTAACGTTCAGAACCTGTAGGATTGTTCAGATTGAGACGACACAGAGAAGGCACCTCTGAGGTTTCACACAGTTGATTTGAGCTTGATGAGAAAAGTGCTTGGATCTTTCTTACTTTGCTGAGGCCACAGGAGGGGGAGCTGCCAGGAGCTCCCTCCCCAGGAAGATGTTATAGCTCCCTGTGAGTGGCAGGTATGTTCCCAAATCAATCTTGCTGGCTTCCAAGTTCCCTGGGACCTCAGAAATAATATGCAAAACTGTATGTTGATGTATATATGGAAGTTAGCTGCAGTGGCAAATGCCTGTGATTCCAGCTACTGGGAAGGTAGAAGAATCACAGGTTTAAGGCCAGCCCAGGAAACTTAGCAAGACCCTTCCTCAAAAATAAATAAATAAATAAATAAAGACTGGAGGGGCTAGAGGCATAGCAACAGTTGTTAAAGCATTTGCCTAGCAAGCACAGGGCCCTGGGTTCAATTCCTCAGTACCACATAAACAAGGCATGGTAGTGTACACCTGTAATCCCAGCACTCAGGAGGCTGAGGCATGAGGACTGCCCTGAGTTTGAGGCCAGCCTGGGCTCTATAGTGAGTTCAGGACAATCCTGGACTACAGAATAAGACCCTGCTCCCCAACTCTCCCAAAAAAGTAAAAGGACTGGGTCTATAGCAAGAGATGAGGCCTTGGATTCAAACGCCATAGTATTTATATAACTATATAATACAGAAAATTATATAAACAATATAATGAGTGTGGTGTGTGTGTGTGTGTGTGTGTGTGTGTGTGTGTGTGTTTGTGTGTGTCCCCAGAACTTGTATCAGTCTCTAAGATGCATGTCCCAGAGGAGGTTAAGAATTGCTCCATATAATCCTTTTTTAAAAATTCTTTACACTGTATCATACTCTCAAAATCACCTCCTAGCTGGCAGTGCCATGGAAGGTACCCTAAAAGACTGGGACAAGAGGTGACATCTTAAGTGAACCTGAGTTAGTACAGCACTACTTCCCCAGTGATCTGAAGGTCTGGCTGAGAACGAGCTCCATTACCAATGATTGAATGAGCCTGCTGACCAGAAGACAGGAACATGGTTATAATACATGAAGTGGTATCTCTTACACGAATATCAGTCAGATAGCAGCCACATATGTCTGCTTACATCCAAATATCACTAAATTTGAACCAATCTTGATATATTCATATCCACTGACCAGCTTGGTTGAAGAGCCACAGTATCAAATACAACAGAAATCAGGCACTTTGAGGGTTTCCCTGAAAGAAAGAATCTTATTAAACACTTAAAACAAACCTGTGAAACAACAAACTTGGCTAATTCTGGCTATGCCATTCAGCAATGTCAAAAATATGACATATCACATGCCCTGACTCAGACTGGCCTTCCTATACTCATTGGAGCACCACTTCTCCTATTGTCTGTGGAGTGCCGCCATCTCCATCTTACAGATGAGGCATTTGAGACTAAGAGAGAAAATGTGTTGACAGTCACAAGACCAAGGTGTAGAAACGGTTGTATTTGCTGCTTAGGTGACTCAAAAACCCGTGCTCTGGGAGCCATGTCATAAAAGAAATGAGGGATGGGGGAATGGCACAGTGGTTAAACACTTGCCTTGAAAGAGCAAGGCCCTGAGTTCAATTCCCCAGCACCACATAAAGCTGGGCATGATGGCACATGCCTATAATCCCAGCACTCGGGAGGTTAAGGCAAGAGGATTGCCATGAGCCCAAGTCCAGCCTGAGCTACACAGTGAATTCAGGACCAGCCGGGGATTACAGAGGGAGATAATGTCTCAAAAAAAAAAAAAAAAAAAAGGAATAAGATCAGAATTAGGGAGTAGCTCAAAGAAGAGAACGTCTGGAACAAGTCCTCAGATGGTGGGTAAACTACTACTGCAAGAAGAACTGGAAACAAGAAGAAAATTATTAGAAGGCTGATTTTGGTTATATAAAGGTTGGTTGGTTGGTTGGTTGGTTGAGTGGTTGGTTTTCCTAACAACGTTAGACAGTAAGTCAAGGTAACTGCTACACTCACAATGCTTTTCCAGGAAACATTTCTCCACTGAGATCCCTGCTAAAGGAAGCTTACACAAATTCTTCAGCCAAAATAATCATTACTGTTCATGATCATTTTGCTATAACTGATGACACCATAAAAGCATTCCCAATGCAGAGTAGTCAGATCTGACTGTGGTAGGAAAAACTCGGTTCTAATAATGCTTTAGTTAAGTACAACTTTCTATATTAGACAATACAAATGTGTATGATGGCTCAGATCTAACAGTCTTATTTCTTACCTGTGTAAAATTCTAAATGAATGGTCCTGGGAAGCAAGTCTCCTCTGAGTCCTGATTTCAGGACTCAGGTTGTTTCTGTCCTGCGCTTCTACTGCTTTCAACATACGGCTTCCAAGGTCACCGTGCTGGTCTACATCAGATCAGCAGAAAGAAGACAGTACTGATAGATTATATTTAGTATGTTTTATACCAGGCCTGAAGTGGCACATATTACTTCAGTTCACCTGTCTGAAGCCTAGTCACATGGTTGCAGCTAGCCACATGGAAGGCTGGGAAAATGCATTCTACATGTGTCCACAAGAAAAGAAGGAAACGTTCAGTTGAACTTGAGCCTTTGTTACAAGCAAAAAGAAGTCATGTAGTTCATCAGAGGTATACATTACCACAATATTTTCACTATTTTTATCTATATAGTTCGGTCCCTAAGGTCCTCAATATGAAAAACGCCTTCCTTTTCTAAAACAATAATCCTCTTAAGAACTCACATACAAAACAGGAAGTCCATGTGGCTCAAGATATCACTAAGTAGTGACTCATTCATATAACAATTTAACAAGCCTTTTTCAAGGTTGTGAGCTAATAGTCCCCACCTGTGCAATAATTTTCGGCCTTCAGAGCCCTATTTTGGTGGTTTCTTCCCAAAGGGTCTAGTCTTTCTTTCATTAGTTTCTATTCATTTTCCCTTTTGGCTCCTGTCCACCATCACTTGCCATAATAATTCTGGAATGCCATTCATCAATATCAATACATGATACTCAGATCACATGCCCTGACTCAGACAGGCCTTCCTTTAATCTTTGGAGCACCATTTCTCCTGTCATCTGCCTCCTGAAACCTAATCCCCACCAGCCTCCAAAACCTCACCCTACAGAGCCACCTGCCTCACTCCAAAAGCTGCCATCTACTACGTGGCCTATGTAAGTGCCACCCCACATGTCAGATACTAGAAGCAGGGCCACTAGTTCTTCATCCCCAAATCTCCAAAACTTAGTGCTTCCTTTGTTAGAACTGCAAAGGTATAGAGTATCATTGCTCTGGCTCAAGTTTAGTGTGAAGAGACTATGGCTTTGAGGAGTTAAACAGCATCCTTAATACCACAGAAAGGAATAGAGTAGATGGTGATTTAATAGACCTGTCTGTTCTCACTGGAAAAGAAAAAAAAACCCTTTCCTTAATTTCAAGGCAAATTGGTGTACACGCACATGTTTGTGCATGCAAGTACATGTGTGTATATGTGTGTGTGTCTGTCTTAACATTTTTTGACATAGTAATAAAAGGCTTCGATAATAAAAACAGAACAATTACAACTGTTAACATACATTAGTTTGTTGGAATCACTAGTCTTTTGCTTTAAACCTGTCTTTGTCTGTGATATGTTCATTCCAACCTTCTGCCCCATAGTTATTTCCAAGAACACTGTAACTTAGGCCCTAGCTTAGTGCCTGATGCATGACAGACACTCCGTGAATCCTGAATGGAAGAAAGGGAGAGAAAAAAGAAGGAAGGTAGACAGCAGGCAGGCAAGCTAGCCCGTACAGTGTTCTAAATTGCTCCAAATGAAAGGAGAGGAAGCATTATTAGGGCTTTTCCCTCAGTGGAGAAAGACATGGCAAGAAAAAGTTTCACAACTTTGAGGCTGAACTGGAATTATTGGTAGGTCCACGTGGACAGCCTGCTCTCAGCATGGGTCTAAGCCAGGCGTGCTCATGTTCTCCAAATAGCCAAAGTGTCCCACACGCTTTCCCAGCCCAGCCACCTCCCAGCGTAACCCACACCCTCCCACGCCTTGCTTCTCATCCTCTGCCCCAGTCCAGGCAGCTAGAAGTGTGTGATCCTCCCCGCCAAAAGCATTTCCAGGAGCAGATTCAAATGTTTGAGAGCAGAGAGCAACCCAAGAATAGTTACACACAGGTAATCTCAGGATCACTCGGGAGAGGAAGCATGTCCTCACTGACCATAGTCACCAGGAGCCCATCAGACACTCCTTTCAAAAGCTTGTTCTGGGCCAAAAGTCAGGCAAAGGACCCAAAATGATCCATGAGCACAAAGGTCTGTACTTCTGGGCTCCACCTTCAATGCTTTAAATAAAATACCAACTAAGCCCAATTTCTTCTCAGACTGAGTGTGTTATCCAGTCTTATACGATGTAGCAGGTTAGGAACACCAGAAGTGTTTGACATGCCCACTCCGAGTAGACTCTCTGGGGCAGTGATCTAGAGACTGAGACATTTCATTTTCATTTATTGTTCAGTTGTACTTAAAGAGAAAGTCCCCAAATGAAACGGAGAGTGTTCAGGTTGTTTTAAGGGCATCTTTCCTTTCTGTGACACCAGGAGCCTGCTCTCCGTTTTTTCCAAGCTCTGGAGAGAAACATTGCTTGCCAACACTTGAGTGATTTCACCTCTGCCGTTTCCATGGTGATGCACATCCCCACACAGCCTGGAGAGAAGGTGCAGCTCCAAGTGCTGATGAAAATGAAGGAAGCCCAGCAGCTACTTAGCAGGGGGATAGGGAGGCATGTCTCTAGAAGTAGGCTGTCTTGAGCACTGGGTCTACGTGGCCTGTGCCCACTGCTAGTCTGAGATGGACCTTCCCTAACTAGGAGAGAAAAACGAAGCTGGCAGGCGCTCCAAGGGCAGGGAGAAAGGGAATCAGCTGTCCAAGAGACACGCACAGACTGTCTGCAACAGAAGACACTCCAAGCAGCTTGCAAGAATTCCTTACCAGCAGCCTATGGCCTCCCGTGGGTTAACAGACAAGCATCAGTGGTCCTACACCCTCACCTGAAACCAAATCTATGCACCCTGGGGAACTGCTTGTTTTTCAGAAGGTATTTATCAACACGTTCTCAGATTCTCAAGAGTTCTTGACCCCCAGAATAGAAAAAGGAGCACTGCCTTGGAATGACACACTTCATCTAAGGGGTGACAGACAGCAGACAGCTATCCCTTTGGCATCTACAACTTGGACACGAGCACCCAGGAGGTCAATGCTGCTTCATCGAGCTCAAATCCTTCCCAGTTTGTCTCCTGGACTTCCTCTTACTGGAACAAGCTAGACTACTTACCTAAAGAGGATGGATGTGCCAAGATGGAGGAAAGAGAAAGGAGAAGCAAAGCTCTCCAGATTGGAACGCGATCTTCCTCCATTTTTTTTTTTTTTTTTTTTGAGACAGAGTCCTGTTATGTAGCCTAGGCTGGTCTTGAACTCACTCTGGACGCTAAACCAACCTTAGCTTCAAGACAATCATCCTGCCTCAGCCTCCCAAGTGCTAGGATTACAGACATGTGCCATCATGCCCAATTTATGCGGTGCTGGGTAATCAAATCCAGGGCATCGCACATCCTAGGCAAGCACTTTAAGTGTTGTGTCATCCCCCAGCCCTTCTCCACTCCATTTTTACCAGTGCAACCTGTACAGTTCTTCTTCCTTTGGGATCTCACATTGCCTAAGGACATCAGTTGTCCTGCTCAGCCCTCTCACTCGGGTTTCGGTGCATGTCCAACTGCATGCCTGTTGTTGGGTGCTCTCATTCAGACTCACACAGAAAGACTTGTATGTGGAACTCTTGGCAGAACATATGACTAATCTGGACGATGAAAACTGAGAAGATGGACAAAGGAAGGTCTTTCGGATTCAGCAATCTGGAAGGACACAGCAGCCACAGCAATGTCTGGCAATTCCTCTGTGGAGCTGATGTCAAAAGGCAGGACCTCATTGATAACAGCATGGCCAACTGATGCCAGGTTCCCAAGAGTGCAGGGTCAGCTGCCTAGCTGGGGGAGTCAAAGCACTTCCAAGATGATTCTGTCTGACCTGTGCTCTGTTTGCTGCCTGTGCACATGTTTACAAGGCCAGCTGGACGCGATGCCATCATCCAGTTAGCACATGCCAGTACCCAGCTCCCCAAGGCTAAAATGAAACAGACAGGATGGGATCAAACTCTAGCCCCACCACTTATAGATTAAATGTATAGAGCCATGGGGAGTTGCTGGAGGAGGCAGGATACACCCACTTCCAGCAGCTAACAGACAGTTCGGACCAGCTAACAGTGCCACCATCACCACCCAGCAACTCCAAAAAAGTCAGGGACTTAATACTATTCCATCAGGATGTCATTACTACACCCCTTCTCTGAGCCTGGCAGTGAGCCAAGCCCCAGAGAGTCAGAGATGAAAGACTCTCTCTCTTTTGAACAACTTCACAGTCTAGCAGGAAATGCGGCCTGGTTTTTTTTTTTAAGGCAATTATAAAGCAATGAGATAAGAACTGTGATGGAGTAAAGAATATGGGACCATGATAGCACAGAAACGGGATGCCTAGTCCACCTTGAAAGTGTCAGGGAAAGCTTCCTAGAGGGTGTGATTCGCAGAGGAAGAAGCCTTATATTGAGCAGGGAAGTTACCCAGTGTGGTCGGAGTACCACGATGGAAGAATGCAGGAGGGCAAAAGAGGAAATGCGATATGAATTATTTCCTAAACCACTGACCACTTCAGCGTGCATTACCGGAAGAGCTTGCTAACTGCTGATTGCTGGCCCCACCCCTTTCAGTTGGTCAGGCTCTTATCTAGGAATTTGTATTTTTCACATGGTTCCAGATGGTCCAAGGACTGCAATATGAAAGCCATATTCTGAAACTATTTTGAGATGTTTGGCTTTCTTCTGATAAGTGGGAGAAAATTATGAAAATGAGTCAAACGGGAAAGGATGCCAGGTTTGTATTTTAAATTTACTCTGACAGTGGATTCAAGGATGAATTGAATGAGTTAAAATTCAGGACAGAAAGACGAGACAGGGGTGGTGATTTTATCTTGACCAGAACAAAAACATTATAGCAGGTACATGGGGACAAATACTGGGGAATTTGGGGAGAGGCTGAAGGTGATAGGGCAGCAGAGAAATTGCATAGAGATTTACTCCACAGTTAGGATTCCCAAGATAAGTTTATCTATTTCTGCTTGTTTATTTATTTATTCCCAAGATAAATAATAGGAAAACATCTTTTTTAATCAAAGAATAAGGGATTGATAGGTTCTGTTTTATACATGTTAAGTTTGAGACAAGGCACCCTGACAGAAACCAGGAAAGCAAAGATCTACAGACCCAAAGCCTGGGACAGGCTCCATCTGAGAGAGAGATCTGGATGCCATGGGAGGAGGACAGAGTTTATGAGATGGAGGAGAAGCAGGTGATAAAAAGGGCACCTTGTGCAGCACCTCTGAAATGCCATCACTTAAGATGCTGACAGAGAGTAACAAAGGAGTACAAGGAAAGTATGTCGTCTGGTGTTCCGGGACACCGACACTGAGGTGAAGTTAGAAGAGCAAAAAGTTTACTGAGGGACAACACCCGCAAAAGCCAAAGGGGCAAAGAAACAGCAACAGAGGTGGGGAGCCGTCAGGCCACGATGCCACTGGCAGTCTCCACCACCCACGACAGAGCAAAGATTCCTACTACACAGATTCCACGTTAGTGAAAAATGATGGCGACCTTCTGCCACTGCCTGGCTTGGTCATTGGAGTGTTGAGGGGAAGGGGGGGGGGGGGGGGACATGGGACTCGAGAAGCAAGACTTTAGCCCAAAACTGAAGAAGATCCTGAAAAGCCTCAATTAGGCAGCAAGCACCTTCTGAGCGGAGGAGCTAAGCACTGCATCTTCATGGCTGCCCCCAAGGAGAAAGCACTGTCAAGAGAAACCAGAAAAGCCGAAGGCGGGGATATTAAAGGCAGAGGACAATTTCCAAAGCCTCCCAGCAGAAGATAAACCGCAGCATTTCTCAGAGGAGTGAGGCAAGCTTTGTCACCCAAGGGCACTACAGGGGATGCAGGAAAGCTGCCGTTGGGAGGCACCGGGAGGTAAGAATGTGGAGATTGTGGGCACAGATAATTCTGTCGAGAAGCTTTGCTGATGAGAGAAAGGATAGTAGCTGAAGACTATCCAGGAGCAAAGGGAACCAGAGGAACACGAGACAGCTACTGATCCCAGCCAATGGCTCTGCCTTCCCTGGATCCACCTGGAGAGCTGCGGGAAGGTGATGCTGGCTGGGCAGTGAGCAGGGGTGAGAGCTGGGCCCAACATAGTGGCCCAGGGGAGCAGCAGCAAAAGCCTCACCCTGCAGAAAGACTCGGGCCATTTCTCTGTCATTGATCCACTCTTCAGCCCTTCCTCTCCGGCCCCCACCATCATTCCCTGGAGGTCTCACTGAGCCGCACAATCATAAGTCATTGTCTTAATAGTTTTATTAGGAGAAGAAAGGGCATTAAAACCCAGCTTAATGAAGCCCGGACTCAGAAGGCAGCAGGCAGCACACTAGTTATCTCACTTCCCTTGGCCTCTTGGGAGTCCACCCGAAAAGACTCAGTCTTCAAGACAGGGGCGATTAACCTCAGACAGAAGTAACTCGAGTCATAAACATGTTGTGGGCTTGTTTTCTTCCTTAAAGACTTTATAATAAGAACAAGTGTCTCACAGTAACATGTCATCATGGGGCAAATAGAGTCAGGTTAAAGCAAGTGCCTGAAGCCTTCCTCCTCTCAAATCTCTGCCTTGATCAATAAAAGATCACAACGAGGCAGCCTAGAGCTTAATTATTTACTATTTCTGTGCTTTCGTATAAGAGAAATTTTCTAAAGAAATCAAACTGCCTGCTCAGTGCCATATGGAGTCAATATCCTGTGCTCTATGAGGTGTTAATGAATTAATTAATCAACTAATGGCAGTAGAGGTCTGTGGAGACTGCGGATGCTATCCTCCCAAAGGGAACACTTTTCACTCATATTGGCAGTAATTTTAAAACATTCTTTTCTTTAAAAAAAAATTCTGGATAATTTCTTAGTCAAGCATTCATCAGAGGGTCTATACTTTCAGTGTCAATTATGTCGTGTCTTTCTGTTTTGTTTTTTATGTCATTTCCACGTTCTGAAGCCAATCCCCAATTATCTGTAAGAATGGAAGAATGCGAGTCCATGGAGAGTGGAAGCACGTACTCTTGGCCAATCGGCTGCAAGCTCTTCCCTTGGTGCAGGCATTGCACTTTGCTTTCCCTGGCTTCTTTTTCCGTTGGATAAGGAGAACTGAAAAGCAGAGAGATTCAGGTTGAAATCCAGAAAGTGGGAGGAAAAGGAGTAGAAAACCAGGTCCAAAATGTTGCATAACTAAATGGTGAATCCTCAGCACAACAATAAATAAAAAACAAAGGTGAGAGGCTAATTCCCATTCTTCCCGATAGCAGTAAAGGATGCATAACAAGAGATGCAGCGTCGCAGGGCTTGCTTCTTAGGAAGAAGGGTGGGCTGAAACTTGCTGTCACAGGAAACTATGAAACTTGACCAGAAGATTTTTTAAAATAAGAAACCATGACAGCACTTTGGGTGAGATGCAGGCCAACTGAAGTCACTGAGACAGCTTGACAGATGATACAAAGCTCCCAACACTTCCAGAAGCATTAGAGAAAGCAAAGAGTAACCTGGTGGGTAATGGATGGCTGGTCTAGAGGCAGAGATGATGGCTGAGGGGACAGAATGAGATAGGGCATAAAGGAAGCTATAATGGTCCTCGTCCAGGGCAATGCCATTTGGGAGGGCTGAGGGGCTGTCAGAAATCTCACTGTGTTTGTTTGAAAACCACATATAATTGAATGTTTACAAAGCTAAATTCTAGTCCAAGCTTGAAGTTGATCACCAACCCCTTTTTACCAAGCCTGTGTCCATGATCGGTCTTTGAAGAAGTGGTAAAGGCAATGAGAGTGATGAGTAGTGTTGTGACTTGGATGCACAGTGTCCCTCAAAAGCCTCATGGATGGTGTTGGGAGGTGGAGCCTGCCTGGAAGGGGCAGGTGCTTGGGGCTTGATCTGGTTTTGCCCTTCATCCTAGACTTGACTGTTCTGCCATGCTGTAAGGACCTCTGTCTCTGAAGCTCCAGCTCTGGCCCTAGATCTGGCTCCAGCCCTGCCATGTAATCCCACCATTTTCCAGCCACCTACACATGAACAAGAAATGTCTTGATACCTTCTGAAATTGTAAGCTACAATAAAGCTTTCCTCCCTCAGTTATGGATGCCAAGTACTCTGGCCCAGCAATGAAAATGTAACTAAGACAAGTAGTGTGTGAAATTCATCCAGCTTAGCCATCCCACTAGGGCCAGGGGAAACAATAGGTGGGGAATACCAGAGATGGACATAGATTGTCTGGAAACTGAATGTACTCTACTCATGCCAGGACATGCTTTCACTCTAATTCATCTTCTTTTTTTCTCTCTGTCTCTTTCTATCTCTGTCTCTGTCTCTCTGTCTCTGTCTCTCTCTCTCTCTCTCTCTCTCTCTCTCTCTCTCTCTCTCTCTCTCTCTTTCTTGTGCTCTCTCTCTCTTTCTCTCTCTCTTTTCTCTGCCTTTTTCTCACTCTTCCTATCCTCCAGAGAAAAAACTAGGAAAACTGGAAGGCCAAAGGTGGGCTTCAGTTGCCAGGCTGAGATATGAGCTCTTGACATTGGAAACAGAATTCAAAATGCATTGTGTCACAGAAAACAATTATGAAGATGATAATTGAGACCATTGAGAGGGCAGAGTGAATGTGAAAACAACCAATTCTGGGGTCAGGGAGAACATATGATCCTGGTACTGCCACACATATGCTGTGTGCCCTTGGGCAAGTTACCCAAACTATCTGGGCTTTGATTTTCCTTTGATACCAGGTTCTTTTGGGAATTAAATCATTAAGATACCATAAAGAGCAGAGCAAAAAGTCTGATGCACAGTAAGCTCTAACATTATTAGTGAGGCTAGTAAAAAACCCGGCTGTAACATACCACGAATGATGTGGGGTTTTGTGGGCCACACTTTGTGACTTAACCACCATTGCTTCTATAAGAGAAAGCGCTCGGAGTTTAAGCAGCCCACTTTCAAAAAATTAAAAAATTACGCTCTCAAATTAATATACAAATTGGCCACTATCTGTCCTTGTTTCTCAGCATCCCTTGCAAATCTAAAATCACTTAATACACTTAAGAACATAAAACATATTACGTATAACTTGGTTGTTCACGAGGTTACCATGTTTGATATATTTAGAGAAGTAAAGACTAGAGAAGAAAACACACTCAGAAATGTATGGTGGATTTATTTTCTTGTTTTTCCAATTTGGGGAAGAAAAAGCAAAGGGCTCTAAAAAAAATAAAATGTCTTGAGGCCTTCCCATTCTTTCAAGGACCTAAACCCCTCTCTCAGATAAAGCAGTATCAACCAAGAAGAATCTTACGGTGTGAGATACTGTGCCTTAGGTTGACAAGTGAAAACGAGCCACCATGAAGTGGTCTGTCAAAGAGCCCAGGTCTTTGCAATTCCTCTGAAATATTATGAACATCCTGCTCCAATTTAAAGGAAGGGTGAAACTGCCATTTGTCGGCTTGCAAGTTTAAAGGTGCTGCCTTCTGAGCCATCCAGAGGTTACTAAATTTAGAAGAACATGTCCCGTGTTCTCAGAAGGGGTTTACCGTTGTGGAGTCTAGGTGGGTAACTGAGCTTGCAAGTGTCAACTAGGCATTAGAAAAATGTCTTCCTAAAGGAGGTCAAAGGGAAGGAAGGAGAGACGCAATAAAGACGGCAACTATATGCCAGTTCAGAATCTCTTTAGCTGCTTGGGATACAAGACACGACTTTAAAAAGCTGAAACAATCAGGGTACTTACTCCCATAACACGAAGTTTGGAACGCAGACATGTTCAGCATAACTCAGCACTTGAATCCTGTCATCCGAGACCCAGGCTGTACCCACGTATCTTTTGGCCCTGCCATCCTAATCGTGTTGCCCTTTGTCTTCAAGATTGAGTGTTCATGGTGGCAAGGTGGCTACTGCGGCTCTCAGCACTTCCACAAGTCCTAAAGGGACCAATGTTATTCTGTGTCTGCTTTTAAAAGAAAAGGAAATATTTCCAGAAACATACCCACCAAAACCAACAGTAGCTTATTGGCCAGAGTATCATCATGTGTTTATTTCTAAAATAATCGTGACAAAGAAAATGTAATGAACACGATTGACTTGAACTAATCCAATGAGGTCTACTTCTTGGAACAAAGACAGGCCCAAGACACGATAACTGGATACTTACATAAAATCAATTTTACTAGTAAACACTGGGCACAAAAGCATACCTGAGCAACCCAAGCCCACAAGCCAGCCAGGAAAAGCCAGCACTCTCCCTTGAAGCATGGCTCTTTTGTCCAGTCACTTTGGAAGAGCAAAGCCCTTTCTGAAATGCTTACTTAGAGGCAGGAGGCAAGAGTGAGAACTGAGCCTCATAAACCTCCTCCTGGTCACTGTTCTTGGTTCCACTTTGTCTTAAGGTCTCATTCAGGTAGAAAGTCTCTGTTTCTGAAAGATTTTAAGGACAAGAGGACAATATTTTTTTTTTTTTTGCCCTAACTGAAAATATAAGCATAGTAGCTTCAGGGGCATCTTTCCTCACCTCTGTCAGAGCTGTTAAATTCTCAGCGGTGAGGCAGTGGAGGCTAGCTCCTTCCCCTTTGGTGTCTCTGATGTCACTGGCAAGGAGCTGTCTTGGACTTTTGGGCACTCTATTCGTGACTCTGACAAGCATCATGTTTAAGACTAATTCATTGAGATGATATTTCATAATACATAGGGAATGCACAACAGGATCCTAATGTGAAGACAGTAAAGATTTCTCTTCCTGTCTCTTACCACCTGCCACAAAGTAAAAGGGTGTCATTGACCTGTGTAAGGTAGCAACCTCATTCCCTTGAATAACATCTGCCCTTCTGACTCTGGTAGGTTAATTCAAAACCAAGGGAAAGAAATTTTTAAGACCATTTAGTTATTGGTCTGCCATCACCTTTAACAATCTTAATCTCTGAGATAATCATTCTCATTTCTTCAAAAAATGGGCCAAGTTGATTAGGATGCTTAAAATTCTCTGACTTCAAATGTTCTGCAAGTTTCTGCAAGAAAATTAAGACCTGAGATATTTCAGCTGGTAAAGCTTTGTAAAAGACTCTAACCAGTGATACATTCCCAGATTCATACTTTATTTATGAGGCTGTGGATTGTTTATGGGGAAGAAAAAGAGTGCTAAGGAGCCAACCACCAGTACCCCATCAGTCAGATAGTGAAACTAGAGTTGATGTCTACACAGTACAATATAAGGACACCAGGAAATTCTTCCAAATAGCGCTTGCCTGCTTAAAAATGTAAATGCAGTCTATGTACAAAGCTATTTCTCCCCCCCACACACACACACACCCAAAAAATATATCTGATGTTTATCAAAAATTCTCCAACTTAAGTAACTAATAATTTGAATCAACACAGAGTGCAATTAACCGTTAATGGATTCTTCCATGAAAGCAAGTTTTCATTTAAAAAAAAAAAAAAAGGAAACTTGGAAGGTAAGAGGGTCACCAGAATGGGATGGCAGGGGATGACAAGTTTTCCTGAATCCCCTCAAAGCAAGCTAACCAATCTCTAGCAAGACTGAACAAGGATCTAACAAAACTACTCTTATTAAATGAAGCAGGAAGGATTCAGGGCTAAGTCTTGGTTTATATTAAGTGAAAACTTTCTATGTCATGCCAGAAGAAAAAGTGATCTTCCTTAGCCCCACTGGCATAACCATGCCCAATACTCTTCTGCCCTTCCCCCACCCACCTTCAGCACTGTTTCTGACCTGCTAGCCCAGGCCTTCTCTGATCTATTGCATGCCCAATGTTCTCCTCACACTGTCTGGGTCGAGGATGGAAAATTGGTTTCACCTCATGCATCAACTCAACTTGATTTGTAGTGACTGCTTGGAGAGTGGTAAGAATTGAACATAGTTGGAGATTTTACTCTTCTCACAAGTGAATGAGTTAGCCTGCCACAGTTTTACAGATGCTAGTAGAAAACATGAGACTCCTGGGTTAGAAATGAAAGATCACTCATTACTCACAGCATTTTTGCATCAACTCCCCAAGCCTCAGTTTCACCGAGTGACCTGCCAGAAAACTAGCCAGATGTCACACAGTAGGAAACCCAAATATTTTGTAATGTATTTAAGCAATGCTATCTTTGTTCTTGTCTGAAGAGAGACAATATCTATTAAGACTATGAGCAAACCTGTCTCTTTCATGGAAGAAAACACTGAAACTTCCGAAGCTAGTCTTTATACAAGCATCCTTGGAAAGAGTCGAAGCAAGAAGCAGTAAGTGCTTCACTCACAAACTGTGATGAATTGCAAGAGACCCTCCAGCGGACGGTTGAACAATATCCACCCTTCATTTCTCAGCACCTCTCATGTGGAGAATGGCCCCATTATTACACTACTTTATCAGCCCCCCCACCCCCCAGTTTTTCAAATCAGTGGAAACTGGGGCCAAATTCAATTTGTCTCATATAGCATCTAATTAAGGCCATTATCAAAAAAAACTCCAAGTAACAGAATGAGACCAACTTGCAATCTTGATCTCAATTTTGCCCCTTAGAGTTCCAGATCAGCCAGCTGAATAAATCCCATAAACTCATTTGTCTACCTTTCAGGACTAGGTAGCTTTCACCTCGAATGTTTACACTGCTCTTTCAACTTGACCCAAACGTTGCTCCAGACATAGCAGGATATACTCGCGATTGCATAGACTCCACTTTGAGTCACAAGGAAGAACTCTAAGGGAACTCTGTGAACCATAGCAATCCTAGCCAATTGCTTGAGGCCAATCTGAATTCCCCCTAAGACCAAGATGGTGACACTGAGCACTTCAGCTGACATCAGGGACAGATTTCATACCACCTTTTCTATTGTTCATTTGACTCTTATCAAAGAACTGTCCACAAGTATGCATAAATAACTCTTTAAACGAAAGACAAAGTGAAAGAGGGGGACGGGTGGAGGGGTGGTGAAGGGAGGGAAGGAAGGGTGGGGGATGGACAAAGGGAGAGCGGGAAAGCCCCTGTCACTTTGACAAGAAATGTATGTGCACAAAATGCTCAACTCCATTGTAAACCTTAAATTCTGCATTTGTACATATCAATAAAATGGGGAAAAAATAACTCCTTAATTATCTACTAGGAATTATCTTAATTATCTACTAGGAAGATCCCCTGAATAATCCAGGGTAAATTATTATGGAGAGTCAGTGAAAGAGCTAATTCTCTACTGGTGATTTTTTTTTTCTCAAATACTTGAATGTCTCTTACTACCACTGCCACAGTAAGTCTCAGTGCAATGACCAGTTGAGTCACTTTTTAATGGGAAGGGAGGACTGAAGAGATAGCAATTTTTCCTTGATGATTCTCTTTCATAGAATATTTAATGTGTAAGAGTATCTCAAATTGTGCCAGAGGTATGATTACACTACAGTCAGGACCTGTGGGCTGATACGACAAAACAGAGAGTGCACAGATTACATGACAGAAATTTATTTCTCACGCTTCTAAAGGCTGGAAGCTCAAGATTAATGTCACCACATTTGGTTTTCTCTTTCAGCCTCTCTCCTTGGTGTGAGGGTGGCCTCGCTTTCACTGTATTCCCATGTGGACTTTTTTCTGTGCATACACACCTGCAGTACTGGATTAGCGTCTCACACTCATGACCTCATTTAATCTTATTGTCTCCTTTTGTTATTGTTGTTGTTGTTTCTTCATTTGTTTTTGTTGTTGTTTTTGTTATTGTTTGTTTTGAGATTATATCTCCCTAAATTACCTGTACTCCTCTGAAATTCACAATCCTTCCGCCTCTGCCTTCCAAGTAGCTGGGATTATAGGCACATGCCCCATATCAATGTAATTGCCTCTTTCAAAGTTCCCATCTCCAGACACAATCACATTAGTTGTTAGGGCTTCAACATATGAATTTTAAGACAATGCAATTTTGTCTGTAACACCAATTAACAGACATTATCTGGATAGTGCAAGCTGTAGGTATGAAAGGATAGAGACACACCCACTAAATTCTGGTCCACTCAGGGAGGATATGGCAGAGAAGTTTAGATACAGTTTGGAGGAGTATAGTAACATACATTAAAGATGTTGCCGTGCTAATGTGAAGCGATATCACTCTTCAGATATTAGTGGCATTAAAAAGAAACTGTTGACAATGTCCGAGACAACAAGCCACGTGCCATCAGTTGTGTAATTGATGTAACAGCTGAATGTGGTAGGCTTTTTTTTTTCCTTCTGCAGATCTGAGCAGGATAGTGACTTGGGCACTTATATGCAACAGTCATAAAAGGTGGAGTCTACATTCTTTCTGAAACTCTCCAGCATATGAAAATGAGTGTGTATATGGCTTTTTGTTTCTCTTTTGAGAGGCCTCAGGCTCACTTTAATTGTTTCACTCCATATATGAGCTAAAGTTAGGGTACACAGGGAGTAGAGATCAAAGAATATAAAGGGAAAAGATGTTTTCACACTATTAAATAAGGTTTTTCACCTTTGATTTTGAGCAATGCATCAGCAGTTCATGGATCAATCAAATTAATTTCTACCATTTTCTGCCCTCTACTCCTTGGTATCAAGCAGCAAAGTCTCTACAGCTGACACCATCTACCTCCCTCAGTCTTGGGCACCCTTTCACTGAACAGCCTTTATTTTTTCACATTGCACTTTGGAGTCGTGAGATTTGCTTCCTTTCTCAGACTTAAGCTTGGCTTACACTGCAGCAACACTCTTTGAGAATGCTACCTTAAACCAAGACATCTGCTATACCAGGAGTCAGCAAACTGCAGTCCATGGAGCAAATCCAGGCAGTTGCCTACTTTTGTAAATAAGGTTTTATTGAAACAAAGTTAAAGCCATTTGTTTAGGTAATGTTTGTGACTGTGTTTGCGCTAGAATTGCAATGTTGAGTAGTTGCAGCCCAGTGCCTCCCAGAAAAACCTTTCTGATCCCTGTGCTACATTACCAAAATAACGTCTCTTAAGATTTTGCCCAGTTCCAACAAAAGAACCCAGGGGATTTTCCAGGGAAGTGGAACTACTCACACACACACACACACACACACACACAAAATTATCTAGATTTTTTTGATTAGTTTCTCGTTCTCTGGTGAGTCACCTTCGTTATCATTGTAAACCTAACCAAGGCAGTTAGAGCCCAAGTGTGTCACAAACAGCTTCCCATGGGAATTTATCTTCCTCAAAAAATCATCCCAAGAGAGCCGAAGCCCCCTTATTGCAGCCAGAATTCTGCAAAAGATAAAGAAAGAAAGAAAAAAAACTACCAAGACCTCCAAGATATTTTATTCTTGTCTCCATTGGATCTAAATTTGACATAAGACATTGTAAGACAAGTTTAGCCATCAGAGTCTCTGCTATATTAGAATCCAGAAAAGTTTTAACTTCTTATTACTCGTGCAAATTTCCCTCCTTTCATATTCATCATAAGTGTGCTTTCCTACAACTATTGTCTAAATAGTGGAAATAAGTGAAACTACATTCCTACTTGGAGTACCTTAGTCTAACTGTTCTAATGGAGCTGTCTCAGGGTGACCACTGCACTGGAGAGCAAGTTCCCCTACCTAAAGGAGAACTAGTAAAAACCAAGGTCAAGTCTGTAGGCTGCTCTGAACTTATTTCCTGGTACTAAGTCTGTAACCACTTCTCCAATTTCCTCCTCACTAACGGGCAATAAAGTGGAGGGCCGTTTATTGCCCAATTGACCATGCGATTTAGAGAATATGTTTGTTACTATTTTCATAGACCCTCTCCATCTACCATTCATAAGCCCATGAGGCTCTCATCTTTTCCCTTCTAGAAAGCCATGTTTCTGTCGGCGTACCGCCCTCATCACCAAAACTGTCAAAAAATGAAAAAGCCTAAGATTTTGCCCTATGTGCAAGCAATGAGTTTATCCTGCCACGCTTCACGAATGCTTGCAGAAGAAATAAGTCTCCTGGGTGAGAGATAAAGGACCAGTTATTACATCAATACCGGTAGCCAGATTATCAGCATTTTTGTACCCGTTCCTTGATCTCCAATTCCTACCAGGTGGTAAGAAGAGGACCAGAGGAACTCACAAATGCAATTAGATGTGTTTCAAGGAAGCCTGAGCTTGAGAAATCTGAACATTGCCTTGGCTCAAGAGTGCAACACTTTTGATACCGTTTGCTATACAAACAACCTTGAACAGAAAGCTCAGAACAACTGGCAGTGAGTGGCTAGATCAGTTCATTTGGATTAAAATTACAGATTCACAAAGAATCGTTTCCCAACAGAGGGGCAATTGAGGACTTACACCTTCCAGCCCTGATTAGAAGAGACAGCATGAGCAGCTAGTGATTTTTGCTCCTGACACCGGATAAAATACTTGTAGCATTTGTGGCACATTGTATGTAGCGTGATTAATAACCAAAAAGCTATAAAACTACAAGAACGAATAAGAGAGCTCAGTGGTAATTACAAAATAAATATATAAAAGTAGCTTTCCAATATACCAGTAAGAACTAGTTAATTAGTTAGAAAAGATAATGAAAAAAAGATTACATTCAAAATAGCATTAAAACTATGAAATATCCAGAGACAAAGTTAATAAGAAATATACAGGATGAAATAAAAAGGACCATAAATTTTCACTAAAGAAGATAAAAAATAATAATTGAATCAGCTGAGAAACATCCTATGTTCCTGAGTAGGAGAATTTACTGTCATAAAGATGTCAAGTCTCCCCAAAATTCATCTTTGAAGTTAATATAGTTCTAGTCCCAAAGATGTGGGTGTTAGAATTAGAAGAAGGTGGGAAATTGTCCCGAGAGACATTGCCTTTTTTTTTTTTTTTTGGCTGAACCCAGATCGATGACTTGTGGTAGCCATCATCAGCTTGTCACCATATCTAGTTATCTAGTTCTCCAACCTTGCAGAACAAGTTGCTGATCTGTAACTGTCTGGGACCCAGGAAGAGCATTAGTATAATAGAATACCTTGTTCTGCTTCCTCTATCACTACTTATATGCTGACAGCAGTGCCTGAGTCCTTTGCTAAAAACTCAAAACCAAGGCATGTGGCCAAGGCTCTCATTGTTAAGGTTTCCCTATTGGATCCTCCCACTGTACCCAGAATCCCACAGTTCAGATTTCTGCAGCAGACCATATGTGTCATGAATACGAGAGCAACAGAGTTACCATTAATTGTGGTACTAGCATCAATTAATCTCTGGCAGAGTTTCATTGAGGACCTTTTAGTAGCTGTTTGGTGCCCTGTGTTTTGATCTGGCAGAGTCAAGTAGAATGGCCAGTAAAATTATCCTAATGCTTGGCACACTCCCATCCCTCAGCTGCTCTAGGGTTTTGCTGAACTTAACATGATCAGGAAAAATCTTGATTCCTGGCTTTTCTTCCACTGGAAGTTGTCTCTTTAGATTCCTCTGGTTCGAGCCTAATAGTCACCCCTACAACTAACTCTATGCCCGCTTGTCTCTTCTCTGCCTACATAGCTAGGGCTAATCCAGCACTGAGATAAGGAATCAAAGTGCTGGAAATGGGCCTTCTCCCCACCTTTCCACCTTATCATGAAGCAATGTAAATAGCCTCTCTTTTATAGTGGTCAAGAAACACTCCTCGTGTTCCCTGGTTTCCAAGCATATTGCTTCATCTCACATAAAATCTTAATCAAGTTCTAGGTGGTATACCCCAAAAAAAAATCAACTCTAATAATCACATTTATGCAGGGAGCTACATAATTTGTGAGGCTGGTACAAAAAAATGAAAATTCAATCCCTCTTGTTCAAAAGTTATTGAGAATTTCAAGGCAGGAAAGCAGATTGTTGCACCAAAAGTGAGGCTGTGTGTACTTGGATGGATCTCGTATCCATGGAGTTGGCTCTGAATTCACATGTTAGGACTGCCCAGTCTTTGTAGCTCAACATTCAGTCCTGTTTTCTGTAGATTTTACAAAGTTGAGTGCTGACTTGGCATCAAAGGAAAGGAAGAAAATTTGAGGAACACTAATTCCCCCAATTGCCCACATGTGAGTTCAGACCTGGGGGGGGGGGGGGGGGGGGGGAGGCAACATTGGGTAGAGGGCAAGGATCTGTGTCCAATCTAGTTAGTGTTGAAACAGCAGACAGGTAATAGCAGGTGGCTTTAGTGACAACCTTATCAACACAGCCCTGCTCCAGATTTACGATGGTGGGGACTTGACAATGCTGCCAGTGCAATAGGACCTAGAATGGATAATCCCATCATCCCATCCCATCAGTGTTTTCTGTGATCCCAGGCAGAAGGGCCTGAGAGCGAATTAATTCCTGCTTCAGAGAAGAGTGTCACAGATTGATAGCTAATGGGTCCTATATAGTCTACACAATTTTTTTATTTACAATATTTTAAAAACTAAAATTTCACTTGAAAATCTGAATTTCTATCTCTCATGAGTAATCAGTACAGCTAGAATCCCTGGGCCCACATCTCATGCCAGCTATCAGAGAAGTGAAGAGCCACTGCCCTTGGATATGGCACAAATTCTCCAAGTCCCCACAGTCTTCAACCCTCCCTAATGTCTCCGCATCATCCTGATTAATATATGCATGGAACCTTCCTGGCCTTACCTTGAATATCTAATGTTTGGTCTCCATGTGTGCTGCTAGGTATGCAATGCCCAGCCTCCCCCATGTACCAACTGAGTATGATTACAGCGTGATTTATTCTCATTTCTATAATCAATCACTAAACCTTCTGAATGTTACATGGATATATGGATAAAATATTATGCAACAGATGACAATGATAGTGGTTTTCATTCTTAATCATTTACTAGATATAATATAAAGATTATTGTAATCTATTATTTCATTTCATCCCAATAAATGGTGTGGTGTCCTGATAGACATCTGACTTAGGTATCCCCTACCTTCAGCCAGTATCAGCCACCAAATCACACACTCCCTCCCCCTACTATACCTGTGTTCACCACACCCTGCTTGCCAGCAGATCACTATGTAGCACGCTGTCTCCACAGCCGGAAAGCTGAGCCCTTTTCCCATGGGTGTGTAGGTTGCCAAGTCCCAGTAAGCCAGATTCCTGGGTTCACTTACTTTGTGACCTCTTCATTAATCTCAGAGTACTATAGCCACTAATTAGGAATCTATTCCCTCAGCCCAACCTAACTCAGGAAATGTCCCATAGTGTGGAAAGGGCACTGGCTAGGCTAAATGAGTCGACGATTAGCTGCTCTTCAAAGAACACCTAGAGGCAAAGCTAAGTGGTATCCCCCCCAACATTCCGACTGTCCAGACCAACAACAACTTCCCTTTCTTCTCCTCCTGTGAGGACTCTCTCTCCTTCCCGGGGCCTGATGAGTTGTTACCTAAAAGGTTTACTACCATATTGTGTTCTGAGATGTTGCTCTGTCTCCTCAGGGTATCCATGTGGGTTCCTTCTTGCAATGCTTTAAAATATTCTAAAGATCCGAAAGAGCTGCTTCCCAGATACCCACCTGGAAGTAAGGAAACTTGCTCCATTTCTGTTTGAGGATACTACTCTGGGAAAGCTTGAGACACGCATGCTGATGATGTCATTAGAAATGTTTCTGGAAGATTCTTGCTCAAACTCTTGTTTTTGAAGCATCTTCTTTTTTAAAGGTTAAGACTAGATAAACATGTCAGTTCTTAGACAAAGAAAGATTAGTGTTCCCATGAGCTTCAAGGCCCCACAATGAGAAAGATTCTGCCTTCACCAGGTGAGAGCCCCTCAAGTGTTCCTGCACCAAAGTGGACTCTCAGAGTCCCAAATCTACTCAGCATCTCAGTTGGGTTCCCGATCTCTATCAGTTCCAACCGAGGTAATAAGGCAGACAATGAGATACTGAATTGTGAGAGGTAAACTCACCAGAGAATGACTGATAGAACAGTATCACATATCAGTTCTCAGAAAGAAAATTATCATAAGATAACCCGTACACTTAGAAGGCCAAATTGTAAGTTCTTTCCCGGTTTATCCAAGAACATGATCCAGGGCATCTGAATGTCCTTTCAGAGAATTACTTTCCAGCCCTGGTTGCTTGATGAATTGCCTTTCCCTGTTGGAGGATATTTCAGTCTGAAGAACCAGTACAGGTCATCTGATGTCAGATCATGCTGGTTTTGAGCAATCGAAATCTTTCAAATTCTTAGTCTCCTGTATTTCTTTATCAATAGCCCTTATCAGTTACTTTATCATTCAAAAGCCACTGACATTATTATGTGATTTCAGGTTAGAATTTCCCGGATTAGTGTCTGTTCTACATTTGCTATTGTTGCAATGGATGTTTCCTGACAGGAGCAGGGATAGCCATCTCCCAACCGCCATGACTTCTGACTTACTGCACCAAGCTACTGTGTTTTCATTCTGAGGGTTCAATTTCCCAGAATGGCATTTCTTTTCTTGTTCTCCAGGGTAGGCAGACAGAAGAAAGTAATGGGGCAAGACCTGGAATGAAGTTCTGGAAACCTGGAATCCAAAATACTGGATAAAGTTCTATATCTGCAGTTTTAAAGTGGAAATCGAACACTCTACAATGATAGGCAAAATATTAAGAGAGGATAAACAGATCATTTTTCTGGGGAGAAGATACATAGCTTCTAAAAGGGTCCTTGTCCTATCAAAATGTCAGAGGTCTCCACCATAAGTGGATGGGACCTTCCAGAAGATAAATAGCTCATCAAAGGAAGGAGTGAGCTTTCCTTTCCAAACCTGAGGCTGTGCCACAGACCAGCCACCTAGTAAGTTTTGGTGAAAATCTGGTCTTTATGAGTTGCAAATTTCCTCAGGTTAAAATAATCATGACGAGACTTAGATGTGGTTTTATGTTGATTTGTTTGAACTCAGTTTGGTTAGCTTTGATTTGGTTCAGTTGCTGCTTCTGTTTTCCAATGACGTGCAATTATAATGGCTATTATGGTTTGGATTTGAAACATCTCCCAAAACTCATGTGTTTGGTGTGAACTTATGAGTCTTAGAAGAAGTTATTGGGTCAGGAGGACTCTAATTCCAGCAAGTGAGTTAATCTACTAATTCTATCAAAATTTTATGGCATTACTTGAAGCTAACAGAAATAGGAAGAAGTTGAGGACTAGAAGAAGGGAGTGGGTTACGGCAGGAGGATGACCCTGGGAATGACTGCTTGCACCTTGTTTCTTATTTTCTGGCTCTTTTGGGCTCTCCCTTCTCTTCCTGCTTTCTGCCACCAGGAGTCGAAAAACTTTTCTCCTCCACATTTCTGCTACCGTAATGTTCTGCCTTATCTCGGGTTCAAAGTAATGGAGTCATCAGACCATGGAAGAAAACTCTGAAAGAGTGAGCCAAAATGAATCTTTTCTCCTCTAAGTTATTTTTCACAGATATTTTGTTACAGTTTCAAAAAAAAAGCCAACTAATACAATTTGGAGTTAGTGGATCTTGGCTTGCTTTGATTTGATTTGGTCACTGCTATTATTTTCCAATCTCACAAAATGATGACAGCCTGTCAAAGCATACAGTCATTTAACCTGTAAGAACAAAGCATATATGTGTGTGTGTACATACACACAAATTCCCCTTGAGAATACTACACTCTTACTTAAAGTAATATGCTTTGGACAAATAGGAAACTGAAGTTTGGACTTCTGAAACTTGTCTCTGAAAACTTCTAATGCTAATAGCTATTTATCTAGTGGATGTCTCTCATTTTGATGTTTCTCTGAAATATCAAAATGATTTTTATAACAACTGTAATATAGATGTGATTCTCTCACCATCAAGACAGCTGAGACTCAAAGGGTTAATAACTTGACAAAGAGGCTTCAAAGCCCAATCATTTCCAAAAGTCTTAATGATTTTACTATAAACCAACAAACACAAGAAGTGTAGGAGAAACATTAAAAGATAAAACAGCCCAGCCTAGGCTACATAACAAGCTCAAGTGTAATCTGGACTACAAAGTGAAAACCAGGGGGTCAGAGGAGAGGGTTGTTAACAAACCAAAAAAGTGTGTGGAATGGAAAAAGAAAGGAAGACATATAATTCCTGAAGTGAAAATGGAACAGTATTCTGATTACTATTGATAGAAAACAAAACAAATTTGATAGTATAGAGCAATGACCATTTTATTATACTCGCAGCTTTTGTGAATCCAAAATTTAGAAAAAGCACAGTAGAAACTACTTGTCTCTGATGCATCATGACTGGATCCTCTACTGAGACAATACATGTATGTGTTCTGGAGGTGACTCAATGGAGGGCTTCTGCTAGCCTTCTCAGGCATTTTCTTCTCTGTCTGCTGTTGATGCAGACTAATGACTGAGGTCCCAGATCACATAGTCAGCTAGAACTCTATATCAACCTTCCCATGAGGCACGAGCTCCTTTATAACATGGCAGCCACTGAGAGTTTAAAGCATTTTGTGTGGTTATGCAGCACCTCAAAAGTGAGTAGTCCAGTTAATATGTGGGAATTGCAATGTTTATTTTGGCTGAGCCTCAGAAATCAGTGTCATTTCTTGTACTTTTATTGGAGACAGATCACAAGACAACCCCAGTTCAAGGGAATACGATGCAGACCCACCCTCACTGGGAGAACTGTCAAAGAATTTTGAAGCCATTTAAAATAAAATCTAACAACGCATGCATGAAGAAAATGTGGCAACTATATACACATGAAATACTATTCAGCTATAAAAAAACATGGATAGACCTCGAGGCTATTATATTAAGTACAAAAGCCAGGCATACAAAGACAAGTATTGCATGGTCTCAGTTATATATGATTTGGATAAAAGTCAAACTCATAAGCACAGAAAGTATATAATGGTAGTTACCAGAGGCTGGGGGAACTTGGGAGAGTTTGGTCAGAGGCGACACGATGCCAGTAAGGAGGAACAAGCTCAAGGGCTCTAGTGTACATCATGATGACTACAGTTAGGGAGGCATGGCGTGCTCAAAAATTGCTAAGAGAGTAGATTTGAAGTGCTCTTATCACAAGACAAGACTGTGAGCTAATACGTTAAATAATTTAGTCACTCTACAGTGCATACATATATCAAGACATGTTGTACACCCTAAATATGTACAGTTTTTACTCATCAATAAAAACTAAAATAAAAATCCCTCAACTTGCTTCACTTTTCTAGAATATAAGGTGGATATGAGACATGACCTAGAAGGTATATCGACCACTTCAAGTTAGCTAAAGGCCTGGGCCAGGAGCAGAGTGCAGGGATTCACATAAAAGGGGCTCACAAACACACGTAATTTACTCTTTAAAAAAAAGTGTTGATTTGGCAAATCTGAGTTCAATAAATTCTCCATTACTAATTCCAAACAAGGGATAGCTGACCAAGGCTGAGCTAAAATTTCCTCATGCGCCATCTACAAAGAAAGGCTTCTTCAGCAATTTAATCATGTAAACAAGATGTGGGGTCAGGGAGGGTTTGTCTATAACCTACTTAGGAAAAACTGTTCTTAAGAACTTTAGCACTTTAATCACTTTAATTGTTTCCATGCCAATTAATTGGCGCTGCTAATTATAAATGAGTTATCTGTTCATTAAAGCAGGCTTAGACGAATGACAGCTCAAAAGCACTCGGCAGTGTATATTGCTAAGTTATCTGCAAGTAAAAACTGCATTCCTTTAAAATTGTCTTTATTGTGTGAAAAATACTATATGATTTATTTTTTGCTAATTCTCTTTCATTCCACTAGGCTTGTATTAAAAAAAAAAGACTTTCATACAAAAAATTTGAACTGCAAGTAGCAAGAAAGGCGCATCAAACAAAATAGTGAGCTCACTTTCTAGTGGCCTTGAATAAAGGGTCATGGACACTCCATGCCCACACCAATGCCTTCAGGCTGGATTAGCTCCCCCTTCCCCAGAGGCAGGATCGCTGGGATACCACACAGAAATGCCAGTTTGTAGTCCAGAATCAAACACGCTGGAAGAGAGAGGGCTCACAGAAATAGGATTTCTCAAGACTTATCAATTTTCATCTGCAGCTGGCATCTTGGAAACCTACACAGCAAACCTCAACAGTATTTAAACTTGAACTTCCTGGCACTAATTAATTCATGTTTGTCATTGGAGTCCAGTCTGTTCTCACCAACTAAGGGGAAAAAATTGATTTCATGTCTTTGTATCTCTCAGACATTGTCCAAAATGGAGCTGGGCTTCCCTCAGAAACAACTGGGGCCAGCAACAAGCACTCAGCTTAATTCTAACCTGTTGTTATGCCTCCATAAATGCACATTAAACAAATAAATGAATAGATAATGTCACTGAGAGGAAATTTCTGAGGAAGGATAGCAAGAGAGTGTGAAATATTCTATAGCAAGACACATAAATGGCCCCTGCAACTTGATGATGGCTGCCAAACTAGTCCCACACAAAAGCCTTCCAGCAGGCACAGGACTGGCCTGTCCAAGGGGCACCAAGGAGGTAAGTGTGGGCAGGAGTGAGGTGCAGTGGAAGGGTAGTGTGAGACAAGATAAAAGAAATGACAGACAGACACTCCAAAAGCTTCCTAGGTCAGTGTAATGACTTCCACCCAGAGATGGGACAGTTGGAAACAAAGCAGGAATGTGGTCTATGGGAATAAGCAAAGACCAGTAGAAAAATTATTCCAACAATTCGTGTGACTTTTACCAGGGTGACGGTGGTAGAAATGATAAGTGGTCAAATCCTGGACTCATTTTTCTAGTAGAACCATTAGGGTTTCCTGATGAGAAGTGTATTGAGCTAAATAATGTCCCCTCATTCATTATGCATGGTTCTTCCCGGAATGACAAAATACGACCTTCTTTAGAAACAGGGTCATTGCAAATATAATTAGTTAATATAAAGTCATAGTGTAGTAGGGTAGGTGCTTAATCTTATGACACAGTCCCTAAGAACAGAAAAAAACATGGAGACAGACCCACACAAATAGGAGTAAGCCATCTGAAGATATAGATACGCAGAGCTAAGATGGCCATGCAGTGGTAGAAGCAGAAATCAGACACACAGCTAAAAGACAAATAAAACCAAGGACTGCCAGCAGCCATCGTAGGTAAGAGAAAGATTGGAATTAATTTTTACCTCTGAGCCTCTAAGGAGAAACTAACCTTGACAATACTTTTGTTTTGAACTTCTATCAACCCCAATACTTTCTTGATATGTGCTCGTGTAGCCGTGTTCCTTTCTCTTGCCAACTTACCTCAGCTACAATTATACAGACTTTCATATTACTATTTTACAAATTTCTACTTCCTTGTCAAGCTGTAAGATCCAGAAGAGCAACAGCCTTGTCACTTTGGTTCTCTATTAATCACCAGAACTCAGAAAGCACAGAAGTGGTCAAGGAATGATTGGTTCACTGGATGAAGACTACTCTAAAATCAGTGACAGCTGATGAGAAACACACATTTCAGCTGAGCTCTGATTGACATTGATTGACATGTTTTCAGGTATGACAGCTGGGCTTGGAGTTCCTCTTCCACGACTTTTTAAATTTTTTTACTTTATTTTATTTATTTATTTATTTATTTTTATTTGCTTACCTTTCTAGTACTTCTAGTACTTTTGTATCCCTTGGTTTCTTGTTCTCTCCTCTACAAAGTTTCATCTTTCAGGTCAGCCTAAAAGCCTTGGGGTGCTATGTGAGGGTGTGTTGTATTACTTCTCTCTCCTCTGACTACAAATCAATCACCAGGTCACATTAGTTATCAATAGGTAACATCTCCTGAAATCATTCCATCCCCTTCTTTTATCACTGCCCCTGCTTTTGGAACTTATCACCCTGAACGTATCACTAAATTTGTCAAAGGCCTCCCTACATTCTATCCTCCTTTCACACTCTTACCAGATTAACAGCTCTATCCGTTTAGAAATCACAAGTTACATTCTTACTCTTTTAGAATTACCCATAAAATTTTAATATGTTTGCTTAACAAAGTTATTTGAAATGTCTCCCTTCCTCCTAATTAATAGAATGACCTTAAAGACCTTGAATTTCCAATCATCTCATTTTTTTCTTACATGGATTTTCTTGGGGAGAGTGGGAGAGCAGTCATATACCTCTTTGGTGCCTCTGTATTGTCTTAGTCAATAATCTTTATTATTTCTTCAGTTTGCCAATAAATATTTAGATTTATGGGCATATTTAATGATTGTTTATTACTTCTTGGGTTTAATTTTATTCCTTGGTTATGTCTTTGACTAGTGGTTTTTTATGTTAAATTTTTATATTTTTAATCTTTCCTTGGTGATTCTAATCTCTTTCAGTCATTTTCATTCTCCTCTTTATATCTTTTAATCTTGCTTTCATATTTCATTTCTTATCTTTTTTAAAGACCTTGCAGTTCACTTGATTATTCTTCTTCATTCCTTTTTAACCCACTACTTATTCTATCTTCTTGAGTTTTCATTTTCAACTATTTTATGTTTTAACTTCTAGAAGTTGTATTTTATTCTTTTCCAAAACTGGCTTATAACTTTATAGGCTATATTTTTTACCTTTTTAATTTCTCTAGTGTTTCTAATCACTTTAAGCAGATTTCATTAGTAGAATGTATCCAATCATTGTGAAGATTAAAGACTTAATTCTTTTGTTGTTTGTCTGACTCTTATAGTAGATTGAGTCCTTATATATACTGTAGTTTTGGCTTGTGAATTTGAGCTTGGTGAGGTTTTCACTGCTGGAATCCCCTGCAATCTGGATTTAAGTCCTGTCCTTCAGAGAGGTGCCCCATAGGTCTACCAATCCCATGCCACCTTATTTTCCTCAATCTCTTGGATCATGCAAGCAAATGTGACAGAATTGTGCTTATTGATTTTCATTTTGTTGAGACAGATTGTTGCTCTCTGGTCTTGGCTGGTCCTGAATTCACCATGGAGCTCAGCTTGGCTTTGAACTCAAGGCAATCCTTCTGTCTCAAACTCAGGTACCCAGCTAATTTTTATATTGTGCTGAGAAATCAAACCCAGGGCCTGTGCATGATAGGCAAGTGCTTTAAACACTAAGCTATGTCTTCCACCCACTTACAGTATTTTCATATAACACTTTTCCCCAGGTAAAGCCATATAAGCATATTTATGAAGTTTTGTGGGTTGTTTTGTTTTGCTTTATTTTTGCCATGGGTAGATATTTTCAGATTTCAATGAGAGTACAGTTATATATGAGGGAAGAAATCCCAGTTTAAACACACTCTGCATGAATGTTCAAGGCCTCGACAGTTAATATTTAGGGTTTTTAAACTGAAGCCATCTGACTAACCAACACTGACAATCCCTCGAGATCAGCTGAACTGCTTTGTGTACTCTAGCATTCAGCTTTTTCTCCAAGCTTTGCTCCCTAGATCTTGTCTTTCCTAACTTCCTAAAGGCTCTTTTTTATGCATTTTAATGGTGTTCATTCCATCTGACTCAATACTATAAGCTGTTGTTTTTGTTTTGTTTTTATTCTGCCGGAGGGGTTTTCAGAGTAATGATGGTAACTTGCCATAAATGGAAATCCCCATGGTGATTTTCTCTAGCTTCTTTGAAGAATAGATTTTAATTTGCACTGTGAGTCACAGTTTTGGACAAGCAAAATTGTTATATTGATATTTGTTAAATAAATAAGAACATTTTATTTACAGATGAGGAGAGGAAAAGCGTTGAGGAGAAGAGAGGAGGAAGTTTGAGTCAGGACACCAAAACATTCTTTTCAAACTATATCAACTAGTGACATGCATGACATGGTTTTGTGTAAAAGTGAAATCATAAAATTTCCTCCTATGTTTTACACTTTAATAATAGAATTAAGCATCCATTGAACTAATGGCAAAGTCATTCTTAGAGTTAAAACGACTTAAGAAATTCTTTAGGGGGACATTCTATCCGAGTGTTAAAGGTCATAAAACTAGGGAGGAGTATATTTTGTTAATAACCACCATTAATAGCTCAAAGTAAATTTTACTTTATATTCCTGATGATTAAATGTAAGTCTATATAGACTTGATTGACTCTCAATTTCATAATTCGTTTGGTAAAATATCAGAGGAGATATAGGTGAAACTTAACAAAAAAACATAAAGATGTGGAATAAAACTTTTCTAGTGAAAAGCTGTGGATTTCAGCTACTCACATTACTTCTAACACAAATCAGCTTGGCTTACTGAAAGCCAATTTTTTTTTTAGTTAGTGAAAGTTTTCTTTGAATTATTGGTAGCTTCTGTATTCTCTTTCCATCTTCCTCTACCTCACTACTGCTATGTCCCCCCCCACTTGTGCTACAATTCCGTAGCTCCACCACCACCATTGCCTTATTTCTCCTACTAAGTTCTAAAAAAACAGTCAGTCTTATTACTATATTGGCATCCAAGATAAACAGCTTCAAGGATGGTGGGATTTTACTCTACAAAGCCCACCAAACATCGTACAATTAATTAACCATCACTGTCTGTGTCCTGTCTCACCAAGAAAACCCTATGACAGAAGGGGCCAAGTTTTCATACCTCTTTTGGGTCTCCATGACTGGCCTTGGGTTTGGTGCAGGCTCCAAATCCAGGTAAACACTTGATGAAAATGATTGCCCAGGTCACAACCATGGTTATCAATACTCCTGCTTGCAATTGATCACAGCCTCATCAGATCTCAGTTTTAATTTATTGAGATAATCCTGGGAATTATTGTTATAGTTTTAATTATCATCCTTCTTTCAATACAATAGAAAACCACACCACAGAGAGAATAATTTAATCGAGGTCATACAGACCATAGTGGCCTGAATGACAGCTTTGTAAAACATTCTGGAAAAAATATATTTTCCCCATATGTGTGTGTGTGTGTGTGTGTGTGTGTGTGTGTGTGTGTGTGTGTGTGTGTGATATGTAAAGGTTACAATGAGCTTGGGTATTTGTGCACATATATATCACATCGACATTACAATCCTGTCCTCTCCTCATTTTAGGCCCTCCCAACCCTTCTCCATCTCTCGTAACTCCCACTATCTCACTCATTTCGTTCCATAGAATGCCTGTATTCTGGGCTTCTCATATCAGAGAAACCATGCAATATTTAATCTCCTGCATCTGACTTGCTTCACCATTCAATTCAGCACTCTTTAGCTCAGCTTCCCACCCCGAGAATGGAATCCTGATGCCCCTTCTTTCGGTCCAGCAGAGTCCTTTCTTGGGACAATTTGCTGAAAGTTCCTTTATCCTTTGTTTATTTGTATCTTGTTATACCTTTGTTGAGATTCTTTAACCTGGCTCTGCCCACCATCTACATACTAAAGGAACTATAAAATTGAAATCCATAAGGCTAAAAATGGGAAAAATTAAAAAGAGAGAAGTTAAATTTCAAATTCCTTAGCTGAGTACTGAAAAGTAAATGTCTGTACATTCAAAAGACATACAGCTTATCACTACATCAATAGTTCTCTTAGGCTAAATTTACATCAAAGTCCAAATAAATGAATTACTAGATTAAATGAGCTTAAGTCTATATTAAATGGCTACATTAAAGAACTTAAGTTCATATCACAAAAGTATATTACACATGAAGCAATAGATATAATGGCATAGTTAGCTATTTCAGAATTCTTAAAGAGTTTTGACCCAATGAGGAGCAGGAAGAAACAAGTAAGATTATTATTACATGTTTAGTGACAGAGCATGAAATTGAAAAGTAAAATTCAAGAGTAAGAGTCACAGGTTGAATTAATAGCTGTTGACTAAGATTTTAGTCAATGAAATAAGGCTATGTGACCTTTTATCTTTATTACTCAATGAGAGTTTCAGGGAAAAGACCCCCTAACCCACTTATTCACCAACTCTTACTGTTTGTAAAACTAAAAATATCCCAAATCAAAACCATTGCCTTTTGTCACTCTAACCCCAGCAAAATATTTGTACAACCATATGCATCAAAAGTTTCACAGATTAAGACCTTCTACCAATCCCTCATGTTCAATATAATTATTATGTTTTAGAAACTAGTATACTGATAAAAGTAATAATTATGGGGGCAAGTTCCACAGAGTTTGAGAAAGCTGGTACTGTTTTAATGGGATACAACTCAAAGGACTGATGTCTATTTTTTTGTTACACTTTCTCTTTAGATGTTTTCTTTCCTTCGTGTTCTTTGTGTAATACATAGATTCAAAGATTCTTTCAAGTATTTTCTACAATGCTGGGTTAGTGGTCGCCTATTTCTTTAGCAATTCTTGGTCATAAAAATTTTTTATTTTACCTTCAGTTCTCAGGGATGATTTTCAAGAATACAACGACCTGGGTTGACACTTGCTGTGTCTTAAAGCTTGAAAGATTTTGCTCCTTCAGGATTTCCTGGTCTTTAAAGCTTGCATTACAAAATCAATGGTAATTTGAATGGGTTTGCCATGATAGAATAATGTGTGTTTTTTCTCTTGCTGCTTTTTGTATTTCCTCTTTATGTTGTATTTCTGAGGTTTTGATTATGTCACGGAAGGTCAGGTTGCTAGTCGAGATTACTTGGTTTTTTATAAGCTTCGTGTACCTGAAAACTAATTTCTCTTCCTAGATTTGGGAAATTTTCCTGCATGGTTTCAATGAATAAATTCTTTATACCTTTGGTGCTATATTCTGCTTTTTCCCCCATACCCATAATTTTGAGGTTGTTTCTTTTTGAGTCACCCAGCAGCTGTTGTATCCAGATACTTTGCTTAACTCTAGTTTTGAAGTCATGCCTACTATAGCATTTGTTTCCTTAGCCTTGTCTTCAAGGTCTGAAATTTTCCCCTGCTTTCAAATGTACTTTTCATATCCTGAATTTCAGGTAGATTTCTTTCTAAAATTTACACTTCTCCATCAAAATGTTCCTTCATACCTTGCATTTTCTTATTTACCTCAGCCAACTTCTTATTTGTGGCTTCTATATGCTCAGTGAGCTTTGCCTCCATTATTATTACTATTTGTTTAGTCAGTTCCTCCTTAAGCCTGCTGACCGTTGCTTGCATTTCTTTGAGAATATCTTGTTTGAACTGACTGTTTGACTCACTTGTTTGCTTTCTGACTTATTTGCCTAGGAGTTCCTCTATTTCAGAGCTCAGGACACTAGTTTCTGGGAATT
This sequence comes from Ctenodactylus gundi, assembly GCA_004027205.1. Lineage (NCBI taxonomy): Eukaryota > Metazoa > Chordata > Mammalia > Rodentia > Ctenodactylidae > Ctenodactylus > Ctenodactylus gundi. The sequence continues at coordinate 49,468 of PVKB01000440.1, forward strand.
CAGGTGTTTTTGTGTGTGTCCTGTTGCCTTGTCTTCTTCCCATGTTTCTGTTGTTGTTTATAGGTGTATGAGGAGAGCCGAAATTCCTCTGAGTTCTGTTTGGGAAATAGATGGTTCTGTGCTGATGGCCTCTGAGGTGTCATGATCACCTCTAGCCCCTTCAGAAAAGATCTCCTGTTTCTCCTGTCTTCCCTCCCCCAAGGACAGGGCTCTCCACCCTCAGAGACACTCCCACTACACCTGAGTCATTCAGTGAATTAGTGGCCTTTTTCTCATCTCTGTAATTGTTTCCTGTGTCAGTTTCTTCACAGGCACTGTTTAAGAGTGATTCCAAAAACTGCGGTGTGCTCCTCTGAACCTGCTTTTACTCTAAAGTGTTCAGGCTTGGGCTCTTTTTTAAAATGGCTCCTGCCTATGTCACTGCCCACCATGGCTACAGAGCTCTGCTTCTGGGCTAGGTTCAGGGAGGCCTTTTCTAGGGGAAGCTTGCAATACGTTCATAGTTTGTGCTACATTTCTGGAGACTGAGGCTACCAGTTGCTATTGATTCCCACTTTTTCCAATCTGAGCTTATCTCAGTCAGAGGTTCTGGGATCCAGGCCTTCCTCTGTCTGTTGAACACTAGGGTGGCTTCCTGGGCTGCTGTTTTCCTCTGCTTCTGATGTGTGTCTGCAGGATTTCTGACCTTCCTATGGCCTCTTGTTCATTGTTGAAGCACTCCTTCTTCTCCTAGCTAAGATGAACAGGTAGTTTTTACTTATATTCTCAACTTTTTCAGTAAGTCCACCGGGAGACATTGCATAGCTGTGTTACTCAGCTGCTATCTTGCCAGGAAGTCCTGGAAAAATACACTTTAAAGCATTCTTATTGAGTACACAAATTTTAAAAAAACTGCTCTTCATTTAGAGGGATACACTCCTATGATCAAAACTCAATCAGGAGAAACTCGGGGATGTCAGTCTTAGCCACTGTCCTCAGTGGGAAGTTTTACGGCATGTACTGCCTGCACAATTATGTGCTCAAACCCACAAGTCTCTGGCCCAAACCCCAGTATGTTTCCACACTCTGTGACTGGCCAGTGATGATGATTCATGACCCCTCAGCGTTTGTTCTTAAAATAGTTAAGATTTTCCTGTTTCCTCTCAATCGTTTCCAAGCAATTTGAATTTTTCCCTGTGGAGAGTCTGAATTGCCTGCACTTTGGATTACGACGCTTGCCTCTAGTTATTCGTCATCATCTGCCACGAAAGAGGACCCAGAACCAACAGTGCTCTCTTTTCTTGACCCCAAAATCCATTGTGGCGATGGGAATGAGTAGGGAGAGTATGGGGTGTAATGCCACTTTCACCACCACAGTGCTAAGTTTTCATGTTTTTACTACGACTAAGCAAACCAATCCACCCTTCCCTGTGGTACAAACAGTGACAACATGGCTGCGTAGCTCCAGCCCTAAGCGGGTGCTTGCTAACAGAAACCCTGACAAATTGCAAAGCATAAGCAGCAATAGCAGGCACCAGGGTAATAATTTATTTTTAATGCCATGCTGTCTTTAACAGTGCAATTTCCTCTAGGGTGTTTGCTTTGAGATTGCAAGATAATTACATCTCAGAAACCAGGCTAATTACAGTTAACAGCCTGAAAACCAAAGGAACCCTTTCCTCCATCCCCCCTCCTTTTTTCCACTAGGATACTACACAAATTCCAGTTAAAACGTGCAGCATCGTTTAGAAAACCAATTTGACTACAGCTTAGAGGTTCATTCTCCTCTCCTTGTAGCACATATATAACTTGCAGTGATGTGTATCAGAGGGACCTGAGTAACACAGCTTCAGTGATTGGAATAAATAATGGTGCCATAGAAAGGAAGCCGGGACTACAATTTTCCAATAAAAATGGAAATCTAAGTGTTTGTATTGGAAAACCGGAGTATGAATATGCATTTGTTCTGCAAAAGTAAAATTACCTATAGCCTGTACATATACTTTTAAATCATTTGGAGTAAATAATCAACTAATTTTGGTCATTTGCAGAATTAAGAACCTAAAAGGAATGTGAGAAATCATTCAATAAGTTTTCATTGTTCCTAATTATCAAAAATGCAAAGCAATGTATACTGGGCATAAAAGCTTCAAGGAGATAATTCTATGGCTCAGGTATTTACCCAGAGTTCATTTCTTATCCTATTACAGACACTTTCCACCAATCTAGGAATGTATAGGCAGATTTTCTGATTTTTATGATCCATCAGAAAGTTCTTCTAATTCTAAATTTATCTTAATGCACCTGTAACACTGAAGTGATTTGAACACAGGGCGTCCTAAAGGTTCATGTGCTAGAATTTTGTCCCAGTGCAGCAGTATTGAGACAATGGAGCCTTTAGGTGTTGGGGCCGCTGGAAGTTGATTAGGTCATGAGGTGCCACTCTTCAGAAGGATTAGCACAAGTTATTGGTTATTATAAGGGCGCCTGGCACCTCCCTGAGTCCCGTCTCCACATGCACCATTCACCTCTTCTACTCATGCTTCTTCTCTTTCAATGCCTTTTGACATGAGGCCCTCTCCAGAGTAGAGCGGATGCCAGTGCCATGCTCTCGAACCTCAAGAACTATGAGGTAAATAAACTTTTTCTTATGAAATACCTAGCCACAGGTATTTTGCTTAAGCAACACAAAATGGACTCCCTCCCACCCCTCCTACTTTGTTTAGCTGAAATAAAGACTTTCTTGTTTGGACGGCATAATGTCTACTCTCAGTGCTTTCTAACTTTTTTTCAGTACTGAGGATTGAACCTAGGGCCCTTGCACTAAACATATCCCCAGGCTTTTATAAGTTTTATATTTGCTTTCTTGCACTTTGTTCTGTTGTTTTGTTATGTTTTGTTGCACTAAGTAAGTTGTGTTGGCTAGGCTGGAGCTCATGATCCTCCCTCCTCAGCGGCTCGGTGTTAATATGATGGGCACGCATGCCCAGCTCCAACTCTTTAATAATATGTATATCGTGTCCTGCTTTGTCTTTAGTTTCTATTGGTTCTCAAATCATGGAAGCCAAACAACACATCTAGCTACGGTTCAATTTGACTTCTCAAGGGACATAGGGCCTAAATTTTATTTTGTTCATTTATGGAAATAGGAGGCTGGCTTGGAAAAAAAGATAATCAGCGTTCTGATTCACACCAAATTCATTCCTCCTCCTATAGCACCTCCAGAACTTAGCTACCTGGCAGGATAGTCTGAAATGTAACCTTAGAAAGACAGTTTTTTTGTTTTTTGTTTTTTGTTTTTCTGTTAAGCCTCTGCAGAATGCCAGGGGCTTTTCCTTCATCTGAATCTTGCTCAGAAAAGCAACATATTGGCCCTTCCATCGGCCTCCTTGCTAGAGGCTCTTAGTTGCTAATAATGTAAATTTGCATGCAAACAGCATTTTCATGGTAACAACTCCCTAGCAACACCACCTGACTTCATTCATTCTTTTAACAAACACACACTGAGTGCTCGCCATAGCGGGGTGGGGGGAAAAGACCATCTTTGTTCCTGCTCAATGGGTGCTCTAATTTGCCTTCTCCGGAAAGAGGAGTACATTCCTGATTAATCAGGACACTCCAGGAAACCACTTTTTGTTGGTGGGCAGGATTTCCCTGATCTCAAAGTCTGAGCTTAGTGGGTACATGAGCACTCCCTTTTTCTTTCTCCTTCAGACCCAGGTAAGCGCTAGTGCTAGAGAGGGCCAGCCAGTTTTGTGAACTTTCCTCTTCTATTCCAAGGGCCATCTGGGAAATGTTCCCAAAGCCACTCTTGGAACAAACCACCTTTTCTGTTCTTTTTCTCTCCATCTTCACCTGAGTACTACGCTCTTAAGACTCAGGTTAAAGGATTCTGGTAGGGTAAAGCCTACTTTATCCTTGGACATAAACCGGACCTTCTATCCAATTTTATCAAACAGTCTTCAATAGAAGTTTTTTTTTTTTTTTGGTTGCTTGACTAAGAATGACTTCAGTTTTATTTTTCTTCTACTCTTCATTATAAATTTCACTTTCCCACAAAGACTAGCAAGGCAGAGAAGATAGACAGGACATGAAATTACTACATTAGTCAGAATCTTACCTCCCATTTCTAAATTTTTTTATGTATCATGCCTAATGCTAGGGAGCAAGGAGACAAAGTCATGTGAAGCCTGCCCATTCCTGACAGAGGCTTACAACTCAATGGAACATTTTTCCTATCTTAAAAACCAAGTTTCCATCATCATGGTACAAAAGAAATGGTATCCATTGTAAGAGAACATTTAAGTGGAACCTATGCAAGTTTAAAAGGGGATTTTATTACTGAGATGTGGGAATTCACAAGAGTAAGATCGGAGTGATTTTTTTCACACATCATATGACCCTTTTGTTTTTCAGCTGTGCATCAGGAAGAAAGAGGAGGTGTTCAGTGGGCAACTAGGATATATTCTTCAATAACTCCATGACGTTCGGGCACAGTTCTTGAGATCTGAAACTATCCATTGGGAACTGCCTGGCTTTTCAATAATGGGGGGAAAAAGAACAGAAAGCCAAGGAGCACATGGCTCTGAGAACACCCACACCTGCAAAGGTGTTGGCTCCACCACACATACGGTGCGGTTTCCACTCCCAAACACTCTTCTGTCTCAAATGGGAGAGTAAGGTTCATTAGAGTTCATCATGATCATAAAAAGTTTCTACTTGAAAGGAAGCTGTGAGCGCAAATGACATGATGGATGCTTTAGGCTGCTTCCTTCAGAAGAATTTTCCTTTCTAGGTCCTCATTCTTTTGAACAAGTCTTTAGGGCAGGTAAAGGGCAGATAGCGCTGTGGAACAAGAATGCTACTTCTGAATTGTCCTCATAAAGTTGGATCAATGTTCAACCACAGTTAGCCTGCACATCTGTGAGCTGAGAAAATCCCATTTCTGGGGTCGCTGCTGGTCACACTAAGTGCCAGGCTACAGTGAGTGACTCAAACTAAGCAGTTCAACTGCAACTTTAAAAGATTCAAGATGAAAGAGAAAGAAAATGTGTAATAAAACTCTGACAATAGAACTTTAATTGGATTAAATTTTAGTTGGTGGCAACAATGAGAAGGAAAATAATTTGCATAAAATTTTAAATATTCTAAGAGTATCATATTGGAAATTTAGGACTTTATTTATTCTCTAAATGCTTTATCTATTTTAAACAGTTTAAAATAAAAATTTCCCAAGTATATACACTTTGCTCCATATGACTTGGATTATAAGACTCAATAGAAAATCATCTAATAGCAGGGCAAAAAAAAAAGCAACAGGAAAGCATTAAAAAAACTATATCTCTAAAACTTTATAGGGACAGCAAATTCTACAGTTTTAGGAATTATTCAGGAGCATTTTTATATGAGCTATAACCCATAGATCAGGAATATCCCTCAAAAGCCTCACGTTTTTTGGAAGGTGATCGGATTATGGGGGTTAATTGTGTTAGTGGATCAATACATTGATTTTCTGTACTGTTAATGAGGTGAGGTCTGGTTAGGAGTGGTGGATCACTTGGATATGATCTGGAAAGGGTTGCTCATGGGGGCATAACCTGGAAGAGTACACCTCCCTCCTTAGCTTTGCCCTTCTTGCTTTCTGCTTCCTGCCCACCCCAGAATGCATAGTTTTCCCCTAGGTGGGCCTCTGTCATTCCTTTCAACCATTGCTGGCTGCCCATGAATAAACTGAGACCTTCTGAAACTAAACTGAAATAAAGCTTTCCTTCCTTAAGTTATGGGTGTTGAGTATTGTATTAGTTTGGGTTCTTCCAAAAGGCAAAATTGATAGATTTTATAACAAAAAGGATCTATTAGGCATGCTTGCAAATATGAGGATAGAGATAGTCCAAGATGGCTGCTCAGCCACAAAGTAGATCTCCCATTTGGGACTGCAGGACAGCCGGTGAGATGAGAGTCGAGTGTAGATCTCGGTTGTTCAAAGAACAAGGACAAAGGCTGGAGCCTGAAGATCAGAGACTTAAAGAGCAGCGACGGGCACACAGGTGCAAGTGGAGACTGAAACGGATTTGTGATGAAGTTCAGTGGTGTGTAGCAAGTCAGTGGTCGTAGACAATTGGGAAGGCATTTTGTCAAGGGTTTTTAAACCCTAGGATTTTGATTGAAACTATACTTAGGGCTTGGGGTAGAGTCAAGTTATTGAAGTGCTTGCCTAGAAAGCACAAGGTCCAGGGTTCCAGCCCCTAACACAGCATTAATAGCTGGTCATGGTCATACAATCCTGTAATCCCAAAACTCAAGAAATGGAGGCAGGAGGATTGCCATGAGTTCAAGGCCAGCCTGGGATAGATGATGAGTTCAGGATCAGCCTGGACTATAGCATGAGGCCTCGTATAAAAAAAGAATGAATGAATGAAAGAAAATGTACTGAATCAATGAACAATAATTAAAATATTTAATATCTCTTAATAATGTTTTATAATTTTTCCTGTAGAAATCTTTCACATGTTATAGATGTTTGATGCTTGAAGATTAGGATTTCATATTTTTTTAATTTGTCATATAGTTTTTACTGGTATAAAAAGATGCAAACTTATTTTTATGTTAATCATATACCCAGATACCTCAGCATATTCTCCTATTATTTCTAATAATTTGTCTATGGATCATTTGAATTTTCTTTTTTCCCATTGAAATTCTGCTTTATTATTTGAAAGTTGTAATTTGAACAATATTGAGCATGGAGAAAGGCGGCAATGACTTAAAAGCATACAGATGAAAAAATCATACAATAATCAAAAATTTCAAATGAATCTCAGAATTTCCTATGTGCATCACATGAGCTACACATGATGACCGCTTGTAATTTCTCCTTCTCAATCCTTATAATATCCTACTACTTATTGAAATATCCAGAACAACCAACATAGTGTGAGAGGAAGTGGTAATAGGGAACATCCTCTCCCGATTTCCTCTCATTCTGACACTCTTCCTGGTTGAACTCTTCTAGTTCCATGGCTTGCTCAATCACTATGTAGAACTTGCCTTGACATGTATTCAACTGTCTTGTGGGGTTCTTAATCTGAATGTTCGACAAGCACCTAAAACATGTCTAAAAATCATAATCTAGTCTTATCTTTCACCTCATATCTGTTCCTCCCTTATTCTCTAAGTCTGAGAATGACATCACCACGCATGTGGTCCAAAAAAGAATATTTGGTATCTTTTTGACCCTCCTTCTCATACCACAACACTCTTAGACATCAAAGTCATGTTGATTCTGATTGACTAAAATTTAACTCTTCTTCTTTCATTCTACCAACTCCCATCACCTCTCACCTATCTTACTGCTGTGCATTCATAAACAAACCATCACCTGCATCCAGTCTTGCTTTCTACGAAACCCTCTTCCATGCCACAGCCAGAATAGCCCCTTCTAAACTTCAAATCTGATCACATAGCTTTGATGTTAATGTCCCTAGTGCTGTTCTGAGATGTATGCAACAAGCCCAAATCCCCTTAACAGAGCAAATGTCTGTTAGGCCTTCTTTGGTTTCTTCACCATGAGGCCGCAGCTTAATCTTTGGTTCTTTCTGCCCTAACACTGTCGTCCTGATACTTCCATCCTTGGCCTCTCACAGCTCCAAAAATGTCTGCTGTTCTTGCCTTTGAAGCTTTTTATTCCTGCTATCCCCTTGTTCCAAGACACACTATCCTTCCCCATTCCATTCTAGTCTGGATAGTTCCGACTCGTTCTTGAGCATTCTGTGAAGACATCGCTTCCACCAGGAGCCTTTATTGTGCTACAGTTGGCCTTACCTCTTTTCTCTACCCTGGAGAGCACAAAAAGGTTTCTTTGTGTTTGTAACCTCAAAACCCAGTGTGGCTCTGAACATAAGGTAAGGGCTCAGCAGATGCTTTGGAACTGAACAGTGAATCAGTACCACTGATACTCATTTCTTAGGAATCCTATCTTTCAAGACTCCTTTCCCTTCCTTCCTAATTTCTCCCCCATGACGTCATCTCATCGCTTTATTTACATCATTTTATGGCAGGTGTCCCACAGGACTTGGCCTTTTGTCTAATCCTCTCAGCTAGCAGCCTGAAGGCCGAGGTCGTGCCTTCTCCATCCTGGTGTTTTTACCACCTGTAGCCCAGAGCCTAGCACAGAACCAAAGCCAAGCCTATATTCAAAGTAATAAAAGTGACTTCTCTCTTGGAGCCACATACCATGCAAAGAACATGCTTTCTTTTCTTCTGCGAATTGCATCAGTGGTTCTCCGAGATTGACAGAAAAAGCCTAAATCTGTTCCACAGGGAAAGTCTCTATTAGGCCCTCTTTGGTCTGTCCCCACGAGGATCAGCTTAATCTCCTGTTCTGTCTGCCCTAATACTATTCTCAGGTCGTCCTGGGCCGCCTGAAGTTCCAGAAAATGCCTACCATTCATTCTTTTGAAGCTATTTCTTCTTGCTGTTCCCTTGCTCAAAGTAGTAGATGTTTCTGCCAGCATCTCCACCTGCACAGAATTCAGCCTCCACCTCCCCAATACTTCTTCAATTTTATAATAGAAAACTCTGAAACAATGTTATTTCTTTCAGGTAAGTTACTTCAGAGGCAAGGCCTCATCAGCTTTCTATTCCATACTACAAGATGCACCTACGTGTCTTCTTGGCTTTGGTTTGGGGATTTTTTTTTAAAGAATAAGCTTTATTATGGCATTTAATCTAGATCTTCCTTTCCAGAAATATCACCCATCTCCTCAGCAGCTGTTTATGAGTGTCACGTTCTGCCATTTAAATATTAATGTTATGGAAACAGGAGAAAAAACAGGCTTTCATCTGATATGTAATGTTGAGGGAAATTAAGATTAATAAATGGTGGCAAGCTCCATAGAGGAAATAAAAGTTAAATTGCCTTGGACTATTTTTGAAAGTTGTTTGAGCAATGAGTTTATTTTATTGAATGCCCCATAACTACAATCATCCAAAAGGCCCAATTTCTGGCCATGGATCTCAAATGATAACTCAAACCTTAGTTTTCCCCTCAGAGCTCTTACATTCTATATATTAACATGTAGGAAAATCCTTGGAGGTGTGGAACTGAGAAATGTCTGAAAATTAGACTTTCTTAATCAAATCTCAAGCAATCACTGTCCTGAGGAAAAAGCAAACATGAGGACTAAAAATTTGTGGATTAAGACTAAAGTGTTAAGTTTTTCATTTCTTCATCCTGCTAAATCATAGTACAGACATACCCTGGGTATGTACGTAGTACAGACATACCATAGCTTGGCTTGGGGTTGGCCCAGTTAACTGCAGGGAATATGGTCCTCTCACTCCTATTGTAGACTTGAGTTACACATCTTCCTCCATATTTAACCTGCTAGGACTAACAGCGAAAATTTAAGCTAGTGATTGCCAAACTGTGATCCCTGAACAACAAACATTAGCATCATCTAGGAACTTGCTAGGAATGCATGTTCTCGGGCTCAAGGCAAGGTTTAATAGATTAAAAATTCTAAAAGTGAGGCCCAGAAACTTCATTTTAATTAAGCACTCCAGGAAATTCTGATGCACCTTCAAGTTTGAAAACCATTGCTCTTTGACCTTGATTGGTATCACCTGGAGAGAGCTTTAAATCTCTGATGTCAGAATTCCATCCCCAGGGATACTGAGTTACTAGGTGTGTGTAAGGCTGCTCTAAACACTGATATGTGTTTAAAGTTCCCCAGATGGTTCTAAGGGTAACCCAGGTTAAGAACTTAATTTCACACTCTGGCTTCTTACTCTGGTGATGAGAGCAATCTTATCCCAATGTACCAAAATCAAATCAAAGTGGATCAAAGAACTAGACATTAAAACAGAAACACTGAACCTCCGGAAAGACAAAATAGGTAAAACTCTTGAATATATAGGCATGGGCAAAGACTTCCTCAATCGGACACCTGGCACAAAAGAAATAACACTCAGAATCAACTAATGAGATTATGTCACACTAAAAAGCTTCTTCGTGGCAGAGCAAATGTTGACAGAGTGAAGAGAGGACCTTCAGAATGGGGGGAAAATTTGCTACCTATACTTCAGACAGGAGGATAATAACTACAAAGAACTGAAGAAAAGTAGATCCCTCAAAATCAAAGACCCAATTTAAAAATGGACAATTGAAATGAAGAGTTCTCCGATTAATAAGTACAAATGGCCAGCAAATACATAAAAAAATTCAACATCCTTAGCCATTAGAGATGTGTAAGCCAAAACATTCAGACAACATCCCAATTAAAATGGCACATACCAAGAACTCAAACAGCAATAGATGTTGGCAAGGTTGTGAGGGGAAAAGAACCCTTTTTACATGGCTGGTGGGACTGTAAACTGGTACAACCACTATGGAGATTCCTAAAAAAAGCTGAAAATAAATATTTCATTTGACCCAGCAATACCTCTTGTGGGTATCTTTCCAAAAGAGTCAAAAGCATCATATAACAGAAATATGCATATAAAACACAACTAACAATAGCTAAACTGTAAAAGATGCTAAAATATATATCAACAAACTGATGGATGCAAAAAATGTGGTATATGTACACAATAGAGTACTACTTTTACGGTATATGTACACAATAAAGTGCTACTCTTCCATAAAGACAGATAGATTTCAGGCATTTGTAGGTAAATGGACACAACTTGAGACCATCGTGCTCAGTGAAGTGAGTCAGACTCAGAACGCTAAATATTGCAGTTTCTCTAGTGTGAAAAAGCAGAATACAAATAAATAATAATAGGTGTTGGGAGTCAGGAGAGATGGGGGAGAAAGAGAGAGAAAAAGAAGGAGGGAAAGGCATTGTGAAGTTGATGCGATATATGTGTGCACAAATTCTCAAGGTCAAAGTAGCCATTGTGTACTAGATATATACACAAATAAAATAAAAATGGGGGAAACAATCTAAAAAAAAAAAAAAAACTTGCTGAGCTCCCCAAACCCCACCCCAGAACCTCTGATTCAGTAGGGCTGGAACAGCCCAAGAAGTTGCTTTTCTAGTAAGTTCCTCAGTGATGCCAAAACTGCTGGTAAGACATCCAACTCCTGTATGCGCCAGTCATGGTGCCTTGGGTAGGAGAGGATAGTTATCACAGCAGCGAGCTGGCCTCATGGGCCCTCCTGCTCCTGTTTTGGGGAGTCCTCTGCTCATGATCCGAACTACTGTAGGATCACCGTCAGGAGTGTGACCTTAGAATCCTTGCTACAGTGTTTAATCTCATACACTCTCTGTTCCTCAGTACCCTATGCATAAAAAGGGGTGTAATCGAGGACCTATTTGATAGGCTACTGTGAGGATTACATGTATTATGTTTTAATACATGCAGAATCCATTAAACTACCTAGCATATACCAAGTGCTCTAAGGTCTTTACAATTAGTTACAACATAATTATAATTATAATTAATCTAATATACAAATAATTATAATTACCGAAAAAAGATATTTCTAATTATATTATATCCCCCTCCTCCATCAGTTTAGACACTAATACCTGGGAGCCATACAGAGAGATAAGTAGAAAAACCATCTCGTTTGATATATTCAGAATTACGTGTCCTCTTCCCAACAATAAAAGAAAATTGAGGTGTTATTAACAGATTATTATGAGTTGATAAAGGGATCTCCATAGTCATGCCCAAGCATGGCATTGTCTCCTAGAAACCAGTGGACACAACCCCTAAAATTGAGAACAATTTCAAATACAAATACAATATGGTTACATAGCACTGCTTTAAATTATCCCAATTCTCCACTAACTAAATGTAAAAACCAAGTTGTTTATTATTTGGCTAATGGATGCTGACCCCTTTTTCAGCTTCTTATCCTGTAAAAGCCACTCAGACTTTTTCTAAAACATCCCAAAGAATCACAGTGCCCTTGCCTCTGTTTTTCCCTCTTTCCATGCTTGCCTCGCCAGCAAATTTAAGCGACTTTTTAAAAAGATTCTTGGTCACCTCTGCCTTAGAATCTCCCCAACCCGTCTCTCCATATGCCCCAGTGCTTCTTCTCTGTGTCATTTCCTTGTCACATAATCCACTATTGTGCTGAGGAGAACTCTGGCTGCCAGGACCCATTCACAGCCTCTCACCCCTGCCAGACTGAACCAAAGCTGGAACCATGTGCCCATCATTCTTAACCCCCACATCAAGTGGAGTTCCTGCCCCATATTAAAGACTCCATTGTTAATGACAAAGTGTAGGGGAGGCAAGAAAGGCACAGTGGATTCCATCTAAATGTTATGGTTCAAATTTAAAATGCCACCCAAAAGGCTCATGTGCTAGAGGTGGTGCTTCTGGAAGATGGGTGCTAAACTCCCTGGTCAATTGTCCATAGCTGACTGTATACCTAGGAGGTAGGCCCTGGTTAGAGGAAACCAGTCAGTGTCGGACATGACCTAGCAGGGTATATTGTTGCCTATGGCCCCTTCCTCTGGCTCTTCCTCTGTCTCTACTTCCGGGCTGCCATCAGTTGAGCAGCCTTCCTCCACTCTCCCTGTCTGCCGCGGTGTTTCTGCCTTAGAGCCAGCTGATCAAGGACTGACACGTCTGGAGCTCTGAGCCAGAATAAACCTTTTCTCCTGGAAGTTGGGCACATCAGGTATTTTGTCCCAGCAGCAAAACTTTAAAACAATAAACAGAACCAAATTTCTATCTCTTCTTTATTTAAAAATAATCAACAAACATGTTAACATAAATATTTCATTTGAACTATAACTACTTTCAAAAACTTTGTGAAGTGTTACATAATCACTACATTTTCTTTTTTTGCAAACTCCCTAAAAGCTTGGCTTAATAAACACAGCAATGTTTATATCTCAACTTCTGTCTTTGTTGTGATTTGACTGACAGATCGTGTACCCTCTAGAAAACACAGCTATACTCTCATGAATGAATGAGAGAAAAAAACAGCAAATGAAGCTTAGCGCTGTTATTAAAATAGCCTTGACCTTGTAGACCCTATAAAAGGTTCCCAGAGAACACCCTTCTCCAAGGGGTCCCAGACCACACTCTGAGAATTGCTGAATTGGGTTATTGATCATCTGTGGCCACAGAGACTGAAATAATACTGACTTGAATAAAATAAGATTTCTCTTTTGTCTGATTTCCAGAAGGAAGCAGTGTACATCAGTCATGGCACTCTTGTTAGTTAGTTGTTCTATCACGCAAGGTACACACGACCCAAAATGGTTTTCCAGTATTATCTGGGTATTCCAGCTAGCAGGGTGGAAAGAGCACACCCTTCAAGCCAAGAACCACTTCAGTTGTGTATCTCAGAAATGGCCATACATGGGCAAAAAGCCTATTAATGAACTTCAAAAGAGTCCTGGAAGTATCCTCAATCTGATTGACCATATATTCTATCACTGGAGAAGGAGGTGAGAATGTATGGGGATAATTCCCATTCTCAGGGCTGGAGGAATGGTTCAGCAGTTAAAGTGTTTGCCTACAAGCACTAAGACAAGCACTAAGTACCCAAGTTCAATTCCCCAGCACCACATAAACTGGGCGTGGTGGTGCACACCTGTAATCCCAGCACTCAGGAGGCTGAGACAGTAGGATTGCCATGAGTCCAAGGTCAGCCTGGTCTACAGAGCAAGACCATGTCTCAAAAAATAAGTAAGTAAGTAAATCTTAACTTCCATTCTCTGCTACGCTTTTCTTTCCCTACAGGTTCTGCTGGGCACAGGCCAAGGGAGGGTCTTAGACAAAACAGAGATAACGTCACCACAGCCCAAGAGGCCAGGAGAATGGACAGCATCTTTGTAGCTGTCTCACAAAGCAAGCTAACAGAAAACAAGAAAGTCTCAAAGCCAGAAGGTCCTCAGATAGGAAGAAGCAGCAGACGAGAGCTAGAGGCCAACCCCAACAGAAAATACATTAGTCAGAGGGAAACTGCCAAGTACTAACCACAACGCGGCTCCGGTTAGAAAAGGTCAAAGCCACCCGACATAGCTCACAAGGCCACGTGATCACATCTCCACCCCCAAATCTCATCCCAGCTATGTCTCACGCCAGTTTGCCCTACTCACTCTCCATATTTCAGTCACATTCAATTCTTTTCAGTTGGACATTCTTTTCTTATCTCAGGGTCTTTGCATATGCTGTTCCATCCCCTGGAATACTCCTTTCCCATCCGTTGTCTTGCCTATATACATTTATTCTCCAAGTCTGTGAAATAAACAAAGACCACACAGAGGGGAATGGAATTGGTTCATCAAAGTTTGCTATAGCAAGAGACTCAGCCACCATCACTTGTATTTGAGCGGGCACTCAGAAGCAAAAAGAGAAGCGAGAACGCTTCCTAATACAAAAGGCTACGATCTCAGGAATGCTCTGATTGGACACTGTTCTGTTCATATGAGGAAGATGTAGATGGGCTAAGTAGAAGCATGGCCTCCCCTGTGATTGGCTGGGGATGGTATACTTTGCATTTTTAATCATACACTGGAAGTAGGCACAAAAATTAGGAAAGATGCTCATTTCTAATCAAGTCCCGGTAATTTGGGGCCAATTCTTATAGTGGTTATTGTTTGCCTTTTCAATCTTGTAGCTAGAAATAATGGCCTATCATTCTACATGACTGACTTATAGATACGAGGCTGATTCCTAGGTTGCCTGTAGTAGATAATGGGTTGGTTTCCTGTGCTGACCGTTGCACATTGTAGATCACAGTGTGATCCTACAAGTGCCATTTGTCTCGGATCTCAATTCAAAAAATTTCCTCCTGGAAGCCTTTTCCAGTGGCTGGAGTAGGGTAGATCTACCTCTAATTTCTGAATCTCCCCGCACTTCTCTTTCCTAACTCTCACGAACTTGAAGATATTTGCCCAATAGATTACAACATCCACAAAAGTAAAACCTATATTTTTATTCATTTCTTTTCTGTTCAGCACATGTTTAGCATATAGTAAGTACTTGAAACGGTATTACATGAAGGGATGAATGGATGGATGGATGGATAGATGGTTGTACAGATATTGGACTTTTGCAAGCTGAGGGCTGTGTTCTGCTGCTTCTCGAATGACAAATTTCTGGCACTCTCTGCAAAGAGTAAGTTCTTTTGTTTCTGCCTGCTGAGCCGCTAAGGTATTTCAACAGAGCCATTCACCAGGCAAAATGAGGTTCCACTCTGGCTTGAGACTGCAAAGGTGTGAACTCTTTCAAGCTCAGTCAATTCTCCGCCCTGGGATCTAACCTGTCTGAGATCTGACATCTGCCTCACAGTCTCATGCTGGTCTACACTTTCTCTTAAGCATGAATCACTGACAATATCCTGCAAAATATTCCACTGGGTGCTGGGGCTGCCCATTTAGCAAGAAGATTACTTGTGCTGGAGTTCTGGCATAAACCTGCCAGCTGTAACATATCTTGCTGGTCTGACCCAATGATGACCCACAGTACTCTACGTCTGGGCTGTTTTCTTTTATTTTCCATCCTTTGGAGATTGTCAGAATTCTGTCTGGCTAAGCAATAAATCCATCTTTTCCAGGATCAATTGCAGTGACTGGCTGCAAAACCTGGAAATCCAATTAACTGCAAAATAAATAAAAAGTGAAAAATACACTGAGGCTGTGGCAGAAGACAGGTAGGAAATATTCTGAACATTAAAATAAACAAAGAGAAATTTCAACTTCGCTTGTCTACTTTTTCTTTTTTAAGCACTGTTATAGACAAATTTAGCCTCGGTTCCAATTTTGCCTTAGCCACAATTTGCTCAAGCATAGATCTGTTGAGATGGCTAGCTCTGTGCTAATTATACCCTGCAGGCACTCTCCAGAGAGAAGCCAACTGGGCTAGGATTACCTTGCTACCATATGTAAAACTTCAGGCCCTCTCTCCCTCCATCTTTTTACACCACATGTGCTCTTAAAGGAGCATAAATCTGCTGTAATGTTCTCTGGGAAATATGAGTTGTTTTGGCTTTCTGGGACATTTTGAAAAGGACAGAGTTTTCATCAATTGCATCAGTTGGCTTAGTGAAAGGCCTTATGTCTCCCTGCTACTGAGGTCTACCAAGCTGAAGCCATCACCAGTGGAGCCCATAGGACCTGCTCAGCCTTCTGATATGGAGGCTTGGGCAAGGACATTCTGGTAGTGAGCCTCACAACCTGGCCACCTCCCCAGGCCTCCCTGGAAGGGTGCTCACATGGGCTCTAAGGTATCAGCCAACTGAGGAGACCTCAAGAAAGAAAATAAACCAGAAAAAGCAGTGAAAGAGATGAACATTTGAGCTCCTGTCAGTACCTGGCACATATTTATCTCCTGTGAGTATCTCCAGAGGACAATCAAGAAGCTGTGATCCTTACTCACCAACTGGAACAGCTAAGGGCAGCACAGCTGCAGGGAGATCTCATGGCTGGGCATAAGCTTGGGATAGGATCTGCCAGGCACTCCTGTGAATTCAGGTAGTCTTGACCTGCATCGGATATCAGTGTCCTTGTGTGCAAAATTAGCAGACTGAAAGAAATTCCCAAAGCCACTTCATGTCCCAATGCTTGTGATTCCATGTTTGGTGAATAAAAACACTTTTTTTAAAAGAAGGTTTGTGAAAAGTGTGTCCTTTTCTTGACAAGCTATAAGCTAGATCATCAATCCTTGCATTTCCTGGAGCCCTGCCCACATCCCCACTGAATTTGCCACCCTGAGTTACCTTTGTCCCAGGGACAAGAGGTGTTGGTCAGTTGATGCCATCATGAAAAATAAGAAAACCAAAAGTCTACTGTTTCTTAAATTTTCTTATCAGGGAGGCAAAGTTATACAATATTACTCTTTTTTTTAAAAAGCCTCAACTTTATCCCACCTCAAAACACTTCTTGGAAAAAAAATAAAAGATGTAAACAACTATAATGAGAAACTTCTTCCAACCTCCAAAATTGTCCTTATAGACAATTTTCAAACTCAAATCACAAATTATCTGGTCTCCTTAGCTGCCTATTGATTTGTTTTATTAAAAAAAAAATTCATTGCTTTTTTCTGGACTTTCAAAATTCTGTTTACCCAAAAACAGCTAAAAACAAACAAACAGGAAGCTAGAAGCTTTGACCATGGCCGGCACTTCCATTACTATTTCTATCTCATGGACACAAAGTAAATTTGTTGTCACAGGGAACAGAAAGCACATAGGTACTATGGTATTTCTAACGGGAGAGATCAGATGTATACATGGAAATTGCAGCATTGGTGCAACATGTGGTTAAATTTGCCCTATGCTTCTCATGCCTGGAAGCCATACCACTTATTCAATCAACATTTCAACAGATATTTCTTGGATACTGAATCTACGCCAGGCCCTGCACCGTGCTTAGCACTTGGAAAATAACACAACCAAGGCCTGTCCCCTTAAAGTGATAGACAAACCCCTGAGTCATGGATACAATGGGTTAATTCCATGGGAAACCATCAGTTATTTAGAAGACTGAAAACAGACATGTTGTTCACCTGCATTCTATTTCCATCTAGTGGTGTTGGTGTCGAGAAGGCAGCAGGGGCCTGAGGCTCTAATCTTTCTAACCCCTCTTTCTCCTCCAAGGCAGGTAGTTACAAGTACCAAATAAGTTTCTATTCTCACTGTGGGGTTTTTGGTTTAAAACTGTTTATTGATCAATAAAAAAGTAGAAAATCACAAAGTCATTGCCTGGGGAAACTGTACGAGTAATTTTACACCAGGCTAGGTAGTAAGGAAAGATTATAAATGTTTGTAGATGGGGAGATCCAGCTCTTACTAAAAACAAGTCAATCCAGACTGGGAAAAAAAAAAAAAATGCAGCCACCACTACTGACCTTGAAGACACTGGGCAATGGCAGAATATGATCATTTTTGTTATTCCCAGTCTATTTACTAGCTCTAGAAAAAAGTGGACAGATATCATATGTACTCCCATATGTTTAAAAGTAGTAAGCATGGTGAAAAATAAAACAGATTCAAATTCTCAAATAAATGCAAAGAAGAACATAAATAGGTTTTAGAATAACATTTTAAAATAGATTTCAGCTGATTTTTAAAATAGGAGTATCACTAGGACATAGTTTTGCCTCTGTGACAATTTATATTAGTAACTCTGTCTCATCCAGCAAGTATTTGTAAGCTTAGAGAAACAGGAATGATATTGGCTGTACTCATCCAGCCACTCTTGCTTCCATCTGCCCCAGCAGGACTGCTGCGTGTGAGGATCTAGAGGAGGCCCACCAAAGTTGTCCTTATTTGTAAAAGGCATGTTGACTTCACTTAAGAAAAACATTCATTTCAACCTGGTCAATGTTTCCCTCTACCCACTTGGCCTTATTTCTCTTTAAACCTCTCTATATCCTTCATTCAGAGGTCCTTAAAATAACTGGGATCACATATTCCTTATGCCTTCTTTGGTCCACTTATGTACTCACCTACTTCTCTTTCCTCGTGGCTTCCATAGACCCCCATTCTAACTCTATTGCATCACTTAAAACTCTTCCGTAGCTTACTGAGTGAAGTCCCAGACTTGATCTTCTCTGCCATCCTTCATTACTCTGTCACACAGACAAAGGTATGTTGCCAAATAGACCCAATGGCACAGGCCTATAACTCCAGCACTCTGGGACACTGAGGCAGAGGGAATACAAGTGCAAGTTCAGACTGGCAACTTAACGGGACCCTCTCTCAAAACCAAAAAGAAAGATGATGTAGGAATGTATCTCAGTGTGGTGGCCCTGGGCTCAACCCCAGTACCATAAATAAAGATGATGTGTTACCATAACTACTATCAGATAACAGTGTCTTGGCCATAAACATTCAACCATAAGTTTTAGGCTAAAGATTACTGAAAAGCAGTGAAGATTTAAGCATATTGATCATCTCCACAAGCAAGGATCCCATTTACTCCTAGGTGAACTATCATTTTCTCATTCATAGCAAAGGTCTTAGCCTTTAGTTCTGAAACCCAGTAAGAAAGTATCACTTCCCAGCTCAGATCACATTCCAGTAGGAGCAACTGTCTTAAGGGGTAAGTTAGTCCCTATCATTATTCCCTGATATAAATTTCAAGTAGTTTGTAATTTTTTAGAAAAGATCAACTTTCCACAAATGGCATTCTTGGCAGGTAAACTTTGAAGGGAGAAAAGAAGTGGTAATGCCCACAGTACAAAGCCAGAATCACCAAGGACAGTTCCAGCAAGACAGGTAGATCTGAAGGACATACCACATTCACATAACAAACATTAAAAGATCGCAGAGATGAGAAAGACGAGAGACTCATAACAAATGTATTTTCTCTGCTCTTCACTTTGGCCGAAGAGATTGTAGGAGAAAATAAGGGGCACAGAACTGGAGTTCAAATGCCCTCCCCAGTTGTATCAGGATGAGAGCTCTCACACCAAAGGAGCAGTGAGCTAACTGTGAGTCCTCCTTGTGTCTCCAGGCAACATGGGCCCCACATTAGGAGCTTCCAGTTCTCACTCCATGTGAAGAATCTACAGAGGTGATAACGTATTATGAGTCTGAAGACTCAAATGTGAGGTGTCTGTCTATTCACATGCAGAACTAAGGGCACCCTAAATTCTATTCTGAGAAAAGAAAGGAGATACAGAAGCTTGCTTTGAGGGTAGTGGGTCACATCAAAGAAGAAGACAAAAAAAGCAGAAAGGAGACTATTATTAGACAAGAGCAAAGGAAGAAGGGGTGGGGAAGGGGATGTGAGGGCAGGTAATAGATAGCACAAATATGATCAAAACACGCTATATACTCTGAAATCCCCACAAAAAAATTGGAACTAGAGAAAGAGGGCAGAATGAGGAGGTACGGGAAAGGAAAAAAATTAAAACATGTTATATGTATATATAAATCTGCCAGAATGAAACCTGTTAATCTGTATAATCAATGTACACTAATAAAAAACGTCCAGAAAAATATCCAGAAAAAAAGTCACAATAGACAAGGGCATTATATAATGATATTTCTACCAAGAACATATAACAATTATAGGGCTGGAGGAATAGCTCAGTGGTTAAAGCACTTGCCTAGCAAGCACTATGCAAGCACTAATTACTTGAGTTCAATCCTCCAGCACCATGTAAGCTGGGAGTGATGCCACACACCTGTAATCCTAGTGCTTGGGGGGCTGAGGCAGGTGGATTGTCCTGAGGCCAAGGCCAGTCTGGGCTACATAGTGAGTTCAGAACTAGCCTGGACTACAGAATGAGACCCTGTCTCAAAAAAAGATTATATATATATATATATATATATATATATATATATATATATATTAATAAGGTACACCCCTTTTCTCATAACGGATTAAACAATCATACAGTGATGAATAAAGAAATAGAACTTGAACAACCCATAGAGCAAATAGATCTATTAATGACAGATACATACAAAACATTCGACTGGACAGCGGCAGAGTATATATTATCCTTAAACACAGACAGACCGTTCTCCATGAGAGATCATATTCTATGTCACAATGCAAATATTGAAATCACAAATTATTTCAAGTTTTTTATTGAACCACAAGGAAGTAAAACTAGAAATTCATAGCCAAAGGAAAAACTGGAAAAATTACAAATATGTGCAAATTAAAATACATAACTTGAACACAATAATAAAATAAGTGAAAGAAGAATCTTAAAAAAAATTAGAAAATACCTCGAAATGAAAATACAATATACCAAAACACATATGTCATAGCAAAAGAAGATCGTTGCAAGATTAAGAAGACTATTACAATAATTCCTACATACAAAGATAAAATCTGAAATCAACAACCTAACTTTGTACTCTAAGAAGGAAGAAAATAAATTGTAAACTAAGCCTAAAGTTAGTATTAAAAAAGAGAATGACTGAGATTAGGGAAGAAATAAATGAAATAGGAAATAGAAAAAAGTAAAGAAAACTAAAAATTGTGTTTTTTAAAAGAAATAAAATTAACAATAACTTAGCTGAACTAATTAAGAAAAAAAGAGAAAAAACTCAAATAAGCCCAGAATGAAAGAGGATTTACAGCTGATACCACACAGATAAAAAGGAACGGATCTAGATTTTTCTAGACTACTTACATGCTGACAAACTGGATAAACTAAAAGATACACAAACTCCTCTAAAAATTCAAGAGGAAGAACACTTCCAGACATATTTAATAACACCCAGCATTACCTTGTTACAGAAGGAAGACAAAGATACGAGAAAAAAAGATAAGCTAATATTTTTAGCAAATATGGATTTTTAAATCCTCAACAAAATACTCACAAGCATAATCCAACTGTGTACCAAAAGAATCATACAGTTTAACCAAATAGGATTTGTTCCTGTGATGAGAGAATGGTTTGTTTAACAAAAAAGCAGTTAATGTCATACACCATGGTGATGGAACAAAGATGAAAAAATCATATAATCATCTCAACAGAAGAAAGAAAAGTATAAAGCTTAACATAATAATAAACACATTCACTTTATAAAGTCTCAAAAATGTGAAAGAGGAAGTACTTCAATACAATGGAAGTCGTACATGAAAAGCCTACAGCTAACATGTTTAAAGAGAGAAAATTAAAAGCCTTTCCTCTAAGGTCAGAAACAAAGCAATGGTGCCCACTCCTTCAACTCTGATTCAACATACTATGAGCAGTCTAAGCCACAGCAATTAGACAAGAAAAATAAGTTTCCAATCTGGAAAGAATGAAATAAAATTATACCTGTTCACAGATAAGATCTTAAGTATATAAAGACTCCATTTACAAAAAGAAACTATTAGAACAAATAATTTAATGCAGTAAATCTGCCAAATACAAAAATCCACATTCAAGAGAATCAGTTGTTTTTCCATACACTAACCATGAACTATCTGAAAAAGAAACCAAGACAGCAATATCGTTTTCAATCACATCAAAAATGATAAAATACTTTTGAGTAAGCCTGCCTAAGAGGTAAAATACTTGTAAACTAAAAACTGTAAAACATTAATGAAAGAAATGTAAAAAGACACAGACTGTCTTAGTTACTTTTTCATTGCTGTGACTCAATACCCGACACCCACAAATTTAGGAAAGGTTTATTTTAGCTCACAGTTTCATACGGTCACAATCCATCCAGGGGCGGCCGGCAGCAATCAGAGTACAGGACAGAGGCAGAGGTAGACGCAGCTTCTCAGGACATCACAAACAGGAAGGCAAACTGAGACCAGTTGAGACTAGTTTCAGTCCTCCAGGAAGGCAGGTGCAGCTTATATATCCTTTCAGGTCTCCGCCCAGTAATTAGCTCCTCCTGCATCCAGGTGTAGCCACTACACACCATTAATCCTAACTCACATGCCTTTAGTCTTAACTGTAATCCACCCCTCCAGACTAGACCCCAATCCACCAACATCACATGGTTCCATAGACAATCCATAACATTAAGATACATGAGACTTTGGGGGGACACTGCAGATCCTAACCACAACACAGACAAACAGAAAGACATGTAATCATAGATGTGGGAGACAGCCCTGATTAGGAATATGGGGTACAGTTGTTGTGAGACACTCTTGATGGCTTTATTCTTGGTTTTTGAGGAACCTCCACACTATATTCATAGGAGCTGTACTAATTTCATTCCCACCAGCAATATGTAAGGGATCCTTTTTCCCACATTTTTACCAGAATATTTGTTGGTTGGGGTTTTGGTTTTTGATAATACCCATTCTCACTTGAGCAAGATACAATCTTAACATATCTTTGGTTTTTATTATCCTGATGACAAGAAAAACTGAAACTAAAAATAGACCTGCCATATCATCAAGGCATCCCATTCCTAAGTTTATTGTGGTTTATTATGACCCTATTCACTATATCTGAAGTATGAAATAAGCCTAGGTGCCATCAGTAGTAAGTAAGGAAAATATTGTGCGTGCGTGTGTGTGTGTATCAGCCATAGAACAAAATTGTGTCATTTTCAAGAAAATGGATGGAATTAGAGGCAAAATAAAATGATTTCTCTCATTTGTGAAATCTAGAATACAGTTTTAAGGCCTCAAAATGAGAGAGACAGGGTAGGAAGAGGGGCCATTACTTCTGGGAAAGAGACGACTCTCTGAAAGTGGGATGGGGGTGGCATAGAATGAGGGTGAGAGGGAAGAAAAAGAGGGCCAAAATTGGTGCAGATGGTCACTGATTCCCCAAGATATATGTTTCTAATGTCTTACTGACTCTGTAATTCATGTATATTAAAAAAAAAATAAGTACAATTGTTTTAAAGTGAAAATTTAGAGGGACTACCAGAGAAGGGGAAGAGGACAGGGAAGAAAGGGGATGAAAGGGGGAGGATGCAAAGGAGGGCAAATGGGGGTGAATACAACCAAGTAATAATATGTACAACTGAAATTATCACAGTGAAACTCATTAATATGCATAACAAGCACTAAAAATATCATTTTAAAAGAAAAAAAGAGCTTCTCCTCAAAAGTAAGTTTACAATCACGTGAATTCTCTTCACCTATGTGGTAACTTACCTCACAGGTTCCACCCGACAAATCCTTAAAAAGACAAAAATGAAAAGGTGAAATCAGAAAACTTCATCCTTTGCCAGCCACGGTGTAATGCCAGCACTCTGGAAGGCTCAGGCAGGAGGATCACAAGTTAAAGATCAGCCTGAAAACTTAACAACTTACAGAGATCCTGTCTCAAAATAAAATTTTAAAAATGGGTAAAATTTAAGAATGGGCTGCTCATGTCGTTCAGTGTGAGGCCCTGGGTTTAATTTCCCAGTAACACTCACACGCCCACACAGACACACATACAATCTTCAACCTGCCCACCAAGAGTTCCTTCAGAAGGAGAACAGACACAAACAAACCAGGTAAGTCCAGCAGTAGAATACTAATCTGTGCTAAAAAGACATCCACTGAGTCACTAAAAGACATAGGGGAAAGTTTATATTACTGAGTGAAAGAAGCCAATATGAAAAGTCTGCCTACTACATGATTCCGACTTTATGACATTCTGGAAAAGGCACAACTAAGGAGACAATACAAAGCTCAATGGTTGCCAGGGGCTGGGACTAAAGGAAGGACAGACAGGTGGAACACAGAAGATTTGTAACTTTTCTGCACACCACTCTAAGACGCATCATGATACATTTGTTGTACATAGAATGAGTGTACAGCACTAAATGTGAACTCATGTAAACTGAGTGGCAATGATGTCAACCTATGTTCATCCACTGCAACAAATGCACCATTCTACTCTATTGGATATTGTTGTGAACGAGGAAGGGTATGCACATGGATGGAGACAGAGAGTGGAGTATCTTTGTATCTTTGAGTTTTGTTATGAAATTAAACGTGCTCTTAAAATAGTCTTTTTTAAGCCCGTTAAAAATGATAACATCACTCCCATTCTGCTGTCTTTGGTTACAGCTACCGTGGATGCTCTCTGGCCAAAAAACAAAAAGGCCTGGTGAGGAAATGGGAAAACTTGTACAACCAAAGGAAACACAAAACACCGAATTCCATCAAACTCTTTTTCCATTATCCATGTAATTCTGGCTGAATGGCTTAGAATCTGAGATCAAGAGTACAGTTATCCATCCTCCTCTGAAGAATGACAAGGTCACCTTGTTCCCAACACATAATTTCACTGACTCTCCATAACTCCAAACTTCAGTACTGCCTGTGAATTACAGAGAGGTTTTTAAGGACCAATACATTTTTCAAAATTACTTGAGGGCTAGAAGGAGAAGGATTTTCTCAGTCCAAACGGTAATTACAGCAGAATCGACCCTTTTCTCAGCTGGAGGTGTTCCTTTCTCTAGCAGATCCCAGGAAGGTGATGCTCAGAGTAAAGCAGAGAGACTTCTCCAATGTCACACAAACTGTGTATGACAATTTCAAAATAAATAGCTGAAACTCCTGTTGTGTCTTTTCTGGAATTCTACTGGGAAACTCAGCGAGACCTACATGACCTATTCACTAGGCCTGAAGAAGGCAGATCTCCAAAAACAGCACCTGCCTGGGCCTCCCACGTTGATTTTCAAGGCTCGCTGCTACTGAAACTTCTGTGAACAGACCTACACATTTCTTTGCCTTTTTCCCCAAAGAAGTAACTGGTTTTTTAAATTTCTACTAAATAATGTTGCAGCAGTAGGAACGTTTTCTTTCTCTCATTAAAGTAGCCCTGGGTTGGGTGAAAGGAAAGCTGATCTGAGGTCTCCACCTTTAAAAAACAAGTCCTAGTCTTTAATTGAGACCTCATCCTGGAGGCATCCCTGCTCCCCATAACAGGAAAATATCTTTGGTTGGGTCATGAATTCTAATTTCTTTTTACCTGAAGTCTCGAGAGCACTTCCTACAAATAAAATTTTAATATAATTGGTTTCAGTGAATGTGGGAGCCTTTTAATTATGGTCTAAAAGATGCTTAGACAACAGCTTGCTCTTAGGTTAAACAGTGTCAGCATCTGTACTGTAAACACTAATGGGTTTATTACTTTGCAAACCGTTTGTCTTCTATCATTTTTTTCTCTAAAGAGACTTCTTGGCAGATACATCTCCAATCCAACAGAGAAAGTGGACATCGTGCAGTAAGGAACCCCCTCACTTCTCCTTAATCTCCTTGAAGGTGGAGACTAGATATCTGAGACACCATCATGAAACTGTGGGACACCTTGTGATAACTCAGGAGCTGATTACCCAGCTGGCAGCCCCAGGTATAGGTCCTCTCCTTCCCCTGGCATCTCTCGCCTGGCCATTTCACTGCTCATTAGCCCCTTTTCCAGGCAGTAGCATGGAAAACAAAAAGAGATGAAAGTTAAAGCCATCCACTTGCTTCCTATTAACTGCTCCAGTTAAAAGTTTAGTGAAGGAACAGGCTGGAATGATTAATTAACATAAAGTGTGAGGACTGTCTGTGCAGCTCAAGTTCTCCCTCCTGAAATCCTTGAAGTACAAAGTGTACTGGTGGTGGAACTAAGCTAAGGCCATTAATAGGACCGCAGTGGCCAGAGGAAAGATGATCGTGGCAAGTAACTGAGAAAAGAAAACTGATACCAGATTTTCGTTGGAAAGACTGTCAAACATCATGCTATCTTTTATTACCTTTTAGAGGTTTTTATTAAATTATAAAATAGACTATCCCCTGACTAGCAAAACGTAAAATCGTAGCTTCTTTATTCCATTTAAGAAACCCATATAGAGGAAGTTAGACTTACAGAAATAGTAAATCTTAATAATGCTATCAGGAAAGCTGACTTTTAATGATAGAGAATTTACACAAAATACTAAACAAACATTGCAGCCAGCTCATCAAGCTGTTAAATAAACAATTAATAATGATCATACAAGATAAACCCTCCAGAAAGAAGAAATAAAAACGTAAGCTTTTCAAAGAGGCTATTTACCTGCATATAGAGAAAAATACATAATGCCATTTAAATAAATAGACTATCTATTTCTCTAGACAACATAAATCCTGTTTCACACTTTAATATTTATTGGTTTATTCAGAACATTATTTTAATATTTCATCAGAAAATTCTTTTACATCCAAGCAAGTGGTTTTCTATTATATCCAAGAGGGCACCCAAGGCTGAAAGCTTTTGTGGAAAGAACACATCTCTAATCTTTGAAAAACTTAAGGTATGTAATTTACTGAAATTTACTTTATTATCAAATTTGCAAGACTATATCCAAGGCAAAAATGAAGTCTTTCTACACATATGATATGTGCTTGTCTTTCTAACCCATCTTATCCAAAACTTAAAGACAAACCATGCACAGAGTAGGGGAACTGGTAGGCCAAACTGGAGTACAAGTCACCTGCCTTCTAGTCCTGCCTTGTCACTTTGGACCAGCTCCTTTCCCCACCCAACACCTCATTTCTAGGTCTCTGCAACAAATGGTCCCAACATTTTTTTCGAGCTCTTCTCTCATGGTCTGTGAGATAAAGGCCCAGGTCAGATGGGATGGAGAGTGGGAGGGAAATCCCAACTGAGCTAAAGAAGTGCAAATTTAAAGTTCAACTGAGAATATACGTGGTATTTCATGGCAGATCCAGGCTGGATACCTCTAATTAACTAGTAATGAGGGGTGGGGAAGGGCACATTCAGTCCTGAGTCTGGAGCTGCTGTTTCATAAATTCTGCAGTTTCATCCAGAGATACATAAGCTTTAGAATATCTTTTGCAAGAGAGAAAAGGATTTATAAGCCAGAATGCCAATCTAATACTCTATCCAATGGGGATAGATATTTATAGAGGCTGAAACACTCCTCACAGCTATTTCAAGTGACTGTTCCTCTTACTAAAGTAACTAGAGCCCTCAGCCCGTCATCAAAATGCTAGCCAGTGAGTACAGAATTAGTTAGAGCTGAGCTGATGCTGAGATAGAAAGTAATAGCATGGGAACTCTTAAGTCATGTTTTTAAAAGTGTTCTTAACTAAGGGTCTCACACCTTGGCCTGGTCTTTAAGGAGTCTGTGGCTCTGCTGGAATTGTATGCAACATTGCTTATGGATGCGGCCATATGCATTTCTCTAAGAACAGTGCCCATAGCTTTTGTCAACTAACAGCATAATTCATAATAACCAAATCCTGGAAACAACTTACCTGCCTATCCATACAGGATTGGTTAAAGAAGATGTGGTACCTACATACATTGGGATGCTATGTGGCCTTAAGGAAAGACAGATACGAAGCATTGGAACAAAAATGGGGTCACCTAGAGTCAATAATGCTCAGTGAAATGGACCCAGCACAAAAGACTGACTATAGATGGTGTCCTTTTATGAAATGCACAAAAATAATAACATAAAAAGGCCCCAACATGAATGGCAGGGTAGAAAGAGAGGCAATGTCAGGTAGGAAAGGAATGAACCTCTGAAAAAGGAACGGACGTAGACGTTCATTAATTCCCCAAGCCCCGTGGTTCTAATGTGTTGCTGAATTTGGAATGAATGTATTTTCCCAAAAAAAAAAAAAAAATGCTAAATCTGATGTCATGTTAATTTTTTAACAAAATAAAATTTAAAAATAAATACTGAAGAATAGACTCAAAACAGAAACTGAGGAGTCCAAGGCATCTCTGAAGTGCCTGTACTCAGAAGATAGAACTGAATTATAGGGTGAAGATTCTCCAAGAAAAGTAGATCAGGAAGGATGGGGCAAGCAGTGGCCTGGTCCAGATTAGATGAGATGCCACAGCACTAAGTTCAAGGAATCCTGTCTATAAGGATCAAGTTCATAGGTCAGCCACAGTGATTCAACCTCCCCCCCAAAGAGGCCTCACTCACGCATGGAGCTGCAAGGCCCACCAGATCACCAGAGAAAATCCTCTGAACAGTATGTCCAGTGCTGCAGGACTAGTCACAAAGAGGGAGGAGTCATCCAGACCTCATCTTCGGTCTAGCACCACCAACCCCTCTGATTGAGCACAGTCCCTCTACGGCCTCTTCCTCACACTTTATCCTTTGATCGCCCCGTGGGCAGATGGGATACCATGAGAAGGGAAGACAGATGTCAGCCCCAAGGAGCCAGAAGAAACACTTCAGCATTACTTAACACAAGAGTTTTTGTCAGAGTAGATTGTTGACACATCGGGCTAAGGTAGCCACTCAAATTTAAAGTTTGATTAATTAAACAATGACTCAGAAAAGGGAGCGTCCAGAGTGAGCGAAAAAATCTTCAAAGAGCTTAACTGGGACTTAACTTGAGCCTCTGGGATTGAGAGGACCACATGGGAAAGAGAATTTCACTCAAGAATAGAGTAAGAAACATAAAGGTGAAAACTGGCACAAGCCTACCTAGAGCCTGGCACATGCTTTTGGTGAGAATATGGTGCATGAATGAAGTAATGAATGAATAAATGATAGGAAACAAGATGAGTTTGAAGGGTGGAAGAAGACTGCATGAGAATTTCATTATCTGGCACAGCAGCGTAGGCATGACAAGAATGGCCTCTAATGTTTGCCATCGTTTATTAGTGCTTATTGTGTTTCAAGCTTTGCATTTAGAGATTTCTGTAAATTATTATATGTAAATTATTAAATTCACTTCTCACTGCACTGGGGGGATAATTATTTTTAATTCTGTAGTGAGAGTGACAAAAACCGATGTTTGGTGGCTTTAGGCAACATGTCCAAGGTCACAAAATGGTGGGTGATGACTCAAATCCATCCCACTGTACCCAATACCTTCCCCTCCACCTTTCATCTCCTCCAACTAGTCCCAGAAACATCTTTTTTTTAAAGTTAGGAAGCACTATTGCCCCCATCCTTTGGAGTATAAATCCACAATTTCCAAGGCTTTGCTGGAAATTCCTTTACCTTTTCTGTTTATGGGAAACAGTCATTTAACAGGAGTCCTTAATAGCTTAGAAAGCAGGGCACCATTAAGAATGGGCACACTGCAAGAAATGTTGGGAGAAATGACAGGGATTGCTCCACAGTGTAAATGAGAGGCGTCTAGGCAAAAGTCTGGTGTATCTGAAGCCTGATTAACTTTCCAATTGACATCTATGCCCTGAGTTTAGCGTCCTGTCTCTCAACAAGTACCATTCGTGCAGGGCAAGGTTTCTAGCTCCATGAACTCCTGGCAACTTTGGTGACTTCTCTCATTGTCCCTTATTCCTCCAAGGAACTTGATTGCTACTTTCTTTGTAGGCTTTGGTTTCAGAGCTTGCACATATGGAATCTGCCCCATTTTTAATCATGATTCTCACTCGAGCTGGCTGCTCTTAGGATGAATCGGTGATCACAGATTGGAACAAAAGGTTTCCCACAAGAGAAAGAGAAGTTAACACGCTTTCTGTGACATCTTGTTTTTTTCAATAAAAATAGGATATTTTATTAAGTTAACAAAGCTCACCAATTTATCTCAAATTATTACATATAAAAATTGATAGCAACATTTAGAGCAGGATTTAAAGAAATACATATACTTCATTACTACCTTTAAGCAGTAATCATTCACAGCTTAATCTAATCTTGGCATTGGCTCAGTGCTTAAACTATAACTTACCCTCTGTCTTTTCTTGGAGTTAAAACACTATGTGGGGTTGGTGCTGGGCCCTTTTTACTTATGGCATTAGTGATTTTGGCAACAGCACATATTCCACATGGTTTCTCTCGAGCTTTTCATAATTGTAGCTGCCTTCACACAGCTTGCCAGTGAGAAGATGTCCTGCTGCAGTCTTAGCATTCTAATTAGCAATCTTGCTGTCTAATCACTCTGCTCTTCTCCGTGAGACAGGCTGACCTTCCACTCCACACGACCGCCAGCAACCAAGAGGAGACCGTGATCAGAGCCCGATCACGTACTACTCATGGTGTAGGACACACGCACCCACCCAGACACACACACACATACAAACACACCACATTTTGGCTTTTTCTAGTAAGTTGTGATCTGACACAAGAGGGAAAGCCTTATCTAAAGAACCAGCCCTTCATTCCATGACAGTCAACTGTTGCTTATTGTTTATTTGTTTTACTTAGTAACAGCTGAAGACCTGCAAATTACTTATAATCTTTATTCTCTATTCTCACAATACTTAAACAAGACATAGTATTTTTAAACCAAGATTGCAGAAGTTTTTCTACAATACCTTAGTTTTTATAGGTTGTCAGGCATAAAAATAACAGGTTTTCTTCCTATGTAAAAAAAAAATAGAGTCCAAGTTTGTACATTGTGAGAATCATATTTTTCCTGAATTCTGAGGAAATTTGCTCTGATAACAGAACTAAAAACCTCAGGGGATGCCAGATGCTAACTAACAAATGTAGGAAGTGCTAGAGATGGAAAAAAAAAAAAACATCATTTTGTGGCAGCCAAGACAAAGATTCATTCAAACAGGAACATCAATGGTTTCTAAATTTTAAGAAAGTCATTGATGGGAGGGGTGGGTAGGGGGAGGGGCAAAAGGAGAGTGGGAAAGCCCTTGTTACCTTGACAAGATACGTATGTGCACAAAATGTTCGACTTCATTGTAAACCTTGAATTTTGCACTTATACATATCAATAAAATGGGGGGAAAAGTCATTGATGAAGAGCAGAATATCCTAAAAATTCTACTTAAAGGTGGGTGTCCAAATAACACTACTGAGGCAAGGGAGAGAGGAGAAGGGGAAGAACGACTTTTCATATGCTCCCATATGTGATGCTATGGTGATTATAACCTACGAAAACATTAGACAAGTCTGAAATAAAGAACATTCTTGGGTGGGGGCAGCTTAATTTTTCTAAATTATCCATGTTTTTAAATACAAAAAAAGCAATAGAAACCCAGGTTAAAAGAGACTAAAAAGATATAACAAATGTAATAACTGACCTAGATTGAATCTATCACTGGAGAGAAAAATAAAGGTATAAAAAAGCCGAGAGTGGTGGTGCACGCCTGTAATCCCAGCACTTGGGAGGCTGAGACAGGAGGATTGCCATGAGTCCAAGGCCAGCCTGGGCTCCATAGTGAGTTCAGGACCAGCCTGGGCTACAGAGTGCGACCCTGTCTCAAAAAATAAAAGGTATAAAAGACATTGGGTCAAATGAAAACAAAAACTAGAATTAGATAAATCTATTATAACCGTATTGTGATTAAGAGGATAATCTTATTCTTAGGGAATACACACCAAGCTATTTGGAGGTAAAAGGCCGTGGCATACACAACATTTGTTGTAAATTGCTCAGAAAATAAATTATGTATGTATGTATGTTAGTATTATAAAAAGGGTGCATGAGAACATTCAAATGGAAAAGGAAATCCAGGAAGGTGAACAAGGAGAAGGGACCTATGGGTATTGTATGGCCAACTCTATCCTTGCACTCTCACATTTTTGAAAGCACCAAGCTATTTCCAAATAAAAACTTATCAACAACATACATACATACATACATACATACACACGCAAAGCTTGTTGCTGTGAAAAAAAACAGAAATAAAAGAAAGACCAATCTCCATCTCCAACCTTTTCCCACTTTTTTCAAATACCCAAGTTCCATTTACCCAAGCACCCTCACTTCTGTAAGAGAAATGGCTATTTCTTCCGTTATAATTGCTTTTGGTAGCAGTTTACTCTTCTTACCTTTTTATTAATTGCCCTGAAAAAGCATAAATAAAATAACTTTTTAAAAATATTCTGTATTGACAGAAAGAAAAAAGCATACACCACAAGCGAGATCATAGGCAGATTTTTCATTTTTAATTTACTAAAGCCTCGATAAAATGATCTGGGCAGCACAATTTACTATACTCACATAAATTCAATTCATTTCTAATTTATTTGTCTTGTAAAGAAATTAATGTGCCTTCACTGTTTCCCTCAGCAAAGTTTGGGCCCAGATTTTCTAATAACCATGTGACCTTTAGGGCAGATGTCATTAGCCCCAAATTCTCTCAGCTTCATAAAAAACAATCTCCCTTTCCACTGAACATTGGTGCATCAACCAGCAATCATGAATGCGACATAGTTTCTCAATTTCTACCCACTAAAGCCAAGTGTCTTAATGTCTTAATATACATTGATAACTCTCTTACCCTAACTCAGGGTCTGTGCAAGAAAGAAGTACTAAGCTTGATTAATTATAGATGGATTTTGAATTTGAAGATTATTGAACGTTACTTTCAGTGCTTAATAAAAAATTTTATTCTTTTAGTTTAAAAAGTCAGCATGCTAATAACCACTAAGCTCTGAAATGGTCCGCGGAGAGGGATCTGCATCCTCAGCTTATTAACAGAACAGAGATGATACCCATAGCCAGAGCCCTGCAAGCCCCCCTGGCACAGGTACCACCTATGTCCACTTGTGCAGGTGCTCCCAAAGACTTTTCAAGGGCTCGTCCCTGCCCCATTACCACTGCCACACTATCACTACCACCCAGACCCGCCATTTCACCTCCACTACTAAAGGTATAGTAAAAAGAGAAGGCTCTTTACACAGTAACAGTACACAAGCTCAGAGAGAAGAAGCAGTCAGTCTCAAACCTCTTCAGTCCCAATCTTGCTGTGTGCTCTGTCCTAACCAGTCTAACTTTCGAAGTCGTTTCTTCTTCTTCTTCTTCTTCTTCTTCTGCTTCTTTTCAGTTTTTGGTGTTGAGTACATGGTGAGCTTATATTAGTTACAGTAAGCTAAATTACTGTAACAAAATATCCCCTGAGGTAACAGCTCAAAAACAAAAAATAATTAAAACTCACAAACTCACTTGGATACAGTCCAAGGCAAGCATTTCTGAATCAGCAAGAAACTATTGTTTATCTACCCATTCAGGATTGCAAGCCCCTTCCGGTGAATGGCTACACTAGCCTCTTAAGCCCCATCATCCTCAGAATCTAGCTGACAAAAAGGGAAGGACCAAAGAGGGGGCCCACTAACTCGTAAAAACCACAGCTCAGAAGAGGCGCTGATCACTTTCACCTAGTTATTTGAGTATTTTCTACTTCTAAAGAATGAAGATGGAGCTCTTCCTTTCACCATACACAAAAAATAAATGCCAAATTGATCATAGACGGAAATGTAAGAGCTAAACTACAAAATTCTTACAAGAAAGCAAGGAAGTAAACCTTTGCGATGTTGAGTTAGGCAGTGATTTCTTAGATATGACAGCAAATGCTTAAGCGGTGAAGATAAATAAACTGAACTTCACAATTTTAAAAAGTTGTGCTTCGAAGGATACTATCAAGAAAGTGAGAAGACAATCCATACATACTGGGGAAAATACCTGCCTACTCATACATGTGATAAGGAACTTGTATCTACACTGCATAACGAACACTTACAACTCCACAGTGAAAAGGCTTATAACTTACTAACTGTTAAAATGGGGAAAGAATCTGAAGAAACATTTGTAAAAGAGGATACACAAATGGTATGTGAATTATATCTGAATTTAAAACAAAAAAGTAATAAACTCTTTGTTGAGTTTCTGTCTTAGGAACAGAATTCAAATGCCTATTGCATATTGTTGAATCTTAACATACAATAATCTAGAGATATGGTTCTCCAAGTGTGGTCCCTTAACCAAAAGTATTAGCATCCTCAGAGATTTATTAGCAAATCCTCTGGCTTCACTCCAAAACTACTGAAACACAAACTCTGGGGTAGGACTCAACAACATGCATAGTTTTCAGGGTGACTCTGACCCCCTCTAATGTGTTAATCCTTGAACATTTTCTCTGATCAGGAGAAACATACAATCTCTCCCTAGGGATATTTGTTAGTGTTCTGGGAGAAATAAAATTAATAAAAAATATATATAGGAATTTATTAGTACCACTTAAAAGTCCCAAGTGAGAGTCCAAATTGGCCACCTGTACTGCTCAGATGTGAGATAGATTACAAGTCTGGGACTTTTGATTAAGATGTCTCTCCTCTTGGACTCACTTAAAATTTGGGATTATAATTAAAAACTGCCTGTTCAATCCATAACAACAGAAACATGAGAAGAAGATAAGGGAACAGATCACACAGAGAAATGTCTGAGACCCCAGAACCTAAGGTCATGGGACCTGAAATAGTGGAACTCATAGGAAAGGAAGTCAAAAAGCAAATAAACAAGTTCAAACAACATATATTCAAAGAAATGCAAGTAATTATCAGTGGGCATAGAGAGGAACTTACTAAACAAATAGTGGTCTTAATGGATACAAAGCTTACTGAGCATATAGAAGCCACAAATAAAAAGTTGGCTAAGGTAAATAAGGAAATGCAAGATATGATGGAACATTTTAATAGTTTAATTTTTAACTAGATATTTTGAAAAGAAATCTAGTTGAAAGTCAAGATATGAAATATACATTTGAAAGCAGAGGAAGTTGACTGAAACATTGTGAGCACAAAATTTCAGACCTTGAAGACAAAGCTGAGGAAACAAATTGTATAATCAGGCATGACTCCAGTTTTAGAAATGAGCAAAGTAGCTGGATAAAACAACTGATGGATGATTCAAAGAGAAACAATCTCAGAATTAGGGTGTGGGAGAAAGAGCAGAAAACAGCACCAAACGTATAAAGAATTTATTCACTGAAATCATGCAAAAAATTTCCCAAAGCTAGAAAAAGGAATTAACTTTCAGGTACAAGAAGCTTATAGAACACCAAGTAATCTCAACCAGCAACAAGACTCAACAAAACATATCATAATCAAAACCTCAAAAATGCAACAAAAAAAGAGAATATTAAAAACAGCAACAGAAAAAAAAGACATTATTTTACCAAGGCAAACCCATTTTGAATCACCACAGATTTCTCAATGTGAACGTTTATGGCCAGGAGAGCCTGAAGAAAATCTTCCAAACTTTAAAAAACAGCAAATGTCAACCCATGTTGTTGTATCCAGAAAAATTACCCCTGAACACAGAAAGGGTAGTAAAAATTTCTCATGACCAAGAACCCCAACAGAAATATACAGTCACTAGCCCAGCATTGTAGAAAATGCTTGAAGGAATCTTTGCAAGAGACAGAGAAACAAACTACAACAAAGAACATGGAGGAAAGGAAACGCCTAAAGAGAAAATTTAACAAAAAATAGACAGGAACGATTTGCTTGGTATCCAGCAAAACAGTAGCAGCTTTCTCATAAAATGTGTGACACTTTTCACCATAATTATTATCTTTATTAGTATATTGGTTTGCAAAACATAATAATTATTTTCAACATGGGAAATTGGAATAAAATCTTAATCTGTGAAACTTTTTGATGTGTATGATGTGTATAGATATTTATCTGGGGTTAGATTGGCAGAAGGCAGTGGTTTTGATTTGAGATATTATTAATTTTAAAAACAGTAAGAGTTGATAAGTAAGTGGTCCCAATTTCACGCTCTGTAACTAACTGTGTAATAATTGTGTTATTCATTTTTTCCTACTCCTCTTTGGGAAAGAACTTTTAAAAATTCTGAAATGACTAATATGCCAATATATCTATTGCTCCATGTAGGACATATTTTTGTGATATAAACTTAAGTTCTTTTAATGTAACAATTCATTTATTCAGTATTTGATATAAGTTTCGAATAAGAAATCTGATAGATGTAATGATAAACCTGAATGTCTTTTGAATAGCAGCACAACTGACAATAGCCAAATCTTGGAAGAAGCCAATATGCCTGAATACAGATAAGTGGATAAAGGTGTGGTATATATATATATATACACAATGGAGTATTCCTCTGCCATTAACAATAATGCGTTTGAGCAATTTTTAGGAAAATGGATACACCTTGAAATCATTATGTTCATTGAAATGAATCAGACCCAGAAAGTTAAATATTATATGATTTCTCTAATATGAGAAAAGCAAACCATAAAAAAATGTACAAGACACAGAAGACAGTAAGAAGATGAACTCTGTAAAGACAGAAAGGGAAAGGGAGTGTTGAGAGGGTGGGGGAAAGGGAGATAATATGTTTAAAAAAAATGGGTGTGACGGGGGAGTACGGGGAAAGAGGGAAGTTATGAGAGGTTCAAAAAGGGACAGGGGAGGGATTGTAATTTTGACATGATACATATGTGCACAAAATACTCAAACTCAATGTAAATATATATATATATAAATAAAGTGGAGGAAATTTGAATAAATAAATAAATAAATGTCAGATTATTTATTCAGATTCAGAGACCATGATGAAGACCTCTGAAGCCTGAAGCAATCTGCAATGGAGCTCTGCCATGCTAAAACAGGAGAGAGTCAGTGTCTAGTGATGACGAACAGTGAGGGCCAGAGCACTCCCAGAAGAATCTATAATAATCTTTCTTCTTCCTTTTTATTTAGTTCAAAATTCTAACCTGTTGGTGGGGCCACCGACGCCCAAGATTGGTGCTCTTCCCTCATTTGCTGGCCCCATGCATCAATCACACACCTGCGAAGCTCGGTCCTGTGGATTAACTGGGTGTTTCTTAATTCAGTCAAGTTGACATAATTCTTTTCATAATCACAGTAGGACAGGTCTGATTACACAAAATTTTTACTTTGTCCCCCATCCTCAAGACATTGATGGGCTATTTCTTAGTCTTGAAACCTTGGACACATGGACAACTCAATCTGTTACCAGAGCACATTGCATTGGCATTTGGGCGTTTGATTTCCAGTTTACTGCTGTCCCCTAGGTATCCAACCCCTTTGAAACTGTAGACAGAAAGAATCCTTACCTGACCAGCTCCCACCATGTTTTTTTATCATATCTCCAGGGCTTTCAGAACATTAGCCCTGCTTACCAAACGCCTACCTCTCTCATATCAACCTACATCATTTGCCCACACCTTCACTATGTGATCAGCACAGTCAGGAAGAAGTCATGTATGCAATCTCTGTGTGGTCACTAGGGCTTGCTGAGCACCTTGAGCACACAAGTAGTTGGTTTAGTAGGGCCTCTGAGAATCAATGGCAGGACACTGGCACATTGCCCACAAGAAATTTAAGCCTCATAACCACTAAAGGTAAGTCATCTGTCCTTGTGTGCATCATACATAGAAAAACAGGTGACTCTTACCAGCCGTGCTGATGTGCAGGTGGTCTGCGTGTGTATATCCATTAAGACACATGGAAATAAATCTCTCACTGGCTGCCTTTCTGAAAAAGAAAACAGAAAGAGGGAAAAACTTAACAACTCCAAACCCAGAGCAAAGTTGTCAGAAACCAAATTAAAGCTATTGGGTATTTTTTCTGAAACACCTCTACCTCTGAAATCTAATTTCTTGCAACTTTCCATATAGTATGCTGTGTTGTATTATTTATAATAAAATAATATTCTGCCCTCCCTTGACAGCATTTTTGAGCTGTAGAAACCACTGAAGCCACGAAGTAACAGAATAATTTTGGTAATGTTTCCATAGCTACCCTGCTTCGAAGTGAGGTTTATTCTGTTTTAAGGTCTACTGACCTGTTCACACCCTTATTTGAAGTATTTTCAACCCAATTCCTTGTCTACCTATTATCATTTAATGTTCCTATGATTCTTATATTGAAGGAGGCCAGCCTGGATGAATCAATATGATAAGCATGACTTCTACTTACATATAATAACATGGTTATTTTCTACTCCTTTCCAATATTTATTCCTTCTACCTTTCCCTTGCAAGGCAAGAAAACCTTCCACAGGTTTTTGGAGTTAGTCTGTTTAAGGTACACTGCTGCCCTCTTGTGGTCACTACAGTCCTGTGGTTTCTTTCCCCAAAAGCTTTTTTAGACAACTGATTTTACAAAAGGTTAATGAGAAAAAATACCTCAAAATGCCACTGTTAATTGTTAATTGTCTTGAGTGTCCTTGTGTCTGTGTCTTTTACCCCCTGCAGGTCTAAAGGTCTTTCTAGAAGGACAGGTGGTCTCTCAGGAATGTCAGCATAACCATGAGGGAGGTAGACCCTTGCTCTTTCCTCTAAACCAGGCTTCATTAGCAAGGACTGCAGTTCTGGGTTGGGTCACAGGAAGTAACCTGAGACATACCTTGAGAGGAAGAGAGTGGGCCAAATAACCCTCAGAAAGGCCAGAAATGAAAAATATATATGTATTCATGAAAAGAAGATAGGGCTTTGAGCTGGAGGAATGGCACCGGTGTTAAAGTGCTTGCCTTGCAAGTGCAAAGCGAGTTCGATTCCACAGCGCCACGTAAAGATGGGCGTGGTGGAGCATGCCTGTAATCCCAGCACTCAGGCAGCTAAGGCAGGGGCATTAACCTGAGTCCGAGGCCAGTCTGGGATACAGAATGAGACCCTGTCTCCAAAAAAAAAAGAAAGAAAGAAAGAAAGAAAGAAAGAAAGAAAGAAAGAAAGAAAGAAAGAAAGAAAGAAAAAAGAGGGGGAAAAAAGAGGAAGAAATGGGGCTTTACCTCAACAGAGCATAGCCCATTTAAAGAAAGGCACAAAATATATATGTAATATGTATGTGGAGTTTTTAAATCTGAAAATATGACTTCCAGTGGTGGGTCAGAAATTAAAGCAAAACAATCAACAAAATTCTGATTAATTCAATATGATTCATTGTTATTCAATAAACACAACTAGACATAAATGGCACAAACTTTCCATGATGAAGGAGTGCTCTGTATCTCAGCTATCCAATACAGTCACTACATGGCTATTGACCACTTGAAATGTGGATGGTAAGCTGATGCACTGAATTCTCCACTTCTTTTGTGGCTACTGGCTATTGGACAGTCCAGGCCTAGGGAGACAGACAACTACAATGAAGCAGAATTTTTAGTAAAAGCAAAGTTCTATAATGGAAGTAGAGAAAACCATAAAAGGTTCAATTAAAAAAAAATGCTTGATCTAGACCTTAAAAAATAGATGGATCATACTAGAGACAGTAATGAGAACACTGCAGGTATCAGCAACAGCACACACAAAGGTGTGGAGGTGGGGGGTTGTAAATAAATGTTCAAGAAATAGAAGTGTGGAGTGTCTCCAACGTGTGGCTAGAAACGACACAGGAAACATAGGTTGAAAATATGAATGTGAAGCCTTGAATAGCTTAAAAGAGATCTTGGTGAAAGTTAGTAGTCAGTAGAACCGCCAGCAGTTCTTCCATTAAAAATAAAGTTAGGACAGGAAATGAGAGCCTATTGTAACACTGAGGAGTCTTGGTGCCCAGGAAGTAGGGGCCCTGGAGCAGAAGTCACTGCAGCCTAAAGGCGAAGGACTTGTAGGAAGGAAGACCAGGGAAAGGTTGGTTGGTAGGGTACCACTGCAACAGTTGGTGCAGTAAGAAGCAGGGAGGGCCTTAGCAGGATGAAGGGCTACGTAGATCGCACCTGGGCTCTCTTGTCTCCTACATGCAATGCATCAGAACTACTATGCCGCTATGAAGCCCAAGACCAGAGTCTCAGGGCAGAATCACACACTAAGACAGGCCGTCCACGATCCAAAAAGTAATTTCAAAAAAAAAAAAAAATCTGAGCCACTCAAGGAGATTCTTTTTCTTCTCCCATCCCCCTCCCTCCAGGACCACAGCTGCTTCACAACTCTCTCCCAAAGTGCTCTGGGCAACTCCCCCTGTGCCCAGAGGCCTTGAATCTCCTTAGTCTTGAGATTTTGAATGTATGCTCAACTCAGTGTCTTGCCAGGGCACATGGCACTGGCACGTGAATACTTAATTCTCAGTTTACTACTATCCCTTAGGTATCCTTCCCTCTCCTGCTTCCTCACCTTCATCTCTTCCATCTCCTGCACAGTCCCCAGTGTCCATTTTCTGCCTCTCCAAAGGTTTAAATGTTCATTGCAAAAGAGAGAGCAAGAAGCAGAATTCAGAAAATCAAAACTATCCCTAAGTGATAGGGGAACTTGAAAGGTGGGAAATTGCATAGAACTATCCACCTCACACCCTCACAAAAAAAAAAAAAAGGCCAGTGAGTATGCTAAGCGATCCTCAGGATTCCCATAGTTCATTGTATCTCTCCCTCCTTTCTTCCTCCTTGGTTTCTCTTCCATCTTCTGCTACAATAGTTTCAAAGTAAGATTCTTGAGCAGCAATATAGCATTAGCTTAGAACTCACCAGAAATGAATGCAAATTCATGAGCCCTACTCAATCTAGTGAGTCAAAGTTCCTGGGAAAAGGCCCCAGGAAAGTGCATGTTTGGTAGGTAGGTAGGTAGGTAGGTAGGTAGGTAGGTAGTCAACTAGTCAGTTAGTTTGCTTGCTTGCTTGTTATGCTGTCCTGGAAGTTGAAATCAGAGCTTTGCACCTGCTAGGCAAGCACTCTTACCACTGAGCTACATCCCCTGTCCTTTTCATTTTGAGACAGGTACTAACTAATTTGCCCAGGCTAGAGTCAAACTCAGCAATCCTCCTGCCTCAGTCTCCCGGGGAATCTCCTGTAAGCCTCCTTGTTCCACTATACCTGGAGTCAGAAAAGTGTTTGAATGTTTTCTCCAAGATACTTTTGTCACATGAAATTTCAGGATCCAAAGGACCTAACAGATTTGAGGACTGGTCCTCCCTTGTGCCTCTGGGGATGCTGTGGAATGAATTTGACTAGATCCATATCTGCCTCTTCCGATAAGTCAGGAAGTTGGAAATGGGGAAACAAAAAGTTCCCCAGGCGCACATGTCAACATGCACATTTGGTTTTTCTCCCAACAAGAGCCAGGGCAATATTTCACAATCTCTTGCACATGTTGGCTTACAAGAGAAAGGAGAGTTGGAGGCACACTCGGGTAAGTACAAGATGATATCCACCAAGGGAAGTGGGCACTCTGGACTATGGGGAGGAAAGCATGCCCAGAGACAAACAGTCACGGGATCTCCCTTTTGTCATAAGGAAAGGGAGACCATATCCTCACAATCTGATGTTGGCTTCTATGTCGCCCACACTGTGGCCTTGATATGCCAGTAGTAATCAGCTAAATTATCACCATGCCACACTGTGGGTCCATTCTGTCAAACGTTTCTTACGGCAGTTTCTGGTGTATAATTCAAATCCTTGGCCTTTTTTCTTTGACTGAAGAGAATTAATTAATTTTGGGCTTCCAGAGTTAAACATATCCATTTTTCATATAATTATTAACACATTAATTGTACAAATCAATGGGTTTCACTGTAACATTCATATAATATGCACATATCATGCCTTGGTCATGTCTCCCTTCCCTAAATCTTAAGCTTTTTCTGACAAAGCAAAGGGGGAGACCC
The DNA here is from genome assembly GCA_004027205.1 of Ctenodactylus gundi. Lineage (NCBI taxonomy): Eukaryota > Metazoa > Chordata > Mammalia > Rodentia > Ctenodactylidae > Ctenodactylus > Ctenodactylus gundi. Next base: position 91,040 of record PVKB01000440.1, read on the forward strand.
TAGGTACAGGCATTGGAATCCAAATATGAACTCAGTTGAAGAATTCTTATATTGTAGCCATATCCATACCGCTCTCTGATTCCAAATTTATTCCCAGAATATTATGTCTGCATTTGGTTATTTAATCCTGCTTCATATTGGCAACTAGTATTATCTGTCTTTCTCTTAACAGAGATACTGATTGCCCGCAGGGAGTATTGAACTGAGTTTCCAGGCAGCATGAAGTCCAGTGTTATTATCCTGATGAACCTTGCATAGCCTGGTTCTCCTGCTCTGTAGGCAGACTGCTGCTACAGTACTCATTCCAGGAAAAACATAGGTCAGAGCATGCTGCTTGATCCTTGATGTATGTTTATGTATCCAGTGTGCAAAATGCATCTGTGGTCCACACTCCACATCAATTTCAGGAATGCAGGGGAGTCTTGCCCAGAAAAGTCTTTTTTTGTCCATCTTTGGCTCTTAGAAACGCTTCTGTAGAAGACAACCTCCTTCTGCTCTCTAGCCAGCCCCTTTAAATCATTGCTACTTCGCTATATTTGTATCACTCAGTTCTAGTACTCCTTCTCTCTTGTGATTTCCTGAGCCATTCATGTGTTACGTAGAGGTATGCTTTTTAAATTTCCAAATGTATAAAAGCTGTTGGTTTCATCATTACATATCTTAACTGAATCGTATGATGACTAAAATTTATAGTCTGTCTACCAGTAAAGTTTTGGTACTTGCGAGCTGGGCACACACGTTGTTAGTTTTATGTATATTACATTAAGTCTATTAATTGTGTTGTTCACAATTTCTATATCCTTTACTAACTCATTGTGGATTTCATATGTAAAATACTGTTAAAATCTGTTGTATTTGTAGTTTTGTCATGTTCTCTTTCTAGCTCTGAAAAGAAGCAGATTTATGCAATTTAAAGCTGTGTTATTAGACACATTAGTTTCTGCCTAATGTTTATTTAAACATAATAAGGTGGCTCTGCAATAGTATGTTTTTAATGAAATATATTTTGGTTTAGCTTTTGGCCTATGATATTTTTTAAATTGAATTTAACCAGGCTGGGTACAGTGGCATATACTGGTAATCCCAGCACTCACGCAGAAAAGTCACTGTGAGTTTGAGGCCCACCAGGACTATATATTAAGTTCAAGACCAACCAGAGCTATAGAGTGACACTTTGTCTCAAAATAAATTTTTAACTTTCTCCATCTATGTTTCACGTATGTTCCTTGTAAATGAAACACAGGTGAATTTTAGCAATAACTGACAATGTCTGAAATAATGTTTGGTCCATTTATCTTTGGGTCTACATGTACTAAATTTTGTTTACCCGAGTGTTGATGAACACTTGGATTGTTTTTCAGCATTTTGGGGTGTTATTTCACATTGTTCTCTGGTCTCCCCTGCAATGATTAAGAAGTCAGCTGTTGAGAACTTCTCACATATTGGAAAAGAAGTAGATATCTAGGTGAGCAAGTGTCATGATTTGGATCCGGAGTATCCTCCAAAAGCCTCATGTACGTATGGATATTGTGTAGTGTGGGGAGGTGGGGCCTGGATGGAAGTAGCAGATGCTTGGGGCCCAACCTGGAGAGGGACATGTGCTGGTTCTGCCCTTCCTTCCAGGCTTCTCTGTTCTGCCATGCTGTTAGGATCTCAGTCTCTGGAGCCCTGGGTCCAGCTCCGGCTCTAACTACCACCCCACCATGTGATTTCACCATTTTCCAGTCACCCACTCATGAATGGACTGAGACCTTCTGAACTGTGAGCTAAAATAAAACTCTGCTCCCTAAAGCTGTGCATGTCAGGTATTGAGTCCAGCAATGAAAAAGTGACTAAGACAGTTAGGTATATCAAATACCAACCAGATCTGACCAAAACAGAAATTTCCCCCAGAAACATCCCAGTAAAAATTACAGATATTGAGCACAAAGAAAGAATACTAAAAGCCATCAGAGAAGTGCAAGTTATTTATAAAGGCCTATCCAAATAATAGCAAATTTCTCAACACAACTCTAAACGCCACAAGAACTAGAAATCTTCCAAGTCTGAGACAAACAAAAAAATGCAAACAATGACTGTTATATTCTGCAAAATTATCCTTCAAAATTAATGGAGAAATAAAAACTTTCTATGACAAAACCTGAAGAAACTCATGACTATTGAAACAGCATTACCAAAATACTTAAGAAAATTCTAGATAGAACCAGGGAGATCAGCAACAACAAAGAACTCAGAGAAAAGTATTCATCCAACAGAAAATAAAAGAACTAAATAAAAGGAAAAACAGAAAAAACTCAATAGCCAAAATAGAAGGCAAAGGCGGAACTCAATAATTTCATGACAGGAATAACTCTCACTGTTACCAGTCTCAACTCCCCACTCAAAAGACATAGACTGGCAGATGTCATTTTTTTAAAAATCCAACAATATGTTTTCCATAAGAGACACACCTCACGCATAAAGACAGACTGAATATAAAAGGTTAGAAAACAATATTTTATGCAACAGGAGCACAAAAGCAAGTGAGAATAACCACATTTTTTCTCCAATAAAATGGACTTCAAGTCAAAAGTAGTCAAAAGAAAGAAAATGTTTAATGCATCCTCAAAAGGAACAACTCAACAGGAAGAGTTAATAGTAGTAAATATAAAAATAGCAAAAATGAAAGACTTGATGAAAAAAGGTAATTAAAGTGAGTAGACACTTCTCAAAAAAAGAAATACAAGGAGCAAATAAGTGAACTTCTGAAAAACAGGTGGATACAATACTCACTGATTCCCCAAACCCCATGGTTCAAATGTGTTACAGAATTTGGAATTCATGTATCTACAAAGAAAAGGTTAAATTTTATGTCATGTAAATTTTTTACCACAATAAAATTTAAAATAATAATAATATTGTATATACTCAATGTGATATTTTGGAATGTATATGGGTGGTAAAAATATAAGGTTACTATAGGGAATTTTTAAAAAAGAAAAAATATTCAACATCTTTGGCCATCAGATAAATGCAAATCAAAATAACATTGAGATTCCATCTTAACCCAATAAGAATGGCTATCATGAAAAACTCAAAAAGCAACAAATGATGACAAGGATGTGTGGGAGAGACTGTAAACTAGTAAAACCACTGAAAATGAGTGTGGAGAGTCAAAAAAAAAACCTGAAAATAAAAATTCCATTTGACCTGACCATCCCTGTTCTGGATAGCTTTGCAAAAGAATGAAAGGTGTCATCTTACAGGGACACACACATCCCCATATTTATAGCAGCACAACTCCTAATAGCTATGTCCTGAAAACAGCCTATAGATCCATCAGTGGATAAATGAATAAAGAAAATGTGGCATATACATACACAAGGGGGTATTACACTGCCATAAGAAAGACAAATTATTTCTAGTCTTTTGAGAGCTTTCCATACTGCTTTCCAGGGTGGTCTAACGAATTTACACTCCCACCAGCAGTGCAGGAGGGTTCCTTTCTCCCCACAGCCTCCCCAACATTGATTGCTATTTGATTTGTTGATATAAGCCATTCTCTCTGGAGTGAGACGGTATCTTAGCGTTGTTTTGATTTGCATTTCTCTTATGGCTAGAGATGTTGAGCATCTTTTCATGTATCTATTGGCCCTTTGTACTTCTTCCTGAGTGAACTGCCTCTTCACTTCATTTGCCCATTTTTCAATAGGATCCTTTATTTTGATGGGCTTAATTTTCTTTAGCTCCCTGTGTATTCTAGTTATGAGTTTCTTATCTGAGGTGTTGGTGAATTTTTTTCCCAATCTGTTGGTTCTTTACTTACAATGTTGACAGTTTCCTTTGCTGTGCAGAAACGTTTTAATTTGACAAGATCCCATTTGTTGAGAATGGGGATAATTTCTTTTGCTCTTGGTGTCTTGTCAAGAAAATCTTTGCCTACCCCTATGTCTTTTAGAAATTTGCCTACTTTGTCTTCCAGAAGGTTTAGTGTTTCATTTTTAATGTTTAGGTCTTTAATCCATTTTGATTTGATTTTGGTGCATGGTGATAAGTGTGTGACTGGATTCATTCTTCTGCATGTGGATGTCCAGTTTTCCCAGCACCATTTGTTGAACAGGCTGTCCTTTTCCCATTGTATGGATTTGGCCCCTTTGTCAAAAATTAGGTAGTTGAGGGTATTTGGGTTTGTAAATATCCCCTTTGATCCAGTGACACCCCTCCTGGGAATATATCCAAAAGAGGCCAAAACAACATATAACAGAGATATATGTATACCCATGTTCATAGCAGCACAACTAACAATAGCTAGAAAATGGAAGTCACCAAAATACCCATCAACAGACCAGTGGATATACAAACTGTGGTATTATACACAATGGAATCCTACGCATCTGTAAGGTCCAACAGCGTGGAGGTTTTCACAGGTAAATGGAAGAAACTTGAGAACATCATGCTTAGTGAAGTGAGTCAGAAGCAGAAGGTAAAATATCGGACAGTCTCTCTGGTATGAGAGACCCAGACCACAACTATCTCATGGAACTTTAAATGAAAAACAAAGCGAAAGATGGGGAGGGGAGGTGGTGAAGGGAGGAAAGGGAGGGTAGGGGGAGGAATAAAAGGAGAGCGGGAAAGCCCTTGTCACTTTGAAGAGAAATGTGTGTGCACAAGATGCTCAACTCCATTGTAAACCTTAATGTTGGGGCCCTCAGGGCTCCAGAGCCTCAGCATTGCTGACCTCGGCCAAGTTCCTTTACCGTTTGACCATTTGGAATTCCAGGTGTTAGCAATCTAAGTCACGTGTTGTTTTGACCGTTTGCGGTTCCAGGTGATGTTTGTTTTCCATCAGGAGTGGAAACACGTGACTGTTGACTAGTGGGAAGGCAAAGAGGGTATAAGAGGGAAGATGTAAACAATAAAGCGTCTTTTGCAGCATCCCTTGCAAGAGTCCAGTTTTCTTCAATCCGCACTCCCCCTCTCGTGTTCTCGTTGACTGACTGAGCGGGCTCGGTCACCTTGAATTCTGCACTTGTACATATTAATAAAATGGGGGGAAAAGAAAGAAAGACAAATTAGAAGTATTTGTAAGAAAATGAATATGCCTGGAGCTCATAATACATAGCAAAGTAAATCAGACATAAAATTAAGAATCACATGGTTGGGCTGGAGGAATGGCTCATATGCTTCAAGTGCTAAGTACTCAAGTTCGATTCCCCAGCACTACATAAAGCCAGGCATGGTGGTGCACACCTGGAATCCCAGGACTTGGGAGGCAGAGGCAGGAGGATTGCTGTGAGTCTAAGTCCAGCCTGGGCTCCATAGTGAGTTCAGAACCAGCTGGGCTATGGAGTGAGACCCTGAGAAACTCAAAATATTAATGATAGAAAGAGGAAAGTGAAGGAGGAGAGAAGAGAGGAAACAGGCCGGTAGACTTCCCAGAGATGGGAAGGAGCCCTGAGGTTGGGGGAATGGTGGATCAAGGTGGGGAGCAAGAGGGAAATCTTGAAAAATAAAAACATGATATGTATGTATATGTACCAATTCCCTCAGGTTTATGTAGTCAACATGTAAGTGAGTATACATTGCAAACATGTACAACTGAAAAGGAAAAAAGAGGTGTTTTTGCCATTGCAATTATCATTTGATCATTAAGTAAAGCCTACTCTTTTGCTTTTATACTTTCCTCTTCGTAACATTTTGCATTTTCATGTGTTTAGGTGTAACTTTTCCTTTGTGTTTATCCTGGTCAAAACTCATGCTTTCTGAATCAGAGGATTCTTGTCTTTCATCAACATTAGAAAATTCTCTTCAAGTATTTTTCTATAATTCCTTTTATTTTAGCCTTGTGTCTGTCACTGTCATGTGCTCTCTCACTCTCTCTCTCTAGTGATCTTTCATGTTTTTAGAATATAAGTTCTCTCTTCTGTAATTCAGTTCATTATTTTCTTTTATATCTGTCTAATTTGTTGTTTAAATTATCAACTAAGTTTCTAATTTTAATAGCTATATAGTGTTACTATTTCTAGAAAGGATGTTCATCTTCTGGTTTTGTGTCTTTTTAGTAGTGCTTCAGAAATTTCTCATATTCTTGTTACTTTTTTAAACAGTTAATAATATCATCCAAGAATCCATTTAAGAAACATCATTGGAAGCCTAGCATGTACCAGTTGTTATGGTCAAAGGGAAGCTGGTAAAACCTCATTTCTATTGTTAGATAGATAGATAGATAGATAGATAGATAGGCAGATAGACACCACACCACACCACACCACATTGTCTGAATAAACCACTTGCTGGGTCCGGCAGAAATCATTTGTAATTAGTGTATCTAAAAAAGTATTGACTCCCAGTTGCTGAATTTTCTAGAACTTAGCCGTTGGATGCCTACAGTTACAACTTCAGCCTTAGGTCTACACCATCCTAAAGTAAATATCAATGGCAAGCTGAGGAGAGGGAATTTCATGTGACCTCAGGAACCCATTTAACATGGACATGGAGGATGAAAAACTCTAAAGAGTTGGCCATCATCTGGTTACAGCAGCATACTCGCAATCCCCTCACTCTAGGAAGGTGAGGCAAGAGGGTCACAATTTGAACCCAAACTTGGCAAATCAGTGACTTGGTGAGATTTTACCTCAAAATTAAATAAATAAATAAAGGGCTGGGCATATAATGACTAGGTCTTCTGGAAAGCCCACTCACTTTCCCAAAACTTTGGCCAAGAACAGGACACCTGAGGGGGGATGACCTGGAAATTGGTGCCCTTCCAATGCCTAGCAATGCTGGGAGGATTTTAGTCAATGGAAAATGATGCCATACTCACTTCTACTAGATAAAACTACAGGCCCACTCATCCATGGCTGAAGTTCAAAGTCAGTCTTAAAGAAAACCAATGTTTACTGAGTACTGACATTCCTACTTTACAAACAAGGAAACGAAATCAAAGAGAGGTTAAATACCGTGCTCGAGATCCCACAAAACAAATGACTGAACCAAGATTTTTATCCAGCTGTCTGACTCAACAGCCTGCACTTTGAAGCTCTATGCCCCGCTGTCTCCTGGGAATTCAAGAATTCTACCATAGGCATTACAAAGAAAGAAGCGGTAGTGTCTGTGTTACAACAATTGTTGACCATCTATACCAGAAGGCCTAGATCCCTGTCTATAGAAAAACCTCACCCAAACCTCTACACTACTGTAAGAAGCCCAGAGGAGGCAGCCTGGTTCTCCCAATGGGTTCTCTGGAGGACATTCTGAGGAACCTTTTCTCCTACTGTCACTAAGATCTGTGGCCATCTACCTGTTCACTGGCCTGAGAACATAGAAAGCTATAATGGGTAACGCACTAGTGAATTCTTATGTTTGGTTTTTAAAGTACAGCATTTCTTAGAATCTTGGTTTGCTAAGCTTGATGCAGTGGCCAAAACCACCATACGTGTGGAAACAGTTTCTATTTACCCTTCATTCACTGTCAAGTTTCAAACCTTTCTCATCTTTGCACCTGCATGATTTCCTTTTGCCCTCTCTTCTACCCCCCCCCCATTACGCTCCTCTTGCACCTTTCATAATTCTCAGATTTTTTATGGGGAATAAAAGTCCACTACCGCAGCTGAAATGCAATGAAAAGAGCACCAAGCTTGCAATCTAACTCCCTGGATTGAAGTGTCAACTCTCTAAGCTTCATTTCCTTGTCTATAAGATGGAGATAATGATGCTTTTCCTCTGAGGTTCATAAATATTTACTGAAGAGCTACAGTGCATTGAGCACTGTGTTAGGCAGTGGGGACCCACCAGTGAACACTAATAATTATGCCAGCAATGGGGAAGGGCCTTATAGAAGATGGCGGAGTGACATCACAGCACAAAGTATATGAACTTGTCCTTCCCCAGAGGGGCTTAAGATAAAATAAATTAATGTGATGTAAGAATATAAGAAGCAATAAAATCATATACAAGTGGAAAGAATAATTTATATTCTGATTTATTTCTCCTCTCTCCTTTTATTCTCTCTCTCTCTCTCTCTCTCTCTCTCTCTCTCTATCAGCCACAAGGTCAACTCTTGGTTATTAAATAAGAATTCTTGCTTATATAACCAGAAAATTCCCAGTAAATATTTAGAAGACATAGACTTATAATATGGATCTGGAGATAAGCCCTTTAAGGATTTTTAAAATAAATATTCAGCATCACTTGAGCATCCATGTCTATTAAATGCAGTATTGGGCATTAAAGATACTGAAAAAAAGATACATCCTTACTCTTAGGGAGCTTATGCCTGTCGACAGCTGAGCGCACGGCACAGTGTGGGAAGTACTTTCACAGGGAAGGACTATAGTGGACCGCAGAGACGTGACTCTAAAACTAGTCTGCGGTGTGAGAGAAAGTTATGCAGAGAAAACAGGATAGGTAGGAATTACCTTGCTGGTCAGACCGAGGGAAAGACACATCGAATCAAAGCAGCAACATAAAAATAGAGAAGGAGCAGCAAAGGGCTTCAGAGAAGTATACGGAGAAAAATCCAAATAGTGTAAGGACAAGTTTCCTCTCTCTCCAAGACAAGCCACAGAGGGAGAACACAAGAGGGCAGTGGCGTGATGGGATTGCTCAGTGCAGGGAGGTCTAGCCGCATCAGACAGACACTGTAAATCATGGAGAAGTTGACAAAAAACAGGCACTCCCTTGCCCGCTGGGCAAGTGCAGCGATGTGTATGAAAGGCCCTAAAAATGGTCATTGTCTTCGACCTCATAACTCAACCTTCATAAATTGTCTTGAGTGAATGTTTTCATACATGGGTAACATAAAGGCATTATTTTCAAATGTTGAAGAGCTGGAAACAAGCCAAGGTCCAACACTGGGGTCACTGTTCAACGAACTGAGACATAGAAAAAGAGCAGACAACCAATTTTGACCTTGCACTTGAGCAGTGTTTAATGACAAGAAAAATGCTCATGATATAATTAATATTGAGCAAAAAGCAGAGCATGAAACTGCATGTGCAGTATAATTTGTATTTGACTAAAAATGTGAACGTGTGTATACAAAGGAAACAAACATCAAAATATGAGCGGTGGTGGCATTACAAGCAGTTTTTATTTTATTCTTTAAGCTTTCTTCTCCATTCCAAATTTATTCTATTCTAAATTTATACTAGACATATATAAAAGAAAATGTCAACACAGGTGAGTTCTAGAAAATAAAGTCAAAGTTTGATTGGGGGGGTTGTTTTTGGGTGGAGGGTTATTCTATTTTTTTGAGACAAGCTCTTGCTCTATAAGTCCAGGTTGCTCCTGAACTCACTATGTAGCCCAAACTGGCCTAGAGCTCACATAAATCCTCCTGCCTCAGCCTCCAAAAGTTCTGGGTTACAGATGTGCACCATCACAGCTACTATGTGTTGCTAGGGGATCGAGCCCCAGGGCTTTGCACTTCCTAGGTAAACACTCTAATCACTGACATATACTCCCTGGCCCCAATTTTTGATTTGTAAAGTCATTTATGCTCTACAAAATATTTTCCCAGGTCTTATGCTCTAACTAGTTACTCCTCTTAAAAAGAAAAAAAAAAGAATCTTTTTTGCTAGGAACCCAGATGCCTAGGGAAGAAGCTGCTATTTTAAGGGATTAGTGATGAAGTCACCTGCTGGGAACAAGTGTCAGATTAGCAGAGAATGACACAGTGGCCTCCTTCCCTGCCCCAGGATCAGAGGACCTCCTACTGCCCTCCCACCTTGTCTGCTCCCCGCACCTACCCTTGAGAATAGAAAACTGGTGGGGCATTTAACCTGGATCTGTAATCTGCAGGTTTAACCCTATAATGCTCTTTCTCTGTATCCTGGCACCAAGAGCAAGGCCATTTCATCAAGCTTAACAAAAACTTCCCGGAGCGCTGGGAGAGGATAGTCAAATACAGATTTTTCTAAAACAAGAACTCAAACATCTTTGTGTAAAAGTCTCTTTATTCCTTCGCCATTATTCATTTTTTGCACACAATTATTGAACAACAATATTTCAGCCGATACATCTCCAGCAGGTGAAGATTTGGAGCCTGGCTCACTTCCCTACTTCCCTGTCTTTCCTTTTCTGTGTGTTTGTTGGGCTATATGGATTTTGAAAAATATGTTCTTCTTGGGAGAGATAGAATTTCCCAGTCTGCAGGCCTACACCATACATGGTCTTTCTAAGGAGACAGAGAGAGAGAGAGAGAGAGAGAGAGAGAGAGAGAGAGAGAGAACCTTTTGCTGTCTTTAGCTTACCCCCACAAGCTTTGGCTTGTTTGGAGTCTGAACCTTCCAGACACTTCTAGCACAACAGGCCAGAGCCAGCCACTGGGTCCTAGCACACCCCATTCTTATGGGAGTATGTTTACCTCAGTTTGTAAAAAAAAAAAAAAAAAAAAAGTTAAATACTTTTTGTTGGTCCCCCAAATTCTGTACCCCTCTGTATAGATTTCTTTCTGCCATCAGAAAATATCTCCATTTTCTTTTCTTTTTTCTTTTTCTTTTTTTATCTGTCTATAGTAACTCAATTCATGGTACCTGACTTTGTTACTTTATTACATCAATTTCTCCCCACACATTTGGGGTGGAATCTCTCAATTAGGGAGGTGTTTCCCGTCAAACAGGTCTTCCCAGATTTAGTGCCACACACTCAGTAGTCTGTGCCAGAAGTGCTGGTATCAAAAGCCACAATCTAGAAAACCGAAGCCTGCTAGCGAACGCTGTGGGTAGCCAATACTTCAATTTTTGATCCTCATTACTCTTTTCACAAGTGACAGCTTTTGAAATGAGGCATGGCATGTTTATGGCCTCCGCCCACCTCTACTCTTTGCCTTCCGTGTTTTTAGAAGTGTCTCCAACACCAATAACAACATTCTGCAAGGGCCTTCAGCCTCCGATATGTATAAATCTACAGGGCGAGTAGTGATCAACAGCACTGAATATCTCGGTGGGTGTGAGCCACATCGTGCCTGCCTGCATGCTCCGGCAACTCACCCCTGCTCTCCGCATCCCCCCAAAAGGAACATGACCACCAACCTCAGTGACTAACCTCATGGAGCCTTGCTTGTTCCTGCCATGCTCCCTGACCTTCAGTGAGCATGTGGCGCGGTTACCAAGTGTACACAGCCCGCCTCCTGAACTTCAGAGAGATTCTTCTCCTCCACCTCCCCTTCTGGATAACCACTCCTCTCAGGACTCTTGAAATTGGCCTACGCCCGGCCTCTGTCCTAGACAGGCTTTCTTTTTGGCTTCTTGCCTATCATGCTTCTCAGTCCATCCAAACATCCTCTCTTATCTGTAGTGTTGGGAGCCCACTTACAAGCCTCTCACCCTCTCTTCATGCAGGGAGGTCCTTAACTCTTCCCTGTGCCTTCAGTCCTCCCAGGTCTAGATTCTTTTGTGGTTCTCCGGGCAAAAAGTGCTTGCTCACCGCACTGTTGCCTAGAAAGCCCATTCCTAGCTCTCTTAAAACAGTTTAATCAGCATAAATAAGCTACCTCTCACACTAGTAATAGTTAACTCTAGTAAGTTCTGAGCTTTAAATGTTTAATGAAAAAAACAAAAACAAAAACAAAAACAGGGACATCTTTCTCTCACCCTTGTCATGATTTCCCGCTGCCCCCTCCCACCATGTTCACTTGCTAGGTCTTTAGAACCAGGCTCAATAGAGATTTTGTAACCCTCTGACCTTCACAAAATTCATGTTTTACTTTCCCTTCAAGGACCTTACATCTCACCTCTACAGCTCTGAAGCAGTTGATACAGAAAAGATTTCGAAGACAACCTTGTCAGTCCCTCTTTTTATGCACAACAGACACAAATTTTCAGTCAGACTCAGATGTGAAAATGACTTTGTTACAATGTCACTGGACTTGGTTCTCAAATGCTTATTTCTTGTTCCTCTCACCAATGCAGACTACCAAGTTCACGCCTCTTCTCTTAGGTCCTTTTGGCTCAATACTCAGTCAGTTCAGAGTTCTCTTCTCCCTCCCACAGCTTAAATTCAGGTATGGTGTATGTAAGTTGCGGCTTGTGTCCATCCTGTCACTTGAGGAACCAAGGTGCCAGAGGTGCCCCTCAGTGTCTTCTCATGCTTTTGAGTGGTAGTTAACATCTTCCTCGGTCCTCATTACTACACACTGGTGCTCACTGCTGCTCTCAGCTATCCTGCAAGTCACTAAATTCAGTGGACTACCCTCTCCTGACACAGGCATGCTGGATTTGAAATAACATTAGAAAATGCCCAGTCAAATTTAAATTTCTAGTAAACAATGAATGATTCTTTTGTGTTACAGGCCACCGTTCCCTTCTCAGCTCTTTTTCATGGGAGTAGAAGTAGAGGGATCAAAACATGCCGGTCTGCCATATGGGAGGAGGCCTTATCACAGCTCTTCCCGCTGTGTGAAGAGCAAGCCAGGGAGAAAGCAGGCCCTATGCACACGGCTTTCACACCCACTGTGTCCTTTTCCTGTAGGAATCAGAGGCTCGGTCTACACCCTGCAATCCAGTCCGATGAAAAGTCCTCCTGTGTGTTTAATAGGCATAGAGTTTCCATTTGGAATTACGGAAAAGTTTTAGAGATGGATAGCAGCGATGAGTGTGTGCAATGGCACTGAATTGTACACTTCAAAGAGGTACAAAATTTTGTGTAGTGTATATTTTACTTCCATTTTTTAACCTTCCTCTTCACGGAGGAGAGAGATTTAAAGATAGGACAAAGACTGCCTTCCTGAAGTGTGAGGTAAAAAAGTGGATGTCATTATTCTGGCATTTTTTAGGATCCGTTCACCTCCCTGCTCCCTCTAGCAATGCCCTCTACAGTGTTTCGGCGTTCTCCTCATGATGGAAGCAAGGTGGCTTCACAGCTATGTGTAAAAGCAGCTGCAGAAGGAGAATACTAGCTGCTGCCAGGAGCTCTCTTAGAAATCAAAGTCTGTTCTTCGAAGTCCCCACAAATCTCTCTTCATACCTCATTGGTTCAGAGTGGTCACATGCCGTTTGTTACACAATAGTTGACCAAAGGAACAGACAGCATAGGATCATTCAAGCCCAGTCCAAGAACAGAGACAGGGCTAGCTTCCCTTGAAGCAATAAACTAGGAGAAAGAGACGGAGGAGAGACGGGTGTGTAGGTAAAAGGGGTCTGTTGGGAAGAAGAAACAGGGAAATGGATGCACAACATGGCCAGTAAACTAAGTCCTTTTTGACTTTAATAACATTAGCATGTAGTTGCATTTATGGAGTACTTGACATTTGCAGTGATACATGAGACAAAATTACATGAATTTGGGGGAGACTAAAAATGAACGTGGGAAACTAAAATGTTATAACCTATTAAAATGTTATGAAGCAATAAAATAAACTGAATAATGAAAGAAGAATTTGGTACATACTGTTTTTTCAGATCTGAGGAGCCCATCAGGAAAGAATGTTTTATAAAAAGTTTTGAGATGCCAGATAAAATTGCACAAATGCAACTAACTGACAAAGGTTTTTTCCTAAAATATGAAGTGAAAAAAATGGATTCCCTAGGGGAGGGATGGAGCCTTTTTAATAATATTCGCATTTAAGTTCACAGGTGTAGAAATTGGAAGGATGTGGCAAAAGTAGTTGAAATTGCCATGCTGTGCAACAAACAAGACAGATATGAGATAACATTTTTCTGAGGGACTTCGTGCCCTACTCCCTCCAGAAAATATGCCACGCATCGGTTGGGTAGATTTGGTTACCATTTAAAATTCTGTAAGTGTGTGTGTGTGTGTGTGTGTGTGTGTGTGTGTGTGTGTGTGTTTTGGGTTTGTCAGGTATGTTAATCATTTAAACAAGCATTTGCAAAGCACCTACATTGTACCAGCGACTACCTTGCCATGTGGGTAGGTCTCATACATAAATATATTATAAATATTTAAGAACCATCTGAGGTAAGAATATGCTTTTTCATCCATACATACTCTTTAAATATGTTCATACCAATGCACTGTGATTAGTTTTGTCTGCTTGTTAGTTCATTTGCTTGAAAAAATGGACATTAAATTGTTTCTGAATTGATTTCAAGGTTTTCAGCAAAATTATAGCCTTTACAGACATCAAAGCAATAGCTTAGAGAGATTGTAAATATTAAACAAACAAATGAAACTAGGAAGACCATGGTCATTTTTAATCAAGAGTTTTGGTCATTATTAAAGAGTGTAAATAACATAAATTTTTTTATGTCTGTCATTTTTACCTAGGAAATATGATTATGATAACCTTTGGCTGTCTACTGATCAATTTGAAAAATTGGTGCATTATTATATTATGTGTTAAGAATTTCTCTGCAAACAATATAAGCCTATTTTCATATGCTATCTGATCTGTACTTACAAATAGAACTTTGCCAAATTTATTCTGCCTGGTAACCTTTCATAAATTAAATTTTTCATCTCCAAGTTTAATCAATTTGATTTACAGTATAATTGTGTTGAGTAAGTAAGTGATTAAAGTTAAGATTTGGAAAAGCTTGCCATAAATTTAAAACAGTTTTAAATGGGACTCTTCTGTCTTGTATTTCATTGTTCAGCCATATGAATAGTACTGATATTTATGATCAATGCAATTGTTTTTATGTAATTATGTTTTATCTTCTTTGATGCACGATGGCCATTTCTGTTTAAATATTATGCCTGTATAAAAATACCATTTGGGGTGTGTTACAGGTGCAATTGTGCAATCTTTTGTTGTATCAACTCAGGAAAAATAGTGTGGAATATTTAATCAGTACAATTTGGATAGATGCAAATGTAATGAAATTCTATAATAAAATATAATGCTTATTCAATGCTGTGGCCAACAAAAATATTTCACTACTATATTTTTAAATATTGTTCTAGGACTTTACCATTGATGTCTGGGAGAGCAATCTCAAAGAAATCAGAGTACTTCAAAGAAAACCACTATCCTTGGTATTTTTCAAGGGGAGAAAATTGCAATCTGATGGAGGTTGTGTTTGGATTACTTGAGGATTCCACTTTATCCTCATTTTGACATGTAGACAGTAAGTGATTTAAGGGAATCGAGGAAGATACATTAGATATAAAAATTCTGTGTCCTTTCCCCAACACACTGTGTTAGCTATATGTGATCAAGAACTCAGTCTACATCCCAGGCACACTGAGTTGGAGGTCCATCTTTCCCTCCCTCCCAGCTCACTGATCATTAAACTCCATTTGGATTATATATTATAAATTGCTTCTATCTTTTCTCCTTAATTTATGTCCATTCTTTTAACAATATTTCCAATTTTCTTCTTCTGTCCCACTCCTCTGATTATTTCTAATTCAGCTGACAATTCACCTCTCTTAAGATTTCATTGGTAGTAGTGTATTTTTTTTTAAAGTACAGACTCTGGCTTTTTATCAAGAACACCTGGATTTTAATTGAAAATAAAGTTCATCCCACTTTATTTTGAACAAATTATTTCTAAATTTGCTCATTGGCAAAATGAAGATAATAATAATATATAGGAATAGTAACATATCACCAGCTTGTGATATAAAGACGTGTCCATGCTCCGCCACCCTGGCTATCACTTGCACCCCGGCATCATGCACTTTGCCACCATGCTGAAGCATAGAGATTTTCTCAGGTTTTTTCTTTGCCTCTTGCACTTGCTGGTGATACTTTCGTAATACATAGTTTTCAGACACAAAAGAGCAAACTAGGAAAAAAAAGATACTATAAATTTTAGAATAAAAAAGTCTTGTCAAAGGATAAGCACTGGAGAAACAAAAGGAAATTACTTTTTTACAATCCTTGCCCTAATAAAATTTATAATCTAGCTACAATCATTTATCACTTCCTCAAGATAAACTTTGGAATAATTTTGCTGTAATTTCCTAAAATTCCTATTAACTTGGCTAGGATCAAATTGTCTTAAACTTAAGTAGCAAGACAATCAAAGCTGACACCTTTATCAAGAAAGCAAAAGTAATTTTAAAAATCTGTATCAATTTTCTGCTTATTTAGCAATGCTGTAACTAGTCACATATATGACTGTCCTTCTCTACAAAAGAGGTCCCAAAATGATGTTTAACTTCTAACATATAAAACGTAGGCGGGAGGAGAAGGGAATGGATGTTGAGTGAGCACACATAAGGTTCTTTCCACCAGTCTCCATGGGAATGGAGTCAGAGGCTGGAGCACTTCCCATGAGCATCTTTGCAAGACTGGTCACAAGAGTATAGCTGTGGGACAACTAACAATAGATAAAATATGGAAGTCACCAAAATACCCATCAACAGACCAGTGGATACACAAACTATGGTATTTATACACAATGGAATACTATGCATCTATAAAGTCCAACAGCGTGGAGGTTTTTGCAGGCAAATGGAAGAAATTTGAGAACATCATGCTTAGTGAAGTGAGTCAGAAGCAGGAAGTGAAACATTGAATGGTCTCTCTGATATGAGAAACCCAGATCACAACTATCTCATGGAACCTAAAATGAAAAACAAAGTGAACCAGGGGGGTGGAGTTGGGGGGGGGGGGTGATGGGTAAGGGGAGGGACAAAAGGAGAGTGGGAAAGTCCTTGTCACCTAGACAAGGTACGTATATGCACAAAATGCTCAACTTCATTGTAAACCTTAAATTTTGACCGTATACATATCAATAAAATGGGGAAATAAAAAAAGAGTGTAGCTGTAAGATCCAAGCAGCATAGAGTACTTTGCTGAGACAGCCACTGTCCCTGTTTGCCATAGGTAGCCAAGCAACTTTGATATTCTGTGGATTTGGAACTGTCACTAGGGAAATGCCTGTGCCTTCCAGATCAAAGAGTGTGAAGCAGCTTGCAGGGCCGTGTCTTGTGGAAGGCCTCTCTCTCTCTCTCAAAACCAACAAGTGTTGGATCTTTGACCAAATGCTGTTGGTTACACTTTCATCATAACTAACAGAAACAGTTTCACACGGCAGCACCATGGAAGAATAGTGTTTGGTCAAACCCCACTGTGGCAGTTGTGGTTCCCCTTGGCCAGTGATTAGTCTAGAGGTGGACAGAATGACCCAGCTTTGGCCAGTGAAACCTAGTGAGAAGTCTGCTGGAGTGGGAGTGTGGGGAGGTTGAAAATTTGTCTTGCCTGGTAATAAGACCTAGACCTGTGAGAAGAAACCCCCTTGTACCTATTTGTTTTTCTGGTTTTTTTTTCACATACTTGGAGTTTTATTATATTTCCACCAAAACTTTCAATACTTTTTCTCCTCCCTCCCCCTTCTATTGATATGTATAAGTGCAAAACTTAGAGTTTACAGTGATCTTCAGCAATTTGCGCACATACACATCATGGCAAAGTTACAAATCCTTCCCCTCTCTCCTTTCAACCCTCCCCCCCAGTTCCCAGTATTTCCCACATTGAGTTCCATGAAGTAATTGTGATCTTGGTTTCTCATATCAGAGAAGCCGTTCAATATTTCACCTTCTGCTTCTGACTCACTACACTAAGCCTGATGGTCTCAAGTTTCCTCCATTTACTAACAAAAGCCTCTAACCTATCTGTCTTTATAGATGAGTAGTATTCTATTGTGCATAAATACCACAATTTGTGGATCCATTAGTCTGTTCATGGGTATTTTGGTGTCTTCCACATTTTAGTTATTGTTAGTTGTGCTGCTATGAACATGGGTATACATGTATCTCTGTTATATGTTGTTTTTAACTCTTTGGGGAATATTCTCAGAAGAGGTATCGCTGGATGGAAAGGGGTAGTTATTTCCAGCCTTTTGAGAATCTTCCATACTGCCCTCCATAGTGGATGTACTACTTTACGTATCCACCACCTGCACAGGAGGGCCCCTTTTTCCCACAGCCTCACCAGCACTGACTGCCGTTTGTGTTCTTGATATACGCCAATCTCTCTGGAGCTAGATGGCATCTTAGAGATGTTTTCATTTGCATTTCTCTTATGACTAAGGATGTTGAATATCTTTTCATGTATTTATTGGCCATTTGAACTTCTTCATCTGTGAACTGCCTGTTCATTTTTTTGGCCATTTTTTAATAGGGTCTTTGATTTTGAGGGGCTTCCTTTTCACCATTTCCCTGTATATTTTGGTTATAAGCCTCCTATCTGAGGTATTGGTGGTGAATATTTTTTCCCAGTCGGTCAGTTCTCTTTTTACACTGTTGATAATTTCTTCTGCTGTGCAGAAATTTTTTAATTTGACATAATCCCATTTGTTAATTCTGGGGCTATTTCTTTTGCTTTTGGTGTCTTATTAAGAAAGTCTTTGCCTACAGCTGACTTTTAGATATTTGCCTAATTTGTCTTCCAAAAAGTTCAGTGTTTCAGTTTTAATATCTAGGTCTTTGATCCTATCTTTGATCCTAATATGTGGGTCTTTGACCTATCTTGAGCATGGTTATGCACAAACATTATGCTTAAAGCTGGGGTTCTTCAAACTCACATACACAAAGGAATAACTTAAAGACAAAAAGCAACTTTCCCAGATTGGTAGGGTGGAAACAGTCCTTCATGGTATCGTTCACTAAGCCAGTGTTTTACCCTGAAATTGTCTACCTCTGGAATACTGATGGAAAACAATCAGAGGCCTTTATTATCTAAACACTAATTGTGGGATTATTTTGTTCCTTGCAACTGAAAGCATTTCTAACTGATATAAGCCCAAAACACGAGATCCGCACAGAACTGTGTGAGTTGGCTTATTCTTGAGTAAAGACCTGTGAAGCAGAAGATGTCAATAGACCTAATAAGCCAGTAAAGCACAAATACGAATATAAATGTAACTTCTTCTATACCAGCAGGCAGTGAGACCTAGAAACAGGCAATTTCATTTATAAAATAATTTGGGAAGTGATACTTTATATAATACATTTTTCAGGAAGATAGGATTTCCATTTTTTAAATGACTTTCCTTAGTTTTACTAATTTTTGTTATATGTGCCAGTGCTTATTTCCTGTTAGGTTTATCCCTAGATGGTTTTTTTGTGTGTGTTTGGGGCTGTTAAGATGTCTGATTTCCTTAACAACCGATTCTGGGATTTCTTTTCACCCACAATGGTCCTAAATGTCATCACTTCTCCTCCCCTGCCCCAACTGTTCCTTCAAACTTCTCCTCCATTCTAGACAAATACCCTTAACCTCCAAGGTACACAGAACTTTGCTTGGACTGTTTTTGGAGGTCATCCAACCTTGACTGACAAGAAAAAGTGACATTTGGAGTCCACCAGATTGAGGTTAGAGCATGTCATGTCAGCAACTCCTAAACAACTGTACATCAGATCAGGTCAAGAATTTGTGAAATGTTTGTGCCAAGTGAAATGTCAAAGCACAAAGTGTGTGAAAGAAAAAAATCTCTGTGCCAGTCAAAATGTCACTCTGTCCTGCAAAAGTAATTTATTCCTTTCTGTCTTTATTGCTGTTCTTGTTTCACACGCATTAACGTTGCTTCTAAATAATTGAAATTAATAGCAGCATTATCAGTGGTTTAGGGTAAAAACCAAGGAGCTAATTTGGAATCACTCAGTCAATTTGGGCTCATTTTGAAAATGGAAATTGTTAACCCAAGCTGAAAAATAAGCTGTTACCTGATTATACAAAGCATTTACTCTGCCACCATTATTTGTTCTGTTAATTTTTGTAATTTGCATAAAGAAAAGGCACAGAAAAAGAGAGTAGAGACTGGATATTTTTTCAAATACAGTGCCTAAAGAATTACAAATGTGACAGAAATGCTATAGAGAGGATTATTGGACCCAGGTAAGCTTGAACAAATGAAAAGCCAGTGGCTTACTGAGTCAGTTATGAAGCAAAATTCCATAATGTTCATCCTCATTTTCCTGTTGGTTTTAAATTCTAACTTGGCAGAGCTCTCCAGAACATGGCTCCTCTCTACACTATTTGCTTTTTCTAAAGCATCTTTCTGTTGTATGTTCATGGCTGAACAGAGGAACTGGTCCTGCTCTTGACGCCACAGCTGCATGATTAATAAACCAAAATGTTTCTTTGTAGGCCGACAGGGTCAAGACTAGGAGTGAGACTACCTGGGAGCACAACATTTAAGGAAGCACTCACTCTCAGGTGCTGAACCTGTACCTGAATGGCTCTAAGAGTCAGTGCTTCCTTAAGGGTTGCACCTTAGGTACTTCCCTTGCCCATCTAGTTCTGGCCTTGTCAGGCCTCAGTGCTGCCTTGGGACTTGGAAGAAAGAGACTTGGAAGTTAAGAACTCTTATAACTCTGGCAACCAAAAATGGGTTTCCAGCCAATTCTATTAATTCCAAATATTACTACCAATTTTATACCAACTAGGAGAGTAATAAGAAAATTGAGTTGCTAAAATATAAGAAAAATCTCAAAAAAAAAAAAGTTCTATTATTGCCTCAGAATAGACCCAGCCGTAGAAAGGACCATGTGAAACCACCAAGTTCCAGTTTAGGCTTCAACTTTCCACTTGGAGCTCAACTTTATCAGCACTAGCTGGTGAGACTGAGGAAATTAAGACAATTGCAAATTATTCAAAATTCCAACTTAATCAAATTAGAATTATATATTTTCTCCATTAGCAAAGTCCATCCCCATATTTTCATGATTAGCTTTTTTTGTTTTTTTAGCAGCACTAGGAGTTTAAGGGCCTTTACACAGAGTGACAACCCAGCTCATTTTTAAATTTCTATTTGAGATGCATTCTCACCGAGTTGCTAAGTTGCCCAGTCCGGGCTCAAAATTGAGGTCTTCCTGCCTGGGCCTCCCAGAGTTCTGAGATTACAGGCCTGTGCCACCAGTAAACTTGGGAACACCCCTCCTATGAATCAGGATACAAAGAGCAAAATATGAGTCATAAGACAGCAGAAAAGAAGGAACAAGGGCAAGTCTTACCCTTGCCTCAGAATATTTCTCTCTGTGTAACCATTTACCTAATAAGTATAAAATGTGATCAGCAAACTGTCAAGTCTTCTTCCAAAAGAATTTTAAGTCTGTACTTCACACCAGCCTTCTCAATAACCATCTAACTCAAGCACCACCTCCTCCTGTCTGGAATGAGGAACACAGTTTCCCTATTTCCACTCGACTTCCCACTGTTCATTCTTCAGTCAAGCCAATTCTTCCAAAATGTAAATTAGATCATGATGTACTTCTTTTCAAAAGCTACCATTGTCTTCCTACCTCCTCGGGGAAAAAAAAATCCCAAATCCATCTCTCTAGCTGCAAATTCTGTGTAATCTCACCTGCGCTCTCTGAATTCATTTCCCACCACACTAACTTCAGTCTAGCTACAGAAGTTCTTGCCTATTCATGGGATATCCCAAGCATAATTTTTCCCTAAGAACCTCTGCGTATATCCATCTTGGTTGAATCATTTATTCTCATATGATCCACATGGCTCCCTAGGCTTATTGTTTACATGTTTGTTTAAATGTCACCTTATCGTAGAAGTTTCCACAACCACCTATCTAAAATGGCAGCTTTCCATCACTGTCATTTCTGAGTATTTTTCTTTAACTATCCATCAAGCATTTTCTGTCTCATAGAATTTAAGCTCCATGAGATTGTGCCTAGTCTCTTTCATTGTTATACCGACAGCACCTACAGCACTGCCTGCAATGTGCATATTTGTTGAATTAAGTATGAACACATGCAGGTTATGCAGTAATTCTGGTCACTAGAAAGGGATTATTTTTTGGTGCCTCAGGACTTTTCCCTGGCCTAGACAAAATAATTTTCTTCAACATTCTGTTATCTTATTGCTTTTTAATTGACTAGATAGGTATGTGAAAGAAAAGAGAGTTCAAAATGAAAGGATTTTTAGCATGAGCAATTGCAGGAATAGAGTTCTATTTATTGAACCAAGACAACAAAAGACAGAGCAGATTTGGGGGCTGGGAACTGTTACTGTTTATCTCGTAAGTTTACCCAAAGGCTTATATATTGAAAATTTGATCCCAAATACAGCAATATTCAGAGGTGAAGCTTTAGAAAAGTGATTAGCTTTAGCAGGGGACTAACTTTCAATGAATTAATGCACTGATGAGTTCATAGCTGAGAGGACTGGTGGGAGGTAGGGCCTAATTGGAGATAGTAGATCACTAGACGCTTTGGAAGGCATAGATTTCAGGGGTTCTTTCCCTTTCTCTCTGCTTCTTGGCTGCCATGAGGTGAGCAGCTTCCCTCCACAATATGCTTCTACCACAGTATTTCTGCCTTGGAGCCAGTAACCATGTATTAATACCTCTGAAACTGTGAGTTAGGATATGTCGTTTATCCTTTAAGTTCTGTATATCAGATATGTTGTCCACACAACAGAAAGGTGACTAAATTAGGGACTGAAAATCGACAGCTCATTTTTGGACCTAAGTTTAAGGTGCCTGGTATAGAGCTAGTTAAAGATGTTGAGTAGACAGTTGGGCATAACGGTCTATAGCTCAGAGGCAAGCGCCAGGAATGGCATATAAATTTGGCAATGTATGGAAAGTATTTAAAGTCATAGAACTGCACGTGGTCCCTTAAGTGTGATTGTAGACAGAGTAGAATTCTGAGAACTAAACCTTGAGCATGCCTTTAGAATTCAGAGAGATGAGAAAATATCTATGAAGAACACTTATAGTAAGGAGCTGAGAAAAGAGATAAGAGTTGAAGAAGGATAGGAATCTGGGAAGATTATGTTAAATATGATAATTACTGTAGTATGTTTGATGAATAATCCATTGAAAGGAGAAAATTAATTATGTAGAAGAAAAATACAGTTATAGACATGAAATTGTAAGGTAATAGAGGGATGAGATGCAGTTCAGACGTGATGAGACTCTTCAACAGGAAGACAGATCATCTATTAAAATAGGAGAAAATACAGCGTCTAAAATGGTAGTAGGAGCCTGTGGAGGATCTATTTTCCTCAATGATTGTTTCTATTTTCCTGGATAATACTGGATTGGAAGTCTTGATAGGATGGAAGAGTCATAGGGAATCAGGTGTTCAGAAGAATATATAGGGTGAAAGTTAAAAGCTAAGATGTTTGAAGAGTGATTTAGGATCTTTAGTTGAGTCTAAGGTGTGGCTCCACAGGAGTAATGATTGAGGCGGCAACGGAGACAAAAATATACAAGTGACTGGCTAGTGTTGGGGTTAGGTGGTTTTTCCCAAGAAACCTCATCTAACACACGTGTGTGAGCAACATCAGCCACTGACTCCATGCCTCTGAGCACCAATCTAGCCAAGCTCTTCTTTAATCTCGATTCTAACTCCATACATGGCAATCTATGTTATCCTCCTTTTATTTTATATGCATCACAGATGACAAACATATGACTCACAAAAATTCAGTCACTAGCTCAGGGTAACAGCAGTGCAAATGCAGGATTCAATCCTAACCTGAAAGCTCAGCTCTTTCCCTGGGCCTTCTCCAACTACCACCTTTAGTACATGGCTACCAGTTGCAATTAAGTTTGGCCGGGAAGTCTTAAGCCTCAACTTTTGCTGTTCAAGACTGAGAAAGAAGTCTGATCCCAAAACTGGATGCTTCAATCTCTTAAGAGAATATGTCTCCTTTTCCTCTTCTAGGTTGGTATTTCCTTTTAGCATTGAAAACCAACTTTATGTGGCCAGTCTAGCAGTCTTAGTCTGTTTGAGTGTGTTGCTCCAGGAAGTATCCACATTGGCCTGCCTCTGAAGCCATCTTTTGTCTGGCTGTAGTAAGAAAGCCTTGCAGAATCTTGCAGTCCAAATCAGGGAACTTGAAAGCCATTCACCATGTAGTAACCCCTACTCCATCTGCAAAAGAAGCAAGACCTGATAATCAGTTACTGATATTTCCATAATGTTTTCCTGCAAGGCGAGATCTTTCTATACTCAGGAGATAATCTATAGAAGTGATAAGAGAGAAAAACAGACATGAAAGTTCCCACAAACTCATGATTTCTTGTCACAGTTGGCAGAATTTTATGCCTTCTGCTTTGTAATAATACTACGAGAGGGTAAAGAAATCCTACCCCTCAATGCCCCAATTAAGAAAAAGAACAGATTGCAATTGAATATCATCACTGATCATTATCTAAAATAGAGCTCTCTGATAGAACTTTCTGCAATATAGAAAACATTCTATGTGTGGGCCTTCCAATTCAGCAGCCACTAGCCACACATGGATATTCAATACTGAAAATGTAACTCACACATTGAAGAACCAAATTTTCAAATTTGCTTAATTTCAATTTCAATCACATATAGCCATGTCAAAGGACTATGCAGATCTAGATATGAAACAGGAGGCTCCTCCTGTGAACACAGCAACCAGTGTGATGAAGGCACTTGCCTTGTCATCTCCTAAGAAAGTTGGTCTCCACTCCTTTTCATACAAAAGATAAAAATTCCACACAACTGTAATCTATTTCTGCAACAAGTTATCACAAACTTTGAAGGTTAGACCAACACATTTATTACCACATATTTTCTGTAGATGTGAGCACAACTGTGTTCTCTGTTTAGAGTCTCACAAAGTCCAAGCCAAGGTGTCTTTGCAAAAGAATCCATTTCCAAGTTCACTCAGGTTGTTAGAAGGATTCAGTTCCTTGCTATTGTAGGCCTCTTTCTGGTCCTCACACATGGCCCTTTTATCTCAGATCCAACAACAATGTGTTGCATCTTTCTCATGCTTGGAATCTCTGATGTCCTCTTCAGCTAAGGAAAAGCTCCATTTTAAGGGCTTATACAATTACATTGAATCCATTCAGAGAACCCACTTAAGGCTAATTGACTAGTAACTTTAATCATACTTGCAGTCTCTTTTGCCAATCAATGTTAATATGATCACAAGAATGCCAGGGTACAAAGTCTTGGGGCTAAAATTCTGCCTATCACAAGTCCCTAGTAAGAAGAGAGAAACTAAAGAGGTTATAGCTGGTAATTAGTGTCTTCTTGAATAGAAAGTGACTTTGTTGATAAAAGTAATGTTAACAACTCTTTTTGCCATGTTTTATCTCACAGCTTCACTTCATTGTTATGAAAAAGCTGGCAAAGAGGTGGCCAGCCTCAGTCTGTCAAGGACACTCAATGTTTCAGATTTTCTCCTTAGCGCCATAGTCTTCATAATAGCTTCTAGCAGAGGGCTCTTACACCATCCTGGAGACCCCTTCTGCTCACAGAAAAACCTACCAGTAATTCAGGCACACACTTTCCGGTTTAGCTATGCTAAGTTAGATATTAAATCCTGACAAGAACAGCCTGGCCTAAAGGCTGTTAATTAATGAACAAACCTTGTGTGAAAACTAAATTACTCACCTCCAGTTAACAAATTCCAGTAAGAAAATGAAGTGAATGGAAAAGTACTTCTTTCTAATTAGGTGAAAGAGAAACACTGAGTTTTCAAGTCTTAAACAAAGAGCTATTTTGTGCCTGCCGGATATCGTCCGAGCCAGAAGTTCAGAGAGAGCCTGAGGAAGGCCAGTTCTTACCTGAAAGGGGATGAGGGAGAAGCTGCTGTGTTTTCCAACCATAAGCACAGAGGTGTTCTGGAAAGTTCTCTTGAGAGGAGTCAGCTCTGGAGCGACAGTTTTGAGAAACTTGTAAAACCCAGCTGAATTCATAAAATCACCATTCTACTCCAAGACTTCTGCCTACTGTCTCCTTCCACCTCCTCTGCCCACTGTACCTGGAACCATCTAAAATGTACCGTAGGTTAAGCCCCACCGCACACCTCAGGAGCCGGTTGTCTTTGACAGGGGTGAAGAAATGAAGCTACAGAGGTAATTTGCTATAGCTAAAGAATTGCTTCTGGGGAAGAAACTACCTTGTCTAAGAAAACACCTTGAAAAGTTGGTAGGAGAAAAAGGTAAGCCCTGGCACTAGTGTTGCCAGGTGTTAACAAAAAAGCAGCTAAACTGCTCTGCTAAAATAAATAAATAAATAAATAAATAAATAAATAAATAAATGGGCAAAGGGAGTAAGTCAGTAGTAGAGCACTTGCCCAGCATGTATGAGGTCCTGGAATCAGTTCCCAGCACCACAAAAAAGTATGTAAGCATAGAGGATGAGGGAATTTGGAGAGTGAATGAAAGAAGTAGATGGGGGAAGAGAGGTGAGAAGAAAGAGGTGACACATTATGGAGTCTAAGAGTTGGAAGACGTGGCCTTGGGATATTTAGGAACAAGGCTGTCTGATATTAACTCTGTCATCCACTGTCTAGAACTAACCTGAAGCATGCTGCTAAATGCTGTGAATGGAGGTAGCTTGGGAAGAAACCAGAGAGAAGGAGCTACTTTCTGTGATTAGATCCACTTCCATGCAGTCTGAGGAGCTCAGCCAAAGTTAGAAGAGAGCCAGGAGGACCAGGAAAGCTATCAGCCCACAGGACTGTGCTTAAGCCTAGGGAAGGCACTGTCCTCCCCCTAGGATGGAGCTCGCATCTTTCTTAGCACTTACTGTGGGACAGAGTGACCCCAGCTAGCTTCTGTGTTACATAAAGATTAGCTTGGCCACCCGCCCAGAACAGGGTTGGGCAAGGCGTGGTCACCAAGGGAATGGGAGCAGGTGTCAGGAAGGCTTGTTGCCACCATGATGAAGACGCTTGGAGGCTGCTTTATTTTATGGCCATTTGGCTAAAGGGTTTAGGAGCTAAATTGTTATCTCTTTTAGCAGTGAAGAACCTGTAACTGAGGCCCACGGGCTCCAGGAGAACACCAAGAAATGAGAGCATGTCCGGAACGTAAGAGCACATTTGGTTTATTTATCAGAATCCATGAAGACAGATATGCCCTTCACAGAAGGCTTAGGAGCATATGCCATTCTCTCATTTTTCAAAAGATAAATCTACAAATTCTTCATTATTTGAGCAGGGCACATTGTGATGAACAAAAAACCCTTGTAGCCACATTTCTGGGCAAAAGTTTCTCACTGCTGACCAGACCTTATCACGGGCAGCCCTTAGCCTCAGATACTACCTGGCACCCACCCCACCCCACCCCCCAGCGCCTGCATGGGATACAAGTCCCTCATGCCAGAGGCCGTAAGAGCTTCTCCAAGATATTTAACATCGTTTTGCTTGCCACTCTACTTTGACTTGCCTTGTCTCCATCCTAAATGCTAGCCCCTTTGAAGGCCTGTCATTTACTATTAATATCACCTACTTCCTCCCTTTGACTCATCCTCCTAATTTTATTATAAATCAACCCTTTCTGGACCCTCTGGAGCCCTCAAATATCGACAAACCTGCTTTCTTACAATATAAGACTTTCCTAAAAGAGCAAAGTAAAAGAGATATGGAAGAAAATAGGAGGATAGACTTTGTGGAGATGGAAAGGGGATGTTGAGGGAACAAGGGAGTGTAAGCGGAAAGGGAAATAAAAATGATCAAGACTTGATTTATATATGCACTGTTTTCTCAACCTGCTGTTATTAGGTACCACAAATGCATGCTAGTAAAAAGAATGACTGTTTTTTTTTTTAAATATAAGATTTTCCTGTAGACTCCTCTCTTCTCTTGCCTTAACTGAAAGAAACACCCTTCGTGGAGGACACTGCCTTTTCTGCAGCTCTCTGGGAGGGACATCCCATGCCTGTTAAGGGGCCTGGGCACATTTACTCTTGTGGCTCCACGTTCCAGTTATTCTTTGTTCAGACATTTAAAACTCCTCTATCCTTCCTGTGGCTGTTGTTTTCATCTATCTTTCTTTTGGCCAAGGTGATTGGGAGATTCCCCATCCCTCCACATCACCAGTCACTTCTGTGGCTTTGACTTCAACACTACCATTAACTACATCAATTCTGCCAACTTAAACTTTAGGATACCACCAAAAATAATTGTAGTACCTATTCTAGTCTCATCTTTTAAAGAAAACATACCAAAAAAAAAAAAAAACCAATTACCCTGTGATCTCATTTAGAGTACTAACCCATAGATCCTTCTGTTTGAACCCATTCCATCTTCCCCTCCACTGTCTTATCTTTTCAGATCATATATACTACCCGCTGAGCCAGTATTTGCCATTAACTTACTGACCCACTTGAAGATAGAAACATCTGAGAATATACAAGATCATTATAAATGAAATGCTAGAAACAATAAACAATGATTTATATAAAAGAATCAGTAAAAAATAATTATTGCTAATGTCAACATCACTCATGTAATTTTAAGATTTTTCAACGAGCTTATGGCTAATATTTAGTGACTAATAAGCCTAAACAAAAGCATATTAGGTCCTATTGGTAAACTCTGCTCACATTTAAATAGATCCAAAGATGTACATCACCTCTCAGATGGATTTTAAGCAATATTAGACACTAAATTTAGAAGATCCTGTCCAGAAACAATCTGAAATCTTGTTTCCAGCAACTATTTCTCCTTTTAGCATTATCCTCATGTCTTATCTTTTTAAGAAACCATCGTAGTATCTTCAGAAAACTGTCTTCATTTCAACATAACTCTTTCTATATCCTATCATTTTTCTTCTATCATAATATAAAACTACATCTTAATGTCAAACTATAAAAAGCCAATTATATCCAACATTCTTTCCAAAATTTAATAGAGGCTGAAAGGGATAGAAGTTTGGGCCCAGCCTCAGAAGTCACCTGATTTACCTGAGAAAGTCAGATGCTCTCTCAGCATTGGGGCTAGTGGAATTTTAAAAGAAAAGATTTTTAGCTCCCTAGTTACCAAACGCAATCTATGCTTCATTCTCAGACAGGAAGAAGCAAAAAATAAAAAAATAAAAAAAATTTAAAAATCTAAATTCCCTTTTGGACAAATCAAAAATTTACCACCTCTAATTTCCACCTGGGACTCAGGCAGCAGCCCACCTGGGCTATTGAAAACTTCCTTTCTCCTTTTGACTAAAGTTCCTCTGCTTCAACATCACCCAAACAAAGGAAAAATGTGCATAGACTGAGGAAGTTAGCATGAGAGAATGTTGTATCAAATCAGGCAAGCATAGAAAGGGAAAATGGTGAGTATTAAATGAAGCCTGAAATTATATAAGTGAAACACAAAGTTAGCCCCAGAGGTCTGCAAGATTATAGCTGAGGTCTGCACTGAGTTTGCTACCCTCAGGCAAAGGGAGGTCCTAGAGTTTCCAAGCAACGCTGAAGCAATCACTTTGCTGGTATGTGTCAGCCAAGTGACTCACTCCCAAACCTGTTTAATATGAAACAGCACTAGGAGACTGGATATAGCTTCAGGGAGATCAGCTGCTAACCAGCTCAGATTATAAATGCAATCCCTGAAATACAGCAACTTAAAAACAATTCTCTACATGTCTTCAGAAGCACATAGCTCTGTGTACAGAAAATGGAGCGTCCTTGAAGTTCAAAGATCAGAGTTCTGGTTCCCGTTCTGTAGCTATCTGTCGTATGACTTAGGTTGACTTTGAAAAAATGGGGGTGACGTCTTACTCATAAAATGAAGCCACACCTTCTCTGTGGTAGTTTTGAGGATCAAGTGGGAATGTTATGAGAATTGAGGAAGATGATGAAAATAGTAGAGGGCTATACTCTGGGTATTATGCTACACACAAGAACCATAAAGCTCCTTTTATACTTCGTTGGTCACAGAGGGAATTTCTTTAAATAACAGAAATGAGGAAATCAACACAAGACTTTTCCTCATACTTAGTGTCTACAACATTTAGCTGTTTACTCTTGACTTTTGTCTCCCCAAGCACTGCATGGGAGCTTTTTCAAAGAGAAGATTAGAGCTCCCTCTTCAGTGCTATCTAAAGCTATCAATTAGAGCGTATCTGATGTTTTCCAACAAGTACTTTAAAGGGGTCAGTGTATTGGAAGCATATGCAAATATTTGTCCCATCTGCAAATGGGATCTTTTTTTAATTACTCTTTCTTTCTTCATTTTTTTCTTCTCTTTTCTACCCTATCTCTCTTTTCTACCCTATCTCTGTCTCCCAGAACAGTGGTAGATGAGGTGGGTGAGGAAGTTACAGCACTTGACTAAAGAGCAAAATTCAGTGGAACACCCCCCCCCAAAAAAACCCTTAAAGACTAACATAAATAATATATAATCCAATTTTTTAAAAAATTAATATAAAAACTCTTGAAAAACAAAATAGTAAAACTTTAAATAAAGATCAACTATAATGCCATACTAAGACATATTAAAGACTGGGAAGAAAGGGAAAAAATTACTCCTAAAATTTTGGTATGTTTTGTTCATTGCAGATTTTTTTCATTAACTTTGATGTATCACAAACAGCGATATTTTTATCTTAGGAACATCTAAAATTATAGTTTGCTTTTGTATCAACAATATCTTGGAGCTGGTTAAATGCTTCTCACATGAGATATGAAATAGGCATGATTCTGGCAATCATAAGGCAACTTAACTTTGTCTCTCACTGCTTCCTTTAAGCACTTGTGCAGTGAAAATTACCTTCCTTGCTTTTGAATGAAAACTCTTGAGTCCCCCATTGTTTCTGCTTACCCATTCGGTCACTTTAAACGACAAATACACTCTAGGATTAGTGATTAATGTGTACAATCTTATGAAACAACCAAAAACTCTCAACTTTACTTTGAGGGTAAATCTTATCCTCCATACCTGGAAGCTTACAATAGCAACAGGAGATGGGGCCTTCTGCTCTCTAATCTCCCACACTATCTTCCTCTTGTCTCCTTTATTTATTTGTGTAGGCAATAAACCAAAGCACTATCAGTGTTACTAGTATTGATGATTGTCACCAAAATAAGATTCACAGACTTTTTCATTTCACCTTATGGCGCCACAAATATTTTTAAATTTTTATTCACCACTGTTTTGAGA
Organism: Ctenodactylus gundi; assembly: GCA_004027205.1. Taxonomy (NCBI): domain Eukaryota; kingdom Metazoa; phylum Chordata; class Mammalia; order Rodentia; family Ctenodactylidae; genus Ctenodactylus; species Ctenodactylus gundi. The sequence continues at coordinate 121,770 of PVKB01000440.1, forward strand.
TTCAGTAGTCACTAAATCTGTCACTATATCTTGAAAATCAGGCTGTTAATAAGAAAGAATAAATAAACATATTGCACCTTTATTTTGATAACTGTATTTCCATAATTAGTTTCCTCTGGATTCTCTGTATTTTGTGCAATATTTCATGTTTTGCTCTCTACCAAAATGGTAAGGGGGTATTGGGGAAGCGGAGAAGGGAATAGACTAGTTCTAGACTGGCTTGGTGGCTTCATTTTCTCTAGACCCCGTGGTCTCATAACTAGAGACACTTGCTCTGGGAATGTCTTTACTGGCTTGTCAGAGCTTCCCTATGGAACATTCTTTCTTCATTTATCTGTAAAGTTTGTCCGATCTGCATGGTATATAGCTGTTTATTATATAATTAACAATACTTTTCTACATGCTGTATATATGCTACAATTTCTTAATTAAAAACTGTGAGAGAAAAAAGCATTTGATGAATCGTAACTTCACATGAAGCAACCTTTGCTCCTTTCCCTCCCTCCTTAAGACCAACCCTTTGTCCCCTTTTGGCTTTCATTTTTATCACCTCCATAGATCTATAAAGATAAACGTTTGTCTAGAGTGAGACACACTTTCTTGCCCTGTCACATGCTGGTTTATACTCCCTCTGAATAAGCAGAGCAATAGCCCTCTGGTCTCTAATTTGTTCAAGAATAAATGGCCCTGGCCAGAGTCCAGCCCACTCCCAATCCTCTGGGACCTCATCAGGCTCACTGGAATATCTCTGCCCTTGATCTCTAGGGTAGAAATCAACAAGAATCCCACAGCAAGAACAGCACTCAGAAAGCAGCAGTGTTGCCGCTAAAGGCAGAAAACACATCTTGTTCTCACCAATGAGAGTTCCACTGTACTGCCTGCCTCCATAGGAGTGAAGAGAGTGAAGAATATTATAGAAGCTCAATAGTTGCCCCTGTTTTAATGAAATAATTGCCTGTGTTGTTGACCTTCACAGTATCAATAATATATTGCTTATACCCTTGAATAATCCTTTCCCACAAAAAAAGTCTTCACTTATCTACTTTTTGAGTAGTATTTAAATGAATAGTTCTTTTTTGCATTCTAGAATTTATGAAAGTTGAAACTGGAAAATAAATTAAATTCTCATACATTTCTAAGAGCCAGCCCAGATTCAGGATCTCTGAATTTTCCAACATGACAAGTTTCAGGGTCACAAAAGAGAGAACAACTAGCAAGAGATAAGTCTTGTAGATAAACAAGACACAGAAGGAAACAAATGCAAAGCTTAAGCCCTCAAGGACTCGGTCAGGTTTCCATGGCCGAGAGTTACCTGCATCAGCTGGCTGACCCTGGTAAGGGTAAGCGCTAAGTACAGGAGTAGGAAAAGCACAGAGAGCAGGTAGGAAGCTGCAGTCACAGGAGTACATGCCAACCCCTGTCTCCCCTGTCTCCTGCAGCCTGCCTCTGGGGGGTTAGTGAATAGGATCAAAAAATAGTACTAGATGAAACTAATCAAAGAGTAAAATGTGAAAAGGGTGCAGGATCTCACAGAACAGAAATAAGATTAAGTGAATCTGTGACTCAAATGGAAAAAAGTTCATCTTGAGTTTTACTAACTTATAACTAAAAATCTAGCATCTCCTTTATTTATTTGTGTAGGCAATAAACCAAAGCAGTATCAGTATTAATAGTATTGATGATTGTCACCAAAATAAGATTCACAGACATTTTCAGTTCACTTTATGGCACCACAGATCTTAAAATATCATTTTTATTTACCACTATTTTGAGATTTGGTCATCATTAAATCTGTCACTAGATCTTGAAAATTAATCTGTTAATGAAAAAGCATAAATAAACGTATTGCACTTTTATTTTGATAACTGTATTTCAATAATTAGTTTTCTTTGGATGCTCTGTGTTTCGTGCAATAGATTTTAAAGCATTATTTTTAGAAAAATAATCTATAGGTTTCACTAGTCTATGGGGGGGAGGCTAAGAACCTTTTTCACTGGCAATGCAGATTAGTTGGGGATACAGGGAAATAGGATCTTAACAGTTCAAATTCCAAAATATCATGAAAAAGATTTGAAGGGGAAAAGGAGTAGAGGGTGAAAATATAACTTTTAAGTATAAATAGACACTATACAATTCACCTGAATATCAAACAAATTAAATGCCTCTGAAAAACAGGGCCTTGAGTATTTTCTTGGTGCATAGTCCAACTATATAAGAACAAATCTAGCTTGTCAAAGTATAGTTCAAGAGGGGAAAAAAAAAGTATGGAAAGAGAACCTAGATCCAGTGGCCAGTCCTCTAACCTTCAACAGACTATTCTAGTCTATAAATACACAGTAGTCATATCTTTTCAATGTAACAAATTTTACTTCAATTGAATATTTTCAACCCAAGGAAGGGACCCAGAAATAGAAAATAATAGAAACACTTATAACTAACTTTCACTTAACCAAATTATTAAATCTCCATTTCTTCTGTCAACCTACCAGCTGACTTGAAGGCATGCTGAGCACTTATAGTCACTGGTATCTCTCAAGTACATTGGCACCACCTTACAACTCAATAAGTAAACAAACAACCCAATTAATAATGGGCAAAATAAACCCTAATACCAAAGCCTACTATATAGCTGTCTCTCTGAAAATACCCCACAGTTATATGAGGACAGTGTTATACAGGTGAAGGGATAGACAAATAGGTCAATGGGACAGAATCACACCCAGAGGTAAAGCCATAGAAACATGCCCAATTGATTTTTTTTCTTTTGTTTTATGGGGATTGAACCCAGACCTTGACACTAGATACATTCTTATTCCCCCCTTTTTTTGAGAGAGAGAGAGAGAGAGAAAGAGAGAGAGAGAGAGTCTAAATTAATCATTACATTGCCCAGAGTGGGCTCAATTTGCAACCTTCCTATCACCTCCTATAGTGCTGGAATTATAGGCATATACTGCCATGCCTTACTGATTTTTCAAAAATAGATTTTATGTTTTAGAATAGCTTTTGATTTGTAGAAAAATCAGGCAGAACATACAAAGTTCCCATACACCTTGTACCCAGTTTCCCTAATTATCGATATCTTACATTAGTATGATACATTTGCTATGACTAAAGAATGAATATCATCTGGGCCCAGTGGCACATGCCTGTAATTTCAGCATTTTGGAAGGCTGAGGTAGAAAGACCACAAGTTCAAGCACAGCCTAAGCAACTCAGTGTTTAGTGAGCCCCTGTCTCAAACCCAAAACTAAAATGAAAAATGAAAACGGAGGTAGGAGCTGGGGATGTAGCTCAGTGTGAAGGCCTTGAGCTTGATCTTCAGTGATTAATAATAATAATAGAAAAGAATCAAATCAAATCAGTTGTGCTATCTCCTTAGACTCTTTGTAGCTGTTTTACTGTTTTACAGAATCTCAAGAACTTTCAGGGATAATAATCACATACTGTATAGGATGTTCCACTATGGGAATTTGTTGTTTTTCTCATGGTAAGACCTGAGTGATGTGAGGAAGATCACCAAACTAATGTGCCATTTCCATCACATCATATCATGAGTATGTACTATCTATATGATTTATAACTGTTGATGTTGACTTAGATCACCTGGAAGAGGTAGTGTTTGTCAGGTTTCTCTGCTGTAAAGCTACTTTTCCATCCTTTCCAAACTATTGTCTTTGGAAGAAAGTCACTATGAACAGTCAGCCCACACCTATGCAATGAGGAGTTATTCTTCCCTCCAGAAGGGAGAAGTATATGTGTACGTTACTGGGAATATAGTATGGAAGATTTTTTTTTACTCTACCTCACATAGTTTTCTATTTGTTAGTTTTTGGTTTTGTTTTTAGACAATGTGTCATTATGTTACTCAGACTGACCTTGACCTCCTGGGTTCAAGTGGTCCTCCTGTGTTAGCCTCCTGAGTAGATGGAGGGGTGCCAGTATTCAATTTTTTAAAAAAATTTTACCATGGATTCAGTTTTTTTTAATCACACTATGGATTTGTGTGTATTTATTTTGTACTTTGAGCTGTAATCCAAGTCTACTTTTTTGTCTTTCAAATGGTTCCAACTCTGGCCATTAGGAGCTCTTTCAGTTAGCACACATACTCTTTAACATGCCCCCATCAATGTGAGTTTTGTTGCTACTATCTTTATCACACCTGCATTTTCCAACAATGTAAGTAAGATACTGTAGGGTCATCTTATATCTTTCCTGCTCTGGACCAAGAACTAGCCATTACCCCAAGAAGCCCTGATTCCTAGTCTTGGAGAGTAAGAGTAGTATTAGAATCTAAGATTTGGGCTCTAAGTGTACTTATCGCTACTGAGATGCCCAACTTTTTTTTTTTTTTTTTTTTTTTTTGGTAATCTTCAAAAGCTCATCGGTGGATAAACCACAGATATTTCAATAAATGATGATGCAGCAATTAGCTATTGACAGGACAAAATAGCTTTACTCTAAAGCTCACATGCCAAAACTAACTCAAAACAATCATGATGTAATACAAAATGTAAAAATCACAAAATTTTAGAAAAAATATAAACAATTCTCAGGCACCCTTATAGAACACAATTATAAAAGGAAAAATTGATAATTTGAACTTCATCAAATTTAGAAGTTTTTGATCTATGGAAAACTCAATTAAGAGAAAGGTAAAAAAGATGAGTATCTGAAATATATAAACAACTCTCAAACTCAATAGTGAAATGAACAATCCAGTTAGAAAATAGAGTCCTGAAAAGGCATTTCACCCAGAAAGATACACAGGTGGTAAGTAAGCACACAAGGAAATATTCAACGACAGCCATTCAGGAAGCACAAATTTAAGCCACAATGAGGTCATACTACACAGATAAATAAAAACTTATGTTCAAACCAAACCTTGTTCATGAGTGTTTCTGGCAGCTTCTTTTATAATAGGCCCATCTGGAGAAAAAGACAGATGTACTTGAACAGATAAATAATCAAATAAACTATCTCCATACCATGGAATATTATTTAGCAATAAGAAGGAACAAACTATTATCACACACAATTTAGATTACTCTCTAAAGGTATATGTAGAAATCGATGATTTCTAGGATCTGAACTTGGAGTAAAGGTGGAGGAATTGGCTCTGAAGAAGTAAAACAAGAAAATTTTGAGGGATGACAAAAATAACCTATCAATTCATCATAGTAGTGGTAGTGACATAAGTGTATTTGTCAAAACTCAGAAGGGTAGATTTTATTGTATGTAATTTGCAACTCAATTTTAAAAATATGAAACATTATTGAAGCCTTTCAAACCAAATTCCACGTAATTCAATTACCAATATAACCGACACTATTCATTCCTTCTGTTAAACCTGCCCACTGGCACTCAGGACACTTAGAGCTGTATTCATACCCAATGAATCTCTCTCCAGTATCCTGGAGTTTTCTGCTCCTACCAGGTGAGCACAGTATATACTACAAATCAGCTGTGCCTCTTCTCAAATCTGTCAGTGTTACATATATGTGATTACAATGACCTATTTTAATAAAATATGACATAAATACTTGAAATGTGAGTATGAAAAGGAAGAAGTGTTTCTATAAAAATTAGAATGCTTTGTAGAGTCTTGCTAATGATGAAAAAAATCTTAAATCAAACATGGACAATAGGAAGAATTCTGATTTTTAATGACACTAGATTAACTACTTACAAAAATAAACACCATGACTAAAAGAGCATGAAAATTCCCAACACATAGAAATGATTAATGTTTGAGGAGATGGAAATGCTTATTGCCCCTATTATGGTCATAACAAAGTGCTTTATATATTAAATTATTAGGCATAATATGTACAAATATTATGTATTAACAAAATAAACAAAATCAAAAAGTTCAAGAGGTAGCTTAGTGATAGAGTGCTTGCCTGACACTCATGAGACCCTAGGGTTCATTCCTAATGCTGAAAAAGAAGAATGGGTGTTGAGGCATGAAACAGCTGTGACAGATTGCAAGGAAAGATAAAAACCTAAAGTCAAGGTATGCTTACATGGCTTTGGCAATGGCTGAAAGTTTTTTCTTCATTTTAACATAATCCAAAGTAGAAAACTTCAGAGAATACATCATGAGAATGGTTTATGCATCAAGTATGTCTTAGAATTTTTATTAACATATTCATATACAAAGAAAGGGTATATACAGAAAAGTATGGATTTATATGTCCTAATACTTTAAAATGTTAAACTATGTATGAAGTATGATTTATGATTCTCCATTTTAGTTGAGCTTCTCTATGAGCCAAACTTACGCAGGCACTGAACAAGAGTGAAGAAGCGACTCGATCTTAAAATTTTAACACTTTTTGGGTTGAATTCAAGAGTAAGTATTTTTTTATCATCTTGGCAATTTCAGTGAATTTCTTTTGACAGATGGGATATTCGGAATGTAAAATTTAAACTTTCAATTTTAATTTAAAATGTTTAAATGAACTTAATTGATGGTAAATTGGGAATTTAAATTTGAGATGTGTTGAAAGCTCGATTGATTATGCTTCTAAACTATGTCTGGATCCTTTGGAGACTCTGAGGTATAAAAATCTATAACTTTTGAGTTATTCAGTTTGTAAACAGAATTTCAGTGCTTTGAAATATTAGTTTATTAGATTTGTAAGCTTTCTTGTTGAGTGCTTGAAGTGCTTTTAAGAATCAGACACATCAGTAGGTATAGTTTGAAATAATCAAAGAATTCATTAAATTAATAAACATTGAGAGATTTTATTATATTTCTAAGCTAACATTAAGTTATATGAGTTTACTATATTCATAAATAGAACTGCAAGATTTAAAATTAAGCACTAAATTCTAAAACCTAACTTTAAAATTAGATAGTTTAAATAAATTTGAAATTAATTAAAAGTGACTCTAAGAGTTTCATTTTATTTGTCTGTATGGACAAGTATGTAGGAGATACATTAGCAAACTCAAATCAGCTGATGAACTGATGAGAGGTCAACTTCTCCCAGTTCAGATTTTCACACACACACACAGACACACCCACCCACACACAAATCTTCTTAAAACCTCAAAAAAACTTAAGCACTTTATTTATAAACTTATTATGTAGCCACTGTTATTAATATATACCCAAGAGAAATGGAAGCATATATGCCTGGAAAGAATGGGTACAGATGTTCCAAGCAGTCTTACTTAGAACAATCAAAACCTGGAAGCAACTTAAATGTCTATTAGCAGGCAAGTGGATAAACAAATCATGGTACACCCATCTAGTAGAGTATTATTTGGAAATTATCTTAGTTACTTGTTTATTGCTGGAACAGAATACCCTATACCCATAACTTAAAGGAGGAAACATTTATTTTTAGCTCAGTCTCTCAAGGTCTCAGTCCCTTCATGAGCAGCAATGGCAAAAGCACATGGTAGAAGTGTAGCCGGAGGAAAACCTGTTCGTGGTATGGCAGACAGGAAGCCAAATGAGCATGGAAGGAGAGAGCTAGTATATACACTTCCAAGTCATGTCCCAGTGATCTTCTCCTTCCGGGTCAAGCCCCAGTGTTCTGCCCCTTCCAAACAGACCCCATCTCTTAATAGTATATGGTTCCATAGCTATTCCACAACATCTAAACTCATGAGGCTTTTGGGAGACAATCCAGTTCCAAACCGTAACAGCGATAAAAAGGAAGGAATAACACACATTGTGCTTTTCTTAAAGTCTTTTTTGATACACCGTATGGAATCCATGTCATGCACCCTTCCCTACCTGCAAAGGAGGTAAAGAAATTGAATTCTGGCTTCCACCTTGGGAGTCAGAACATTGAGCAATGGAGCTCACCCAAATATAGGAAAGCTAATCAACCACTGCTGAAAACTTTTAGAATCTGTCTGAATTCAAAGATTTGCACTCATGGAAAGTAAATTTAAGCAGGGCAGGGTGGGAGGAAGAGGGACTAGTTAATTGATTGGTACTGGTCCACAAAGAAGATAGCAATGACCTGAATTGAGGCTGCAGTAATACGGCAGAGATAGGGTAACCAATTTGAGCAACAATTTAAAAGACAATCAGCAGAACTTGGAGACTTGTTTCATAACAGAAATGAAGGAGTAGGAGGCATTAAGAACTTCTAGCATAAATACTGAATGGAAACCAATATGGAGGTTTCTGCAAAAAATGAAAATAGAACTACTCTATGATCCAACAAACCCCATTACTGGGCATGTAGCAAAAAAAAAAAAAATCATTATATTGAGGAGGCACCTGAACTTTCATATTTATTGCAATATTCTTCATATTAGCCAAGGAATAGGAGCAAGCTAAGTGTCTATAAACCAGTGAATAGAGAAAGAAACTGAACTGTGTAGATACACAATGGAATACTCTTTGGCCACCATAAAAATGGTAAAACCCCATGATTTGTGATGATATAGATTGAATTTAAAGATATTATGTTAAGTGAAATAAGCCTGATGCAGAGACAAATCCCATATTATCTCACTTACATGTGGAACCTAAGAAAAGCTGATCTCATAGAAGCTGAGCTTATAATAGTGGTTACCAGGGACCAGGGACACCAGAAGAGGGAGAAATGGGAAAAGTTTTGTCAAGAGCTACTAAGTCACATTTGAATGGAAGAAAAATTTCTAATATTTTATTGCACAGTAGAGTATAACTTACTCTACAGTGTTTACTTTTTTAGCCTTGTCCCCTTAACATTACCCTTTTTGTTAGTATTATTTACAATGCATAATAATTCCATTCAACATGAGGTATTGGTGCATATACACATGGCCATTTTCATCATTTTTACTTCCTCTACCCTCTACCCCTCTACCCCTCTCATCCTCCCATGCATCTCCTTTTCTTCTCCTCAGAATCTACCTTTGTGTCTTTTACCATCATTCTTTTAATTTTCTCTTTTACTTCTTTATACTTTGAATTTTTGGTGGTATTTAATGTTCTGTTTATCATTTATTTCTCTAAGCATGGTGGTTTTAATTTACATCCATTTTCCTATATCAAATTTATTTTTATGGCAGAGTAATACTCCATCGTGGATGTATAACACACCTTATTTATTCATTCATTTGTTGGTGGACATACCTGAAGCTTTCAAGATTTAGCTATTATGAGTTGTGCTGCACTAAATATGGGTGTGCATATTTCAGCGCTGCTACCATATGTCTTTAACTCTTTCTGAAAGACACAAGGTATAGATGGGTCAAATGAAATTCTATTTTCAGCTTTGTGATAAATCTCCATATTAATTTCCATAATGGTTGTACCACTATCACCAGTAAAGTAGGAAGACTCCTTATTTTCTGTAACCTCACTAGTGGTCATTGATTTTTGAACTCTTGACAATAGCTGTATGGTTTGTATCTGGAGTGTCTCCCCAAAGCCTCATGTACTTGGATGTAGTGGAATACCTGTGGAACCATGCACTGTTGGGAGGTGGGGCCTGGCTGAAAGGGGCAGATGCTTGGGGTTTGATCTGGAGGAATTGTGCCAACTTGTGGAGATTGGGGGCACCCAAGACTGAGATGTCAGGTATGTGTTATTACCTTGTAGGCCAGAAAATGAGAGCACACCCACCAAGGTGTGGGTTACCCAACTGGCAGCTTGAACTAAATCAAAGGAAACAAGCAGAAATATTGTGACAGCTTCTGGGAAAGCCCCGGCCTTTGTTTACTCTCCAGATAACAACGTGCTCCTCACTGTTGGCCATGGAATGGAGAGCTTTTCTCTGGCTTGATTTCTGCCGTGTGTTTCCACCATTGCCAGCCACTCCTGAAGGGTCTAAGTGAAAGCATTTGAAACTGTGTTTTAAAATTAATCTTTCCTCCCTTAAGTGGTAGATGTCAGATATTCTGTCCAAGCAAAGAATTAGAAACTAAAGACAATAGCCATTTTTACTGGTGTAAGATGGAACCTCATTGGGTTGCTCTGATTTGCGTTTTCTAACGGCCAAGGACACTGAACATTTTCTCATGTACTTATTGGCCTTTGTACTTCTTCCTAGAACTGTCTGTTCATTTCAATTTCCCATTGTTCTATTAGGTCTTTTATTTCGGGGTGTTCAATTTTTTCAATTCTTTGTATATTCTAGATAGTAGTCGTGTCCTACAAATGTCAACTAGATGAAGTTGATTGATAGTGGTAATTAAGTGTCCTGTATCTTTGCTGATCTCCTGTCTTATCCTGTCAGTTACTAGAAGTAGGGTATTGAAATCTACAGCTATCATTGTGGATTTATTCCTCCTTACTCTTACTTTTGTTGCATGTATTTGGAAACTCCATTATTAAAAGCACAAACATATAGGATTGTTACATCTTCTGATGAATTGACACATTTATCATTTTGAAATAATTTTCTTGGGCTGGAGGGATAGGACAAATGTTAGAGCACTTGCCTAGCAAGTGCAAGGCCCTGAGTTTGATTCTCCAACTTCACGTAAACTGGACACAGTGGCATATGCCAATAATCTCAGCACTCTGGTGGCTGAGGCAGAAGGACTGCTGTGCATTCAAGGCCAATCAGGGTTAAATAATGAGTTCAGTATCAGCCTGGACTTCAGAGTAAAACTTTGCCTCAAAAAAGGGGAAAGAACCTTCTGATTTGATAATGTTCTCCTCTCTGAAATCTGCTTTTCTCTTGACTACTCTTGTTTGCACTGTAAATCTTTTCACCCTTTTACTTTTAATCTAATTTTGTCTTAACCAATTTCCATCTTAGTTGCTTTCTTATTGCTGGGACAAAGTGCCCAACATCCACAATTTAAAGGAGAAAGGATTTATTGTAGCTCACAGTTTCAGAAGTTCTCACACAGTCCATTCTTGGGGCAGCCAGCAGCAGCGGAGGCACAGGGCAGAGGCTGGAGAGCTACTCAAGGCATTCCAGACAGAAACAAAGGGAAGCAGGAGCAAAATAAGGTAAGAAGTGAACTGATACCTGGTCACTGAGTAAGGCCAGAGCCTTCCCAGGAAGAACTGGTAATAATATTTGTCTTAAAGTGCATTTCTTAAAAGTAATACAGTGTTTATCCTTGCTTTTTTTGCCCAATTTTTGTCTTTAATTGCAGTTGTTTAGTCCATCATATTTAATATGATCAGTATTATGGTTTGGCTTGTCATCCACTAAATCAGAAACTGGAGTCTTTTGAACTTCTCAGATCTGTAAGTATAATTGTTCCTCTGTATATTCAGATTCTGTGTCCATGGATTAACCAGCATCAGACTGAAAATATTTGGGGAAAATTTTTCTCTGTACTAAGTATACATAAAATTTTTTGTCATTCCCTAAACAATACAATGCAACAACTACTTATATAATATTTACATCATATTAGGTAAAAAACTAATAATAACTAATTTAGGGTAGTTGAAGGTTATATGCAAATACTATACCATTTTCTATGAGGGATTTCAGCATATTTAGATTTTGGGAGGGGGAAAGTAGGAGCTCTGGCATTAACCCCTAGAGGATACCAACAGAAGTTTGTATGTAGTTTTTAAGAAACTTGGAAACTCTGACTATTATGTCTTCAAGTATTTCTTATTCTCACCTATTCCTCTGAGGATTCCACTTAGGCACATATTAGGTAACTTCTAGTTGTACATCTCACTGATGGCCATATAATTTCCTTTGTATTTTGTCTCTGAATGTTTTAATTTATATGATTTATATTGACGTGACTTGAAGTTCACTAATCTTTTCTTCAGCAATGTCTAATTTGCCATTAATCTAATCCAATTATGTTATTGGTGGTGGTACTATTGCTGTTGCTGTGATTCTGGGGATTAAAACCACAACCTTGTGCATCTAGGCAAACATTCTGCCACTAAGCTACATTGCCAGGTCTTGATTTTATTTTAATCTCAGGCTTTATAGATTTCACCTGTAGAAGTAAAAAAAATTGAGTCTTTTGTTATTTTTTCTCTTTCCTAAACTTTTTGAAAATTTGAAATAGAAAAACTATTTTTTCTCTCTCACTCTTTTTTTTTTTTTTTTTTTTTTTTTGTAATCGCTGTAATGTCCTATCTCCTAATTCTAGTATCTATGGCAGCCTTGGGTCTGCATCTAATTAGTTGATTTTTCTCCTTATTTTGGTTGTGTTTTCCTAAGCCTAATCAAGACTTCATGGGAAATATATGAGTAAAAATACATTTTTAAAGACATGGTCTAGATCGGTAGTCCAGGCTGGTCCTGAGCTAACTATGTAGCCCAGATTGGCCTCAAACTCATAATAAGCTTCCTGCCTCACCCTTCTGAATACTAGGATTACAGGCATACACTACCACATATGGCTAAACCTTATGTGGTGCTGGGAACTAGAACCCAGAGTCTTTTATTTACTGTGCAAGCACTTTAAGCATTGAGCTAAGCCCAGAGCCTCTGGAATCACATTTTAATGATATAACAGAGTACAATCAGCAAAATGCAGAATACAGAAAATTCCACAGGACAAAATATGCACTTCTTTAACATATGTAAAGGGAAAGGAAAGGAAAAAGTTTAAGACACTGGCAAAAGTAATGTGAGGATCTGGTTTGAGGAATGATTTACATACAATATTTACAGAAAAATTTGAACACAGTCTACATATTAAGAAATTATTAATTTTAAAGGAAATGTTAATGATGTGATTTTTAAAATAAACCTTATTATTTAGAGATAGACAGTGAAAGATTTCCAATTATCCAGGGAAGGAAAGAGAAGGTGAAGGTAAACAAATTAGCATGGAATGGTAATTGTCAAAGCTAAACAAAGTAGATCATTTTATTATTCTTTCTATTTTTGCATTTCATATTCAGCCTTTTTCATAAAAAATATTTTAGATTTGGTGTTTTTCAAATTTGATGTTTTTCTTAATAAAAAAATATTCAAGTGTTATCTTCTGAGGGAAGACTCTCATTAACCCAAAATAATTAGTTATGCTTAGAACTATTCCCATCTCATCATAATAAAGTAGACACTCATTTATTTCCAAATCTCCTTTACTTTAAACCTCTCTATCATAAGCCTCTTGAGAGCAAATATTTTATCTTGCTTATTTTATATTCTTTGTATTCCTCCTTTCTACCAAAGAACTTTGGTACTCAATACATAATGGTGAATTGACAACTCTCTAGTTGTTTCTTTTATTTATTTATTTATTTGTTTATTTATTTATTTTGAGACACGGTCTCACTCTGTAGTCCAGGCTTGTCCTGAACTCACTAGGTAGCTCAGGCTAGCCTTGGACTTGGCAATCCTCCTGCCTCAGTCTCCCAAGTGCCAAGATTACAGGCATGTGCCACCACACACAGCTGGGGAATTGAACCAGGGGTCTTGTCCTTGCTAGACAAGTGCTTTAACCTCTGTGCCATTCCTTCAGCCCCACTTTCAATTCACCAAGGCACTTGTCACAGAAAGACTAACTGCACTGCATTGAATCAAACTTCCAGGTAGGAATTGTGTCCTTTATACATTAAAATTATACTGTGTATAAATGTATGGCAAAGGAGCTCAAGGAGCCCTAATTTTAAAACCCCGGAAATAAAAAATACCAAGACAAACCAAGAATCCAGCTTGGCAATGTCAGTAGTATTGAAATTGCCTTATGGTTCTCTGTGTCCTTCCGCGGCTTTCCAGACTTGTGCGAAGTTCTTTGTTCTGCCCTGCCTTTCTCATAGGATTACTCTCAGTCTCAAGTAAGATCCCATATGTACATGAAAGGGCTTTTAAAATGGACAACAGTATAAAATTGAAAATACAAAGAATGATTTCTTTCCAAGGCATCTCACAGACCATGTCACTTTGCCATTGAAAGGACTGACTTTGGTTGCAATTGCTCAGTAGGTAAAGTCTGTTTTAAATTTTTCTTTCCTGGCACCATTTACACACATGTGCACATGCACACACAAATATGGCTTGTAGCGTGTGCCTAGTGCAGCACTAGGTGCTAAAGACACAAAGACAAAAGGTCAGCCCAGATGTTGAGACCAAGAAGATGTGATCAAACTACATAGCAAATGTTTAAAGTTTAAAAAATGTATTTCATTAAAAGACACATCAACATTAATTCCTCTCAAAACACTCCCCGTCTCTTCAAACATACTCATCCCATCATTCTTGTCAATTTCTAAAGCAATTCTGGAAGTCCTCGTAGTGTCTTTACAGGCTGGCATCAAAAATAAGTGCTGCTGCCAAAGCTAATGGAAAGGCAGGCTCATGAAAGCATTAGCGTGCCCTAACACTGGAGGCTGAGGCAGGAAGATTACCATGAGCCCAAGGCCAGCGGGCGCTACATAGTGAGCTCAGGACCAATCTGGACTACAGAGTAAGAACCTGTAAAGAAAAAAAGAAAGTGTGTCTTCTTCTACCATTTCCAACGATGTGGCACTACGTGACTTCTGAACCTTTCCCGAGGTCAAAATGCCTGTGAAAGGTCAACATTTGGAATGGGTTCAGGACACCGAAGCATCGCGACAGCACAAATGAAGGCATTCAGGAAAGAAAGACTTCCAGAACTGCTTCAGAAAGTTACAAGAACTACGCTCAAGCGAGGGGGAGTATTTTCAAAGGAATTAAAAGCAATGTATCTTTTACTACAATACACTTTTAAAAATTAAAACATTCACTACATTTTCCGATCGCGCCTCATATCTTTAGAGCCCTTCCAACTAACACTTGGCTACGTGATGCCTACGTTGCAGCCACCCCTCACCCCTGGAGGCACCTTACTCGTACTATTCAATCTCCTGGCTTATTGGCGCTTATTGTACACTTGTATATTAATTTGCCTTTGCAATCAAGAATTTTACAAAACACACTACATTGAGGAATCCTAAATTTGGGCACTTGGAGAGGGCATGACTGTGAGTAGTGTGCTTTGAATTTTTAAGGCAGTTCCAAAGAGAACGGTTTTGGGAAGCCCTGCCTTGGGATGTCCTCCCAGTTACTGATGAGGTTTTGCTTTAAACCAGTCTTTTTCACTGATGTGAAATATGGGGTGTGGTTACAAGAGTGTGTATGAGAATAATTCACTATGCTATGCGTTGGTTTTATATCATTATGTACTGAGGTTATATTTAACAACATCACAAAAAAAAAAGCTTCTTTCAAAATTCACACTTCGGCTGAGCACCATGTGCTGTAGGTAAGAGCCTGGGCGAGATCACCAAGGTCAGGAGTGCCCTGTCAACAGCTAGGGTTGTCCTCGAAGAGGCCCGCTGACATTAAAAGAGGCCCAACTAGTGACAACAGTAACACGACATTCGCACCATGAACTCGCATTCACCACACAATAGTAATCTTTCCGAGGCGTGGGGGCTCGGGGCCAAGCTGCGGCCCTGGCGGATCTCGCAGCCCCCCTGGCGGACCCCTTCCTCCCCAGCCCCACGGGAGGGGCGGGGCGGGGGCGGGGCTGCGGCGGGGCGGAGCCTGGCTCGTGGGCGGGGCGCCGAGCCCGCCGACGGAGGTGGGGATGAGCAGGCCGCGGCGGCGGCTGGCGGCTGGGCGGGGCGCGCTCGGACCTCGGCTCCTGGCGCTCGGCGTTCGCCGCCCGGAGCCCGCGCCGCGCCGCGCCGGTTCTGGCAGTGTCGCCTCCTGCGAGCTGAGGCGGCCGCGGAGGAGGAGCCCCGGGCCCTGAGGTAGGCGCGGGACGGCCGCCGCGCGGAGCGGGGCGGCGCGCGAGGGCCGGGCGGGCGGCGGGGGGCGGGGCGGCCGGGCCGCGGGGGCCGCGGGGCGCCGGGCCCGGCGCTCCGGCTCGGGCCGCGGCTGGGGGCGGCCTGCGGGCGCAGTCGGCCTCGGAACTTGTTAGCAGGAAAGCTTGGCGGAGACGCAAATGCCAGCGTCCTGGAAGAGCCGAACCGCGCCGCTGGGCGCGAGGCGGTATCTTCCTTCCCCGCCCCCTGCCCAGCCCTGGCCCGACCTGGCCAAAGAAGGATGTGTCACCGGCGCGGGGCGGCGGGCGGGAGGCCGGCCGGCTGGGAGGGGGCCACCTGGCACGAAGGTAACGGGCCGGGCGGCCGCGGTGGGACCGCCCGGGCGGGCCTGGGGGCCTCGCCGGCCCGCCGCCGCCTCGCACGGGCGTTCTCTCGGGGACGCTCAATGGAAACCAGCTGGCCGGGCTCGGAGTTGGTGTTGCCTCGGAACTCCGCTGTGCGCGCATGATTTCCATTCCCTCCCACTCTGGTAGAGCCTAAGGAAATGCTGTCCTCTTAATGGTCAGCAAATGTAGGGGGAGACCGATTGCTGTTTGTAAATTATCAGGTATTTTCTGATTAGGAAGTGGTCTAAACACACAAAGTAAATTCTTAACACGTAAGCAGAAAGGAGTGATTTGTGGTGCCTCTCAAAATCAGAGGAAATAATCATTTATGTGTAAAACATCCCCTGCACCTTTGGTGCCAAGCATTTTTCTTTGTTCTTCCTAGTGTCAGGCCTCAGTTTCTTGTAAACAGCACCCAGAGCCCAGACCCTAAGAATTGCCATACTAGGTCAGAACATGGGTGTCCAGCACAGCAGGCAGCAAGCTTGTGTTGCAGTAAAATACAGGGCTGTTTTTTTTTTTTTAACGTAGTGATACCATTAAAAATTATCTCAGTTTCTTTCCGCGGTCTTTGGTCTTCATGAATTTTACTGAAAGCCTTTCTAAATATCTATAGACACCTAATTTGCGTACAATTTATTGACACTTGTTAAATCAGTGGCACTGCTATCCTCTCTGGGAGATCTTATACTATGAAATACTTGTGGAAGAAAAGAAAAGCTGGGGTCTTTTATACAATATGGGAGCTCAAGAATCAAGGATAGGAAAAGGGTTTGTACATTGTTTGTTTTTGTTTGTTTTTAAGTAGAGTGCTTTGGAGAAGTCTCTACCAGGGTCAGCCTGGCTATTTGGCTGAAAAATAGCTTTGTCCATTAACAGCCTGAACATTAAATAGTTAATGATTTATTTGTATTCGATGAGTATTTGCATATTTTAAAATGCAGCTTAACATTCTGGAGAGGGAAGGGGCTGACTTTATCTTTCAGAATTCATTTGACTTTAATATTTAGCTATTCTGTCATTTGACTTTAATATTTAGCTATTCTGAGAGAATGAATATTTTGTTGAGCAAGAAAGGAAAAATAAAATGGGTAACTTTGGAATATGGAGTTCTTTAAGGGGTTCTTGTTCACACCATACATACCATTGCTCTTAAACTGTTACAAGACTCTTCATTACTTTTGACATAAACCCTGGTAATCTGGACTCTGCCAGTGACCTTTGAAATGGACCCTGAAGGATAAACAGCGATTATTATGTGAATCTTAGTGAACAGTATTCCAAATAGAATTAACAGGTTTTTGTTAAGGCCCTGAGGCAGAAATGAACAGCCTTGGCTGAAAGCCCAGAAGCCATGGTGGATGGAGCATGGAGTGTGATGGAGACAGGGTGATATGTAGCTGGGAAGGCAGAGAGAGGCTGTCCACTGTCAGTGACTCTCAGCATAACCTGTTCCTCAAAAACACTATGGGAACTTAGACCAGTATGGATATGTGGGCCCTCCTCCAGCCCCATGAAATCAAAATGTCTTCTGTGAGCGCTATACCTCCACCAGTCTCCATGTTCCCCTTGCCTTCCAAAAGGATAACCATTGATAGGAGATTTGTTTATCATTATAGACTTTTTAAATGGACTTCAAGCAAATGCGTTCCTCCTGCTGTTTATGCAAATGGTTGAATACTTCACACTGCGTTACAGTGCTTTCCGTATTTTTTAAATGACGATAATATTTGACTGTATGGATATATCACTGATTATTTAACTACTCCCCTATCAATGGACATCTAGATTGTTTCCCATTTATCATAAATAGTATTTTAAGTATGCCAGCTCACACTTATATGAATATATTTGTAAGGTAAATTACTACAAATGAAATTGTTTAAATGTGTATATATACACACATCATATATAGTGTGTATAATTTATATGCTTGTTTTGTTAAAGGTTGAGATCATATGAGAGGTGATAGATAAGAAAATAGATTTTAGACTTTAGAAGGAAACAAAGACTAAATGTTGGAGACATCTGATTCTAATTAAGGTTACTTTGGGTAGTTAGAGAAAAGACGGTAACTGGAACCAAGTAGTAGTGGAGCTAGAAATAGATAAAGGTATACACAAGATATATTTAGGATACATAATTGACGGGATTATGTGTTGACATGGTTAAAGGTTGAAGGGAAGAAATAAGTTCATAGGATGAATCTTGGAATTCTAGCTTACTCAATAGTTAAATAGAATTGTTACCTGAAGTGGAGACCATCGTAAAGACAGTTTTGAAGTGGTTTTAAATAACAGTTTAGGTTACGATGAAGAGACTTTCAAGTATAGCTGTCTTTTAAATGGGCAGAACTGGAGACAAAAATTGTAGTTGTAAATTGAAAGGTGTGGGTGAATTTACCCAGGGCAGAGATTGCAGACCTTAGCCCACCAGAGAACCTGGCTCACAGGTGTGGTTTGTTTTTCATATATGGTGGTTTGTTGTTTAATTCTGAATTAGTTTCCAATATTTTAAAATCTGAAGATTTCACATGACAATCAGGATTTAGGCCTTTGAAAATTATATGGCAGCAGTAATTGAAGTTAAGTCACAGCTAATCCTGGCTGCTTTCTAGTTTACCACATAGCCCACCACTGCCTAAGACTTACAGCGGGCCTAGTTTGCACATTTACTTCTTTGATTGAGTAGATTTTTGAGTATGTGATCTCTAATCAAGAAAGAGTATAGAACATTGATTTTCATCTTGGTTGCACATTGGAATCACTGAATTACTGAAAAATGCTACTGTGGGAGTTCATCTAAGACATTTCTGTTTCTGTTTACTTGGTTTGAATTGCATCCTTAGATTTTTTAACACTGTTCAGGTGATTCTACTGAGCAGTGGAAGTGAGAACCACGGACAGAGATTAACAGGAGAGCACGGGCCTAGCTTCTTACAGAGAGGGTAGCCATCCAAGAAAGGGAATGAAAAGTCACCATAGAGGTACAGTAGAGTGGCACTTAGCTTAAAGCTCAGATACACGAACTTAACGGGTGTACTGTACTGTGATTTTTTTTAGGATGGGAGAGAACAAAGTTTTATTTGTATGTGTACAGGTACGCTATGTTTAATGGGTCATTTAAATGATTTTCAGGAATAATTAAACTATATTTGATTTTTGTCCTCAACTGTTTACTTTGGGGTCTAATTATAGTTTAAGGTATGTAATAAAAGTAAAAAGACAGTATTTCCAAGAGAAAATTCATCATTGAAAAACATGGACTAAAAATAATCTGTTGAATTTAGTAAGACATGGTTTTTAATTTCAGCAGGAACCATTTTATTGGTAGATTGGTGGAGAAACCAGATTGAAGTGAGTAGGAAGTAAGGAGCTTGGAATGGTAAATGTTTAAAAAAAATCTTTTTCTTTGTTTTCTTCTGGTGCTGGGAAGTGAATATCCAGACAAGTACTATACCACTCAGCTATAGTCTACCAGTCCAGTTCAAGAACTCTTGGAAAGTTTGCTTGAAAAAGTGAAATGTAAGGAATGAACTGGTGTCTTTTTTGGGTGGTTGGGGATAGTGGAGATTGAGCCTGGGCCTTTGCACTGAGCTGCATCCCCAGCCAATTGTTTGTTTTGATTTTGAGACGAGATCTCACTAGGTTGCTCGGGCTGCAGTCCTGCTGCCTCACTTCCTAAAGTGCTGGGATTACAAGCTTGCCTGTATTTTATATGTGTAGCAGGTGTAGAGTCTCTTGGTTACTCCAAACATTTCTGACTTTTTAAAGCGATAATACATTATACCTGAATACCCCTTTGTCCTATCTTAGAAGGGTCTCGCCTATATTTGGTTTTGGAGACTTTGTGCTTTTCGCTGAGGAAATATTTTGCCACAAACCTTGAGATTCCTGAAAGGTTAATTCATATGTTGATGATTAGGCCCTAAATCCCTTGTTAATCTGGAGATTCATAGAGCTCCTAAAGGCCTCAGTGATCTGGGCTCCAGTCACCCTGACATCATCTTTCCATTGAACTGATGAACAAAGACCAGATTGTTGAAATTTTGAAAATAGAGTACTTAGCCATATTAAGAAATGTGTATCTAATAGTTATCAAAATCCCAGAAGTTTCTGCAGCCATGTTTTTTTCCAATTAACTTGATGTTGTTTAATTTTTCAGTTGTATGCATGTAAAATTTCTCAAACTTTTAAATATTTATCAATAACTACCAGAGTGTGGATATAAATTGCAGGTATTGGCCTTCAGTGAGTTCAAAAAGAAAAAAATACTGAACAAGTTGGTTCCCAAAAAGTAGTGTGAATTTTGTTATCATGAAGACTCAAAAAGAAGCTATGTAGGATGAGTTGTCATACAAATGGCAATAACCAGATTCTCTCTTATGCATTTCTGCCTCATTTAACTTCTCTACCTGGAAGAAGAAGTTTTTAAAGGTCAGTGTTGTGTTTCCCATTTCTAAGGGTGTAGTCTATTAGGACACCAAAAATATAGGGAGTAAAAGTGCCAAGATTTATTAGTGAAGAATTGTATTTATTAGTTGAAAGCATAAGCCCTGTGCTCTTTTGCAATCCTGTGTGTTTGCTTTTGGAAGTAAGAGTGTCATCTTGTGAGGGACTAGTACTCGTAACTGTCATTGGCTTAGATGGACAATGATTGACTTCTGTACAAAGGATGGTTTTATGACATGATTAGCAGACCTTGATGGTTTGTATCCAAGATGTAGGTTATTATAAGAAATTTTGTTTGGAAACTTGTCTATGTTTGTGCAGCAATGAGAATTCTGTCATGAATATGGTTAGATACTATGTCTGGAAGGATTTAGATGGAGGGAAAACTCCATTGCCAGTGTGGCTCAAAACTCATTTGATTTACAGAGGGGACAGGATGACCAATTGAGCAGAGGGCTTGAAGTAGGTAAGGTTCTTGGATGCAGTCCCTGGATTTGTCAAGTGTGAGCTCTGTGATTTTTTTTTTCTTAGTTGTGTAAAAGCCATTTTACCTAGTGGCTTTCAGTTCATTCACAGTGTTGTGCAATCATTACCACTATACAATCCTAGGACATTTTTATCACCCCAGAAGAAAAGCCTAAACCTGTTAAAACAGTCAACTCTCAATTTTCCTACTCCCTAGCAACCACCAGTTTTCTTTCTATCTCTTGTGTTCGCCTTTGCTAAACATTTCACATAAACAGTTGTATATTCTGTAACATTTTTCTCTCTGGCTTCTTTCATTCAACTTAATATTTACAACATTTATTCGTGTTGTAGCATGTATCAGTACATCATTCCTTTCTTTAGCCAAATAATATTCCACTGTAGGCCTGTATGCCTACAGTTTGTTTATTCATCAGTTGATGGACATTTGGGTTGTGTGTACCCTTGGGCTTTTCAGATAGTGCTGCTAAGAGTATTTGTTTGCAAGTTTTTACTTAAATACTTGTTTTCACTTATTCTGGGGTCATATGATAATCCTGTGCATAAGTTCTTGAAGAACCACTAAACTTTTCCACAGCAGCCACACTACTTTACATTTCTAACAGCAATAAATAAAATATTTGCCTTGTTATACTAGCATTGTAAAATATGTTCTCTTTGTAAAAATTAACATACAATACCCTTACCGATTTGAAAATTTTTGTCCTACATATTTTTACAAAATGGAACAATATCTCCTTGTTTTAATTTTGTATTATAACCATTGACATATGTTAATTATATAAATTAATAGATTTCACTAACATTTGTATACATATATCATGCCTTGATCATCCCCACTCTTCTGTCCTCTTAACCTCCTTATTTTAATGATTTCCCCATTTGCATTTGTTAATTGGCACATGATATTGACCATTTCTACAGAGCATGTTTTGATACAAATTTACAATGTATAATAATCAAATTTGAGTTATTAGCATATTCATCACCTCAAATTGTTATCATTTTCTTGTGAGAATATTCAAAATCCTCTCTTAGATATTTTGAAATATGCAATATACCGTTACTAAGTATAGTCACCCTACTGTGTAATAGACCACTCTGGCTGAACATATTTTCAAAAATTATTGACCATTTGTATATTTCTGTATTTTGTGTTGCATAGTGGAGATTCCTAGTTATTTCTTGTGTATATTGGAATGTACATGTAATGACTAGAACACTAGCAGCCACCCTAGACCATCAGGATCTATCTAGCTGAAAAGTCTCATTGGGACCCATCAGGTAGAAGATAGATTAATGAAACAGAAGGCTTGGGTCTCCAAACATTTAATGGAACTACTATACCACCATTAACTTGTTCTGCCTGACAAAAGTTTAACTTATATTTTGTTAAAGCACTCTGGTTTTTCTGTTATATGCAGCGTAACAAATACTTATTTTCTTATTTGTTTATGTTCTAGATATTCTTTATAATAAAAAATGGCTCATTTTTCTCCAGTCTGTTGAAGTCCTCTTCCTTTATTCTTTTCTTCTATTAAATTATTTTTAATGTTGATGTCAGATTTAGCTGTTTGGTCTTCATGGCCTTTGATTATTTTTTAACTGCTTTTTAAATGAATGTTTTCTGCCCAGAATATTTAAATGTACAATCTTACTTTTTAAGTGCTTTTGTGTTTTCTTCAAATTTGGATATTTAATTCATCTGTTGTTTTGGTTTTTGGAGTTGTGGAAGGGTGTGTGTGTGTACATGTTTTGAAATAAGTCTTGCTAAGTTGCCTAGGGTGCCCTTGAACTTGCAATCTTCCTGCTTCAGTCTCCCAGAGTGCTGGGACTACATATAATCTACCACCACACTTGGCTTCTGAAATTTATTTTTGTCGGTAGTATAAGGGAGATAATATTCAATTGACTGCCCATCTGAAATAAGTTTAATAATGGGTGACATGTTATCAATTACTAAATTATATGTGTAAATTGGTTTAAGGACTCAGATTAGTGCCACTGATCTTTGTTTTTGTGCCTTTAATACATTTTTAGTTGCATTTCTTTATTAAGTTAGATGTCTCTGTTTATTCTCAACAGTCTTAGACTTTTTATTATGTTCTCAACCTCTCTACCTCTTCTGGTCTTTTGGTTTAGACCGTCTGTTGCGTTCCCACTTTCTATTTGTGAATCTTCTTCTCACCGCTAATCTCAGTAAAATCTTCCCTGCCTCCACCTCGTAGACTTGTATACACCCCTATGACAGTAGTGAATAAAAAAATTTCCTGCTGAAAGTGTGGTCACAGAGCCCCCTAGAGGTTATAATTCAGACTTGTCTTCTTTGAATAGATTTGTTTAGTTAGGTACTACTCTTAAGCAACAAGACAACTTTTTGTCCGAAATTGTATTATAGGCAGATGATTAGATTACTTCATGTGCTCTTCTAATGGGCAAGCTCAGTGCAAAAAAAATGATCTAATTATTTTATCCGTGATAAATTCTCACCAAAGAAAAAGTCAGGATTGGTCAAATGGGACTCATCAAAAGAACCAAGAAATAAAATGTCAAAGCTATATCCAGGACAGGAGCTAAACAGTGGGTTTGTTTTCCACGCTCTGTATGTGCACAAAATACTCAAGATCAGTGTAAACTTTATGTTTTGCACTTATACATATCAATAAAATGGGGAGAAAAAGATGGCAGCCAAGTAACAATTCTGCACAGTGTCTCCTTTTGGACTGTTATGGTTTGGATATGGAGTGTCCCATAAAAGTTTCATGTTCCTATGGATACTGTGTAGGGTTGGAAGGTGGGGCCTGACTGGAAGGGGTGGATGCTTGAGCTGGAGGGGTGTGTACTGGTTCCACCCTTTCTTCCAGTCTCTCTCTGACCCATCATGCTATCAGGATCTCTGCCCCAGGAACTCCAGTTCCAGCTCTAGCAGCAGCCCTACCGTGGGTGTCTTAGTTACTTTTTCATCAGTGTGACTCAATACTTGACATCCACAACTTAGGGAGGAAGATTTATTGTAGCTTATAGTTTCAGGTCACAGTCCATTTACAGGTGGGCAGCTGGAAAATGATGGAAGCACATAGCAGGGTTGGAGTGTGGACAGGGCCAGAGCCAGAGCTCTAGTGGCAGAGATCTTCACAGCATGTTGGTGCAGGGAAAGAGACTGGGAGGAATGGTGGAACCAGCACATGCCCCTCCGTGTCAAGCCCCAAGCATCCACCTCCTTCTAGCCAGGCCCCACCTTCCAGCCCTACATAGTATTCATAGGAACATAGTATTCATAGGCTTTTGGGGGACACTCCAGATCCAAGCCAATACAATTTGATTCCACCATTTTCCAGCCACTCACCCGCAAATGGACTGAGACCTTCTGAAGCTACAATAAATATTTCTTACCTAAGTTGTGGATGTTGAGTAATAAGTAACAGCTTCAAAAAAGTAACTAAGACATGGACTCATTTAGAAAGTTGAGAATATAGCCAAAAACTGCCAGTTCATTGTAGCTAGTTCATTGTAGGAGCACCCCAACAATCAGTTGAAAGGAGGCCATGGGAGGGCCAGAAACCCCCAAAACACATTGGAAGTGGAGGTAATAGCAGGCCAAGAAGCAGACCTAGGCTGACTGTGAATGGCTGGGAGCCGCCAGCATCTGCAGACAGACGAAAGCCCACTTGTAATCTCTGGCCAAGGTAAACATGGATCCAGAAGAAGTGGGAGTTGACATCAGCTGTTAGCTCCAGCCTCCAGAAATGAGCTTAGGGTACTGCATACTACAGATGGAATATGAGCTCCTCCTAGAAACCTTCCAGAGCCTAGATCAGAAGCAGTGCTCAGCAGCCATAACAGGCAATGATGGAAGTAGGAGTTATTTAAAATAACCAGAAACTGAACGGATTAGAGTAAAAGAAAGTTCAGAAGAGCACATCATGATTTTTGGGGTCATTCTTAAACAGTGCCTAGGAAGAACATGGCACAAGACACACCTGTGGAAAGGAGAGAAAACCTACTGAACCCCTGAACATCTCAGGTGTAGTGGAAGGACCTCCAAGGGTAGAGAGCCCAGCCTTTGGGGGAGGGAAGCCAGGACAGGTGGGAGAGCTTTGCTGAGGGGGTTGGGAGTGAACAAGACACCGCAGAGGCCATCTGACTGTTAGATCTTCCCTCACTTCCTACTCCCAGCACAGAACTCAGAGGAATTTTAGCTCCCCCCACCAACATCCTTATATTCATCAAAAGAAACCTCTCTGCTAGGCATTCAGAGTGAACTCTCTCAACAATAGAAATATGGGAAGAACACAAGGCAACAGGACACACACACAGAGATGCCTGAGACCCCAGAAACTAATGTAATGGGCCCTGAAACAGTGGAGCTCATAGGGAAGGAAGTCAAAAAGCAAATAAGTGAGTTCAGATAAGATATTCTGAAAGAAATGCAAGCAATAATCAGTCTCAGAGAGGAACTTACTAAACAAATAATGGTCCTAATGGATACAAAGCTTCCTGAGCTTACTGAAGGCACAAATAAAAAAATGGCTGAGGTAAATACAGAAATGCAAGATATGAGGGAACATTTTGATAGAGAAGTAGAAAGTTTGAAAAGAAATCTAGCTGAAATTCAGGATATGAAAAATACATTTGAGAGCAGGGAAAGTTGACTCAAACATTGTGAGGACAGTTTCAGACCTTGAAGACAAGGCTGAGGAAACAAATGTTATAAGTAGGCACAACAACTCCAAAATTAGAAATGAACAAAGTAGCTGATACAGCAGATAATGGATGATATGAAGAGAACCAGTCTCATAATTATGGGTATGGGAGAAAGCCGAAGACAGCACCAAAGGTATAAAGAATTTGTTCACTAAAATTATAAAAGAAAATTTTCCAGATCTAGGAAATGAAATTGATTTTCGGGTACAAGAAGCTTATAGAACACCAGATAACTTCAACTGGCAACAAGACTCACCATAACACATAATAATTAAAACCTCAGAAATACAGTATGAAGAGAAAACATTAAAAACAGCAAGAGAAAAACAGACATTATTCTGCCAAGGCAAACCCATTTGAATTACTACAGATTTCTCAATGCAAACTTTAAAGGCCAGGAGAACCTAGAAAAAAATCTTTCAAGCCTTAAAAGATAGCAAGTGTCAACCCAGGTTGTTGTATCCCTCAAAATTATCCCTGAAAATTGAAGGGGAAGTAAAAATTTTTCATGATCAAAAATCCCTAAAGAAATTTGCAACCGCTAACCTAGCATTACAGAAAATACTTGAAGGAATCTCTGAGAGAAATAGAAAAGCAGCACCAAAGATCATGGAAGAAAGGAACCATGTAAAGAAGTGACAAAAAAGATAGATTGGGAAGATGGCAGCTGAGTAACAGCCTTGCACAATGTCTCCTTACCGACTCACTTAAAAAGTCAAGAATTTAGTTAGAAAAAAGTGTGTTTGGTGTAGCTAGGAAAGAGAGGACCATCCCCAAAAACTGAAAGGCGGCCACTGGGAGGCCAGAAATTCCGAAGGATCATCAAAAGCAGAGAAAAAAAAAAAAATCCCTGCGGCCCAGGAAGCCGCCACCGGCCGGCTGCAAACGGCTCACGCTGCAGGCAGCTGAGAACAGAGGAAAGGTCAGGGGGACCTGAACATCTGACGGAGCTGGGAGAGGGCTGAACACACAATGACAGAGAGGAGGCTGTGGGTCGGTCAGAAATCCCGAAGGCATATCGGAAGCCAGGAGGAAAGAAGCAGCTGACTTGGCGTGGCCCTAAGCTGCTGGCGTCCACAGACCACAGACAGAGGAAGGTCCAGAGGCCAGAACCTCAGCCCGTGGTAAGCATGGATCCGGAGAACTGGGAATTATTGGCAGCAGGTGGCCCCAGCCTCAGAAGCGCCAACCCGCGGATGTGTGTACTACAAACACAACATGCACTCCCCCTAGAAAAGGCACGGGGATCCAGATCAGAAACAGGGTTCAGCAGCCATCTCAGGCAGTGACATCAGCAGGAGCCATTTTCTTTCCTGCACGCCAGAGACAGCCAGAGGTCGCGGAACCATGGGGAAATGTGGTAACAAATCTCATACAAAAAGATGTGATACCCAGGGGATAGTACCAGGGGTGCTGAAATTGCAGAATCCAAAGAAGAAAAGGTCAAGAATAATGGTGAGTTCTGGGCCCAGATAGTCAGTGAATTAAAGCAGGAAGCAAAGCAGGAAATAAAACAGACAGCACAAGAGCTACACCAACACATAGCTAAGCAAAAAGCAAGCCTTGAAAAGAAATTAGAGGAGACCAAAGAAGAAACGGGGAAACACAGTTACAAATTTCCTACAAAAAGACCTGACATCCCAGAAGATGATATCAGGGATACTAAAGATGAATATGGTAAAAATGATAGTAACTTCTGGGCCCAGAAATTCAGTGAATTAAAGCAGGAATTAAAGCAGGAAATAAAACAGACAGCAGAAGAGCTACACCCACACATAGCTAAGGAAAAAGCAAGCCTTGAAAAGCAACTAGAGGAGGCCAAAGAAAAAAATATACCAGAAGATAATGAAGGCAAAAGAAATTAGAGAAGAACACAAAAGAGATATAGAAAAATTGAATGCAGATATTCAGAAAATGAAAAACACGTAGGAAATAATACGCAACCACTTTAAACAACTTCAGAATAGAATGTCAGACCTAGAAAATAAAATGACTAAGTTGCAACGTACAGGCCATGAAGAACACAGAGTAAGTAAGAAAGAAAAAGAATCATTACAACGGCTGATAGATGATTCAAGGAGAAACAACCTCAGAATTATGGGAATCCAGGAGAAGACTGAGGACAAAACAAAAGGCTTAAAAGACATATTTAATGAAATAATGGAAGAAAATTTCCCAAATCTAAGAAAGGAAATGAACATGGAACTATTGCAGGCATATAGAACACCAAACAACTTTGATCAGAAGATATCCTCAAGACAACACATCGTAATTAAAATTCTAGAAACCCAACACAAAGAGAAAATACTAAAAGCGGTAAGAGAAAAACAGAAGGTGACCTACAAAGATAAGCCCATCAGGATAACTTCAGACTTCTCAAGCCAAACTCTAAAAAAGCAAGGAGATCATGGAGCAATGTCATCCAAGCACTAAAAGAACATAAATGCCAACCAAGACTGCTATATTCAGCAAAATTATCTTTTAATTTAAAGGGAGAACTTAAAACTTTCCATGACAGAGACAGCTTAAAGGAATTTGCAGCCAATGAGCTAGTATTGCAGAGAATGCGTAAAGGAAACTTAGAAAGTGAAAGGGAGGCCAGTGTCACCAATGACCCCAGAGGAAAAGTGACAACAGCTAGAGGAGAATGAGCTGAGAAAAAAGTAGGTTAGTAATCAGTGAAATATGAGTAAGTTATGAAAGTTAGAAAATTCTCAAATAACTAAATTTGCCTTCATATCTGTCACTTTACGTATACTTATGTGGTACAGATTTAAGTTCATTTAATGTAGCAGTGTGATATAGTTTTAACTTTGTTTTATTGTAACAATTCACTTATTAGGTCACTAATGAAAATTTATCCTAAGGAAACTGATTGCTGTAAAGATAACCCTGTGAATGTACAAGTATGCACCTTCCAATATTCAGCTAAGGCATTTGAAATTTAATTTTTTTTTCTTCTTCTTTCCCAGATTTACTAGTCTTTTGAACTACATGCTTGTAGGTATTTTCTAATGTGAACTGGTGGGTAAGGGCTAGGTTTAAGAATAGCAACAAAGATAGAGCAAAATATAGAAAAAGAGAACTTTTGGTAAATATCCCAGTAAAGGGGTTGGTTGTGTTCAGAGAAGAGGCATCAAGATTTAATTACTGTGACCCATTCAAGGAATAGGAAGCTGAATTAGAGTGGTGAGTTAAGTGAAATGACTTAGGTGCAGAAGATTAATATGTTAAACACCGTATGGTTTCTCGGACTTGGAAAACCCAAAACACAGACATTCTTTGGAACCATATGAAGTGATAGCTGGAGTTGGGGGAAGGGGTAGGAAGGGGGTGGGAGGGTAGAAAATGGGAAGGGATTGTAAACTCAGTATGATACATAGGTGTACGAAACACCCAAATTCGTTGTAAATACTATGTATTACATTTGTATATTAATAAAAATAGTGGGGAAAAAAGATAGATTGGTATTTGAATCATTTGATTGGTATCCTACCAAAATAGTATCAGCTTTCTTATAAAATCTGTAAACATTTCCCCATACTTATTATTTTTAAGAGGAGAAGATATTACTTTACAAATTATAATAGTTATATTCAGCATAGGAAATTAATATAAAATCTTTTAAAAATATTTATGCACGAATTTATGGATGGATAGGTAGATAAAATTATAAACCAAATTTAGTAAAATGTTAATAAATAGTGAAATGTGAGTAATTTTGAGGCATCAGTATATGGCCACTGCAGCCCAGTATAGGGGTGGAAAGCTGAGTTAAAGAGTGGTGATTTGAGTGGTGAAGTGAGTCAGATGGAGAAGATTAAATATGTTAAAAATTCCATGGTTTCTCTGATTTGGGAAACTCAGAATACCAGCTTTCTATAGAACCAAGTGGGTGTGATACTGGGAATAAGAGGGAATGGTGAGGGTGTGGGAGGACCCAAAATGGGCCTCCATTGTTGATGTAATGTATATGTGCACAAAATACTCAAGTTCATTCTAAATATTCTATATTGCATATATATGTATTAATAAAAATGGAGGAATGAAAAAATAATGTATTTTACCATTTGAAGCAAAAAAAAAAAAATTCTTGGAGTCAGTACAGAGAAATTTTCATTTCCTTACATGAATGTATTTCCATTAGGCTTTTCCCTCTACTGGCATGAGGATATAATAGCTACAGAGTTGATACTGAGTTTCTGTTTTATGTCGTATGCTGGTTACCCACTAGAGATAGGAGAATGAATGAACTCTAGTAGATTTTTATTAATTGCTTCTGCTTCCCTAACCCATCACACTGCCACCTGAATCTTATCACCCCCTTCCTGAGAAACTAGAGCAATGTTATAAATGCTCATAAATACTTTGTTAAAAAGCATAAACAATTTCTAAGTTCTTTCTGTTGAGTGACTGTTTTTGGAATGTTTTATATATTTGTTTTCCAAATAGAATTCCATCCTTTCCCATGCTTTACTTTCCGTTAAGTTAGTCTCTCCACCTCCTCTTTTAGAGACAGAATCTCATTCTATCTTAGGCTGGTCCTGACCTCGCTATGTAGCCTAGGCTGGCCTAGAACTCATAGCAATCCTCCTGCGTCAGCCTCCCAAGTGTTGGGATTGTAGTTTTGCACCACTTCACCCAGTTAGTATATGGAACCCGGGATTTCACACTTCCTGAGCAAGTGCTCTAATCATCTAGTTAAGCCTCCAGTCCTCATTGTTTCTTTTGTTTTCTCTTGCCCCATGTTTGCTTTCTTCCACGTTGAGGACTTTGTATTTTTCCATTTCCCTCCTGTTGATTTAATCTCACAGTTCACTTTTTAAAAATCAAGATTTGTATTTGGTCTTATGACATGTTTTATATGTAATTCTACTTCTGGATATAATGCCATTTGTGAATATGCTTTTATTTATGGGCCAGTCAGTTATATTGATGAAAAAGGCATTGTCTTAATTGTACTTGCTGGGAGTGTAGCTCAATGGTTAAAGTGCTTGCCTAGCATACAGAAGGCACTGTGTTTGATTCCCTGACATCATGTAAATACTAGCTGGTCATGGTGGTGCATGCCTTGAGAGGCTGAAGCCAGAGAATTGCTGTGAGTTTGAAGCCAACTAGATATATAATGAGTTCATGACCAGCCTGATCTACAGAGCAAGGCCTTGTCTCAAAAAAAAAAAAAAAATTTAGATTTTATAATCTGAAGTTTAGATAGAGAGTATTGTTCATTGCATTTTAAGAGACTAACTCTTAAGTGTCTCAATGTTATGTTTTTATGTAGCTATTTTATGTGTCACAGTTTCATCATACTCTGCTTCATTCAGTTTTGAGGCTTCCTGAAAACCAGATTAGGGGTTTAGAAAAACATCTTTTGTTCTTTCTATACATTACTATAGCAATTTCAGTGTTATGTAGATTTTTTCCTCTCTTCTTTCTTCATTCCTTCTGAAGATTTGAGTAGTTATTGTTCTAGAAAAAACCTTGTGTTATAGGAGGGACTTAGGTATTGATTACATTATATTCTTTAGCTTTGGTATAAACTTGATATAGAACAAAGGGAGCAAACTTCTTTAAACAACTATCTATGTTCTGTTAGCAATTTTTCTTGTTCCTGTTTTTTCTAAACTCAAACCAGTCAGACTTCTGTCACCACAGTTCCATCAGAACTGCTCTTAACAGTTATCGATGATATCCACATCTGTCACATCTCATTACTTATCTGACATTCAGTAACTGAGCTGACTTACTTTCTTCTACCTTCTAACTTCATTTGTGAAAGATCTACGCTTTGACCTGATTTATAGATAAATTAACCTGACATAGGTTCATGAATATAGATAGAAGACATGAGACTTAAGGGTCGGAGATAAAAGTTTTATTATAATATTAGTAAGAAAACCAGCATTTTTACTGATTTTTCTGAGCCCCAGTTCTCCCAGGGCAATGTGAAGAAAGTACACATTATGCCTGTACACAGTAGTTTGTGTTATGGGGAAGGAAACCTGATCTTAGGAAGACATTGACTCTGGGATATTAGGTATTAATTCTTTGCTGTGGAAGGACATATTACAGTTATCCAAGGCTTTCTACTATACAAACATCTTGGAAAGGTAGTCAGAACTATATCACTGACTACCAGGACATATTACAGTTATCCAAGGCTTTCTACTATACAAACATCTTGGAAAGGTAGTCAGAACTATATCACTGACTACCAAGGTGGTCAGTGGCTCACTTACAATGTGTGCACAAACATAACCCAGGGAGATTATCTCATACTAGTTCTTCCCTCTCTGGCCAGTGCTTTTCTTCCTCTTTTGCTAATTTCTCCTTACTTCCCCAAACTGAATCTAAGTTGTTTAGTACTGAGGCCTATCTCCATTTAGCTATTTTAATTAAATTTTCAATTTAGTTTACCTGGGATGAATATCTAATAAGCATCCCAGCGTATGTCCAAAACAGAACAATTCGCCTCTCTTGCCAAAGCTACACTCTCTCCCACCAACACATCTATTGTTTTTGTGGCCTTCCTGTCTTAGTCAATGTCAGTTCTCATCTTCGAGGTCATTCAAGCAAAATAAACAATAACTTTTTTTTAAAGCCCTTATATTCATGTTTTTACCCTCCTCTTTTCCACAAAACCCAAACACGTGTTCTCTTGCCTGGGCTTTGAAAATGTATCCAGAATATGACCACTTCTTTCATCCTCTGCCTATGACAGCCTGGTCCAGATCAGCATCATCTTTGCATAGATTATTCCAGTATCTCCCTTTTCTAATCTCTGTATTCTACTCTTGTTTCTTATAATTTGCTTCCACCATCATTAGCCAGAATGACTTTGTTAAAAAAATAAATCGTGTAATTTTTCTGCTTCAAACTCAGTAATTATGTAGCTTGGGTAAGAGCTAGGTAGTCTGGACACATTAATATTCTCACTCTTGTGTAACAATTCAACATACTCCAGTCAGAAAGCCTTTGTATTTAGTGGTGGTCTACTTCCTTCTTACCTACCCTACACCCGTAAGATTTTCCCTCTCAGTGCTGGACTTAGTAAAGAGGCTGGGCCAGTTATCTTGTAGAATGATATTGTATATATTTTTAATTTCTCTGCTTCCTCATAGTATTATTTCTCTGTTTTATGTTATTGGACATTGTATCAAAAATTAATTGGATTAAGGATTTGTTTTGGCAACAAGTTCTTTAGATAACTGCGGTGTTCTTGTTACATCATGTTAGATACATTTTACCTTAATGTCACTGTTAGAGATGCTAGGTTTTACTAAGATGTTCAAATGGTGACTTTCACAGCCCTCCATTGTAAACTTACATTTTTCATTTATTAATAACAAATGAGTTAGAGGGTAAATTTTTTAACTCTTGGTATTAAAAGAATACTTTTTTAACCGAAGAATTATTTTTTCTAGCAAAATCTCTTTTGAAGATCCAGTATCTAAAAAGAAAAACAGAGCTTTTCCTAGTTGGAGTAGAAAATGTCTAGTATTAGCAGTTTGTAACCATAGAACCTGCCCCAAATCCTAAGGAAGTGGAACCTTTGAGAAGACATCTAAAGTCTGAAGTTGGAACCAGGAACTTATGAGCAAGGCTTTTAATGCACCTATTATTATTAGATCACAGTTCAGGGTGCTCTAGGGAGCTGTTTCTTGGAAAGCTGCAGTTGTGGATGAGTATTAGAGCAGTACTAGATTTTTCACTGGCATTCTACCCACTTTTTAGTTGAGTGCATTTTCTGACATTCTATCTGTTCTGCAGATGTGAAGATTTAAAATTACTTCCTTTGGGTCATAGTCTTTTAATTTCCTTTTTGGAAATTCTTCATCTACAAAGAATTACGCATTCAGACATTATTCATCTGTGTCTGGAATGCTAAAATCTCATGAGCATCCGTATGTCTTAACGTTTTTTCCACTTTTAGAATATTCAAAAATGGCTGCCACAGCTGAAGTCAGTTTTATCATTTACTTGTTGCATCTTATACAGCGTAGTGTGCCTTAGTAATGAATTTAATAAATTTAATACAATTTATCCATGTAATGTATTTAAAACTTGTAAGTTATGAATTGGTAGATATTTATTTTATAGAAGATCATATTAAGTGGAGAAAACATAAATAATTTGATTTCACTTTTTTTTTTTTTTTTTTTTTTTTTTTTTTTTTTTTTTTTTTTTGAAGCAGGGTCTCACTTTGGTAGTCCAGGCTGGTCCTGAAATCGTTGTGGAGCTTGGGCTGGCCTCAGACTCCTGAGTGCTGGGATTACAGGTATGCATCACCACACCTGGTTTATTGGTGCTGGGGAATCCAACCCAGGGCCTTGTGCTTGCTAGACAAGCGTTTTAACTGCTGTGCTGTTCCTCCAGCGTTTTATTCTCACGTTTTTTTTTAAAAATACATGCAAAAAACCCTCGTGTGTTTATGTGTATATACACATGTAAAGCCAAAAAGGTTGTTTACAAAAACGTTTATGCTGATGCTCTCCTAGTGTGTGATCTTTGTTATCATCTTTGCTGTTTCCCTCTTCTAGTGTGCTTTATTTCTACAGTCATTACTTTTGTAATGATTAAAAGATTGTTAAAAAAAAACAAAAAGCAAGAGACTTCAATTTGTCATATTTAAACCATTTTAAAGGCAGTTCCAGGCTCCTCCCCCAGCTTTCTGCCAGCCACACCATTCTTTGGGGTTCTTTTCTTGTCCCCCTATTCAAGCAAATTTTTCTTGACCTTGTGCTTTTATTTATTTTACTCTAGAATTGCCCACCTGACTCTGAATACTCTCTGCTCACTTGTGCCCAAATAAACTTGTCAGGAAAAGGAAGCAAGATACAAAAAGTATGTCGTAAAAGGAGCTATCGCTAGATTATGTTCTCCATCAGGGCCAATAAAGGGCTTAATAAATATCTGTTTAATGAATTGACTTATTTTTTGTTTTGTTTTTATCTCATAAATTTATATAAAACAAAAAAACCTTGATTGTTTCCCACAATGCCACATACATTTTGTATACTTAGAATATTGATAAATTAAGAAATAAAATATTTTTAAAATATATCCAGAATTTACCTAATAAAAATAAATTTAAGGTTTTTTTGTTTTGTTTTGTTTTGTGGTGCTAGGCATCAAGCCAGGGGCCTTCACACTGAGCTGCATTCCTAGCCCATTTTTCACTTTTGATTTTTGGGACAGGACCTCTCTTAAGTTGCTCAGGCTGGGGCTGAACTTGTAATCCTCCTGTATCAGCCACTCAGTGTACTGGGATTGCAAGCTTATGCCACTGGTCCCAGCTAAATTTAAGAATTTTATTAAACTTGAACAAGAATTTGTTCATGCATAGAAATATGGAAAGGCACAGGAAGAATAAGGACTTATGTTCAGATCCTCCTCATAGTTTTGTGATCATAGGTTTAGTCATTTCAGCCCTAAGCTACCTTCATTTATAGCATCGTTGGTACCCTTCTGGATTCTAACATCTGTCTTTCTTAAGCCTGTCTCCTACAGTACTCCTCAGAGTAATATGTATGCAGAGTAATGTAACTTTGTCTCCCTTTCCTTCAGTTTGAAACCTCTAAACAAGGCCTCTCTGATGCCCTGTTGCTTCTACTCTACACCTTCAGCTTTGGCTCCCAGAAGTCAGCTTGATGCTTGAATAACAACAAACTCCTGGAAGCTCTCACAAATCCTGTGGTACCTTCTGCTTTCCCCATGCATCATTTCCCCGTCTGCCCTACTCTACTTGAGAACTGGTTAGCAGTCCCTCTCTTAGAGACACCTGCCTTGAAATGAAGGTTAAGTGTTCTCCTTTTCTTGCCAGTCACAATCTGGGTGGCCTGAGATATAACCATAGAATTTATAGCTTTCCATCTTGAAAGGCATCTGGTCTCTAGTAGCACTTAAATGTTTGTTGAACTGTGTTTAGAGTGTATATATTCTCCTAAACTATTCAAATGATTTTTGCCGAAATACCAAATAGGCTTTTAAGCCACCAGAATGGATGAGATTGAGTATGGATATTCTACACAATTTCAACCAAATCTTGATTTTCCTCTTTGCATAGATAGAAAAACTTAAAAGCTAAATGTGCAGAGTTTTCTTGTTGACTCTTCACATTGTTCAGGAAATGTAGTGAGTTAATATTGAAGATACCTAAATGCTGATTTTTAAGTGATTGCCAAGATTTGTTTTACAAAGCTTAGAAAAGGAAAATACATGAATTAAAATAACTTAAAATACTACCAGCCAAAGACAACTATTGTTGCTTTTTTAGGAAAATGTAATGATGGAGTTTTTGGTTTTTATTTTGATTTGCTTTGTTTTGTTTTCTCTTTGTTGGAGATTGAACCCATGCACACACGCTAATAAGCAAGTGTTGTATCACTAAGCTATACAGTCTGCCTGAGGTTTTTTTAAATTATAAAATGGTAAAAGTTTAACCATAAATTTTCCTTTTGGAGTCAGTTCTCAGGGAAATCAGTAGCTTTGCAAATGTTATGCACTAAAAATGTGGGACACTATTTCATTATGATTCCCACATGAAATAATACAAACTAGTTCTCTGGTAAAATGTAGTTTTTTCTAGTTCAAACCAAGACAAAACAAATTTTGCTTTTCTCGTGTTTTCTAGACCACAGAGTCATCTTTCATCCTGTATTTCTAAAGCAAAACAGGCAAAATCTCAGCTTGGGAGGTTTCTTGATCAAGCTATTAGATAGATGAGTGCAGAAAATAGACCAGAAAAAAAAATGGACAGTGAGTAAATGAAAAAATGTTCAACATCGTTAGCTATTAGAGAAAGGCAAGTCAAAACAACACTGAGGTTCCATATTCCAGTAAGAATAACTGTCGTCAAGGATTCAAGAAAAAATGAATGCTGGCTAGGTCATGGGGGAAAAGGAGCGCCTGTGCATTGTCAATGGGACTGTAAACTAGTATACCCACTAGGAAATCAAAACAGAGAGTCTTCAAAAAACTAAAAATAGAAATTACATTCGATTCAGCTGTATCTCTTCTGGTCATCTTTCTGAAAGAGTTAAAGACATCATATTACAGTGATACATACATAACCTATGTTTATATCAGCTCAGCCCATAGTAGCTAAATCTTAGGAGCAGCTAATATGTCCATCAGCAGATGAATGGATAAAGAATATATGGCATATATACACAATGGAGTACCACTCTGCCATAAAGAAAGATAATTGCTCATTTATAGAAAAAAAATGGATGTACCATGAGACCATATAATGCTATATGAAATAAACACAGAGTTTAACATTGTGAGATTTCTTTTATATGAGAATCCCAACATATAAATAATTTAAATTAAAAAATAAGAAAGATGATGGGAAACAAAGTGTTAAGACTTTGTAGAAATAAGAAGGAAACCTGGGAATAAGGGATATAATACCAGGGAGAGGAAGAGGAAATAAAAATGATTAAGATGCGGTATATGCTCCAATTCCCCCTAATGAATATTTATTTTATATCACAAACATATACTAATAAAAGTAATTTTGAAGTGGAGAAGAAACTGGACCAAGAGCTCTTTATTGCCCACCTGGTAGTTTTCCCTGAGCTGTTCTTTCTATTTCTTCATGGAAATAAAGATAAAAGTAAGTTTTTAAGCACTTCCTAAATCTTGTGTGCTCAAATTAGGCCTGGTGCTGAATTATTTTGTCTTGCTCTTAGTGTCATTGGGATCCTATCCATAAATCCAGAGTACTAATTATTCTACATATACAATTTCTTTGAGCATCAAAAAGTCTTCCATTATGAGGAGGATTTCTTTTGTTGGTTTATTATCCAAGCTGTTTTTTTTGGGTGATGATGGAGGCTTGTTGTTTGTTTTGTGTTAGGATACCTGAACCCAGGGGCTCAGGTATCCTAGGCTTGTGCTGTACCAGTAAGTCATATCCCAAACCTTTGATTGTGAAGCGAATACAACAGATAAAATATTCCATGTGTCTCTCTTTTTTAAATCAAATAGTTCTGTTGAACCTATTTTGGATTCCTCTGAATTGTTCTCTTGGAATCCATTGTCATACTGAGTCATTCACCAAAGACTGCCTGTGTTTTCCAGGCGAAGCAGAGTTTTTTATTTTTACATGAGTCATTGCTTCTGAATCACTACACATTTTATGCTCTGTAAAATAAAAAAAAATTCAGAGATGCTTTTCTGTAACTTCTTTCAATCTGAGCCTTCCTACGTGACATGGATATTCAACCAGTTCTCTTGTACCTACAGTTTATCATAATAATTTCTTCTTGAACCCATTCATCAACTGAGATAAGCAGTTGAGTTTCTTTACCTCATACTGTCTGATGCAGATGCTTCCTGAAATGGAACAAATAAATAGCAGCATAAAAGCATGTGGAATACCTCTCTCAATTTTTCATCATTGTACTTACATTGTTTAAGATTTTATGAACTTATTCAAACAATGTAGCCCTTTATGAATTATGCCTCAATAAAAAAGTAGCCCCCAAATAAGAAACAGCTATGAGAAAAAGGAAAAATACAATTTAAGATACTTTGAAAACCAGTGTGAATACAGGTTCAAAATATAACATACATTTTCTTAAAAACTGCTGCGAACCCATTTGAGGAATAGGAAGCTGAGGTAGAGTGGTGAGTTAAGTGAAATGACTTAGATGCGGAAGATTAATATGTTAAACACTGTGTGGTTTTCTCGGACTTGGAAAACCCAGAACACAGACATTCTTTGGAACCATATGAAGTGATAGCTGGGTTCGGGGGAAGGGATAGGGAGGGGGTGGGAGGGTTGAAAATGAGAAGGGATTGTAAACTTGATATGATACATAGATGTATGAAACACCCAAATTCATTGTACATACTATGTATTACATTTGTATATTAATAAAAATAGTGGGGAAAAATATCTTGGATTAAAAAGTTGTACTTTTTTTCTTTTTTCAGAGCTGCCCATTTTGGGGCTAGTTTTTTATTGAGGCAAAATTTATAAGGGAGTGTTATTTTGATAAGGCTTCTTATAACTGTGGCTGAATCTGTTGTTCTCGTCTTCCAAAAAGTGCCATTTATTTTTTAGAGTTACTTCTAAAATCATGTCATCGTTAACTCTAGAGACAGTTTGCATATGAGTACTAAAAAAACTGAAACCCAAGTCGACTGCATTGCATGTTACCCCATGAATATGGACAATGAAAGTAATACCTTGTCTTTGGTATACTGTTACTTCGGACTGAAAAGCTGAAGAAAAAATTTAATTTTCTTCTTTGCGTAGGTAGAAAACTTAAAAGCTAAGTGTGCAGAGTTTTCTTGTTGACTCTTCACACTGTTCAGGAGATGATAGGAGTTAATATTGTTAATTCAGATCTAGGTTTGTGTAGAATTACAATCTACATGCAATAGTAATGTAATCAGCTTTCACAGTTCTACATGTGTACAGAGGCCCCCCTCTAGCACTTCTTCATCTTATAGTTACTGAACCTTGAAAACTTGTATTGTAAAAATACAACAGTGTTTTGTTTCACCAATTTTATAAACTTTATGGTATAATGCTTACTTTTCTGAAACAAATCAAAGGTACATTTTTCATGGTTCTTGCTGCCTTCTTTAGCAGAATTTGACGGAGGATATTTTATACATTTGTAATAGATAAAAATAAAGCAGATTGCAAATCTTTTTTTTTTTTTTCCTTAAACCTTGTTCGGAGTTTTTGGTTGAAATTGTGTAAGATAACTTAAATCGCATTCTGTTCACCTATGTATGTATTTCTGTAAGCATAGTTATGTTGAAATGAAGTTTAAAAAGCACAAAATAATGATTTCATTAACTTCCCAGTTTTGTCCATGAATTTCATACCCATAAGGGCAAAGTAAAGCTCTGATGTTTGGAATCTTTGAAAATCTTTGGAATCTTTGGAATTCTTTTTGGGAAAAAATGAAATCCTCTCTCCTCTTGACTTCTATCACATATTTGGCCACCTGCACTTTGAAAATTCATTGTCTCCCTTCTTATATACTTCCCTTTACCTCATGTGCACTAGTCTTCCTCAGAGTTGTATCCTTGGCCCTTTTCTAAATCATGCATACTCAATCTCATCCATTCTGGTGGTTTAAAAGCCTATTTGGTATTTACTTCCAAATCTTTATTGTCAGCTCCTGTCTTTTTGTTGCTAATCATAACCCATTGCATGAGAAATGTCTTCTGAACCTCACTTTAACAACCAATTCCTGAAGCTGAATTCATTTTTCCTATACCCTTAACACCCTCACCCTAGCCAGCCTTAACTTAGGGGCCATCATCATCACCACATCTCCCTACCACTTTTTAATTTTAAAAAATTTTAGGTATATTAATATTTGTATATTTAAAATAGGCCCGCTCCTTAGATGTAACCACTGTCAACTTTTTCTTGGCTTTTTCAACTGTTACCTATCCCCATATTTTGAATGCACATATATGATTAATTCATTGTTTATTAATTTTAAGTAAGTTTAGCTCTTATCCTTGTTTCACTATTTTGATAAAATAAAGCCTAAAAATTACATTTCCATTCAGAGAAAAATGTTTGATGAAATTAAATACATATATGAGATCCTATTAAACTTCCAACAAACCAGAAATAGAAGAGAACTTCTCAACCTTATGATGGATGTATACAAAAAAAAAAAAGCCTGTAAATCTACCTTTATACTTAATGGTGAAAGGCATTTTTTTCCTAAGATCAGCTGTAAGTCAAGGGTTTCTGAATTCACTACTGCCATTTTGTATAGTTCAGAAGATCCTAGCCGGTAAGGCGCCATGGCAGTAAGATTAGAAAGGAAAGAGTAAAATCATTTTGTCAGACAACAGTATTATCTACATATAAATTCTCAGTAAATTTACCAAAACATAAAAAAATAAGTGATTTAGCAAGGCATCAAGTAATATGGTTGACCACCTACACCTTCAGCAACAAACTGTGGAAAATGAAGCTAAAATAGCAGTATCATTTGGATTATTGTAAAAAAAATTATCAAAACACATGACATATTGAGGGAAAAGTGTAATGAAGTTTTGTAAACTTGATGAGAAAGAGTGTCTTTTAAAATGTAGCATCATCAGCAAAATAAAAATTAAAACTGAAGTAAGGTACCACTCCACACTTACTAAGATGGCTTAAATTAAAGAAAACGACAAAGACTGTAAAGTACACAGAGCCCCTAAGGCTCTCAGGTGCTGCTGATGTAAGTGTAAAATTGTAGAACCTCTTAAGAATAGTTTTGTAGGTTTTTAAAACTTTATTACACAGTAATTTAGTTGCTAATTACCCAAAAGAAATTAATGCATATCCACAAGACTTTTACCTCAGTGTTTGTAACAGCTTTATAGGCCAAACTAGAAACAACTCAAAAGTCATCGACTGGTAACTAGATTTTTTTAAATTGGTGTATTCACATAATATATTTACTCAGCAATGTTTTTGCTGAGCAGTCAGTCAAAAAGGAATGTACAACTGATACATTCAGTAACATGAACAACCTTCAGAACCATGGTGCTGACTGAGAGAAGCCAGACAGAAGAATATGTGATTACATTCATATGAAGATATAAAACTAACAAAATAATCTGTACTGATAGAAATCAGATCAATAATTGTTCAATATTGGAGATGGAGGAATTGATTGAGAAAAGGTATAGGGATAGAATTAAGATGATGAAAATGTTCTTTTTAGGGCAGTGTTTATGTGGTTTTTGATAAATTTCATTGATAAATATATTTTATGGTAAATTACATATCAGTAAAATGTATTTAAAATAAAAATAAGGTTCTGAAAAGCTTAAGAAGAACTTCTGTGTTTGTGGATATCATTTGTCAATAGACTTTTGTAAGGTGATCATGTAGCTTGATGAAATTTGTTTCTCCAGAAGAGGATTCTTTTGGAGAATAAGAGGGCTAGGTGCTGGAAGTAATAAGCCTGGTTTTTGGAGAGGGAAAGGCAGACTGCTCGGCTCACTGCTTTGTATGTAGATGTTGACTCAGTTTGCCTTTATTGTTGGTCCTTTAACTTGCCTCTGTGTCTCATACCCCTGATGTTGGTGCTTTTCTGGTTCAACCCCCACTCCACCGCACACCAAAAATTAAGTCTATAACAGTAAAGGAGTCATGATTTTCTGACTCTGTGGAATGCATTAGAGGTTTGAGCAGTCCCCATATATGTTCATTTTCTCCCCTACCTCATTTTCTGGCCAGACCTCAGCAATTTGGGTCGT
Organism: Ctenodactylus gundi; assembly: GCA_004027205.1. NCBI lineage: Eukaryota > Metazoa > Chordata > Mammalia > Rodentia > Ctenodactylidae > Ctenodactylus > Ctenodactylus gundi. The sequence continues at coordinate 163,676 of PVKB01000440.1, forward strand.
GCAAGATGAATGAGTTTGTTTGCCAGCAGTAACCCACTCTGCAAGTCTTACCATTCACATTTATGTTTCTGCCTTAATGTATACTAATTAGTATACTAACCTCCTGTCCAGATACAGGTGGTTAAAAAAATTTTTTTTCCCATTCAGTTGGGTCTGCCTTCAATCTATTGATAGTTTCCTTTGCCATGCAGAAATTTTTAAATTTGATATCCCATTTGTTGATTCTGGCAGCTATTTTTTTTTTTTTTTTTTTTTTTTTGCATCAGGTGTCCTATTTAGAAAGTCCTTGCTCATTTCTACATCTTGCCTATTTTATCATCCTGAAGATTCAGTGTTTCTGTCTTACTATCTAAGTCTTTGATCCACTGTGATTTGATTTTGGTGCATGGTGCTATGTGTATATCTAGATTCATTCTTCTGCATGTGGATAACCAGTTCCCCCCACACCATTTTCTGGTGTTATGTTTTTGGCCCCTTGTCAAACATCAGGTAGCTTAAGGTATTTGGAATTGTTCCTGCATCCTCTGTTACGTTCTGTTGGTCAACATGTCTATTTTAGTGCCACGACCATATAATTTTTATCACTGTTGCTTGTAATGTAGCTTGATGTCTGGAATTTTAATCTCACCTGCCTGTGTTTTGTTACTTAAGATTGTTTTGGTTATTCTAGGTCTCCTTTGGTTTCATATGAATTTAAAGATTGTTTTTTTCAAATTCTATGAAAAAGTTGTTGATATTTTGATAGGAATTGCATTGAATCTGTGTATAAGTTTTAATAATATAGCCATTTTGAAAATACTAATTTTTCTATCCAGAAATGGGTGTCTTTCCATTTTCTAATATCCTCTTTATTTTCTTTTTTCAGCATAATACAGTTTTCTTTGTAAACATTCTTCGCTTCCTTAGTTAGGGCTACTCTTAGGAATTTAATTTTTTTTGCAGGGCTATTGAGAAGAGGATTATTCTCAGCTCTTTCTCAGTGAGTTCATTATTAGTATATACAAACTCTTAAAATATTTTCCATCCTTGAGGGGAAAAAAAACAATAGCCCCATTCTCTTCTAGCTTCCATTTTATCACCATCCTTTTTTTTTTCTTTTCTTTCCTTTTTTCTTTCTTTCTGTATGGTAGTGGGGTTTAAACCCAGCGCCTTCACTGTGAGCTACATCTCAGCTCATTTTTAAATTTTTTTTTTTTTTTTTTTTAAAGAAAGATCTTGCTAAATTGCCCGGGCTGGGCTGAAACTTGCAGTCCTCCTGCTTCTTGGGCCACCAGACCCAGCCCTCCATTCTTATTAACAAAAATAACTAATGAAAGTCTCTACATATGGTATATCTTTGACGTTGAATTCCTGAAATTTGCTGTTGCTAAGGTTACAATGACCTTCATACTGGCTAATTCAGTTAGTAATTTTTTGTTGGACTTTGACCTCTCAGCTTCATCGAACTCTGGTGACATTCATTTTGAAAGTCCCTCCTTATGGAACACAGCTTGAGACCATCATGCTGAGTGAAGTGAGTCAGACTCAGGTTAAATATCTCATGGTTGCTCTATTAGAAAAAACCCAGAATGCAGATAATTTATAGAATAAAATAGGTGAGATATGGGGGGGGGGGGGCGGAGAATTACGAAGGGGGAGGGGATTGTAAAGATTTCATTATGTATATATGTGTGTTGGGTGGGTGGGTGTATGTATAGATGTACACACACAATTTTCAAACTTAATGTAACCATTATATATCACATATATATAAGTACCAATAAAATGGGGGGAGTGCCTCTAGCCTCCCCATTTATACTGATTTCTCTTGTTTTCATTGTTACCTTTTGCCCCTTCCCTTTTAGACTCAGTCTAAGAATTTTACTCCTATATCAACCCAGAAATGTTAGTGATCCCCAACTGTGTTCCCAGCCCATTTTATGACCTCACCAAGTAACTTTTCAAAGCTGAGTCTCCAACCCATATTTTTCTGCCAGCTAACTTCACATTTCATCCAGTTATCAGCAGTTTCTTATATACTTACCATTCAACCCAGCAATCACTCCTATAATTATATACTGCCGAAAAATGAATATATTCAAATAAGAACTTGTGCGCTGATATTCATAGCAGCTTTATTTGTAATAGTGAAAACTGGAAACATCATAAACACTAATGTGTGAATGGGTAAACAGTAGTATAGCCATAAAGAGTAATGCAACTCAGCAAAAAAAAGGCCCGGGCTTTTGCTACTAGTGCTACAGGGATAATGAAATATTATGCGAGTGAATCCCATTTCAAGGATTACATGCTATATGATTCCATGTAAAACATTTTTGAAAGACTAAATTAGTGTGATGGAGAATAACAGTGCAGTTCTGGTGGGGGTGAGTATATGATGTTAAAAGAGAAGTATGATAAGTTTTTTGAGGTGAGCGATGATAGAACAGCTGTGTTTGGTGGAGGTGCTTGGAGTGAGAAAAGTGAGTATGTGGAAAAGTACTGAAGTCCAAGTTAGTTCTATAGTGAATACTACTAATATCATCCAGGTATAGCGACACATGCCTGTTGTTGCTTTTAAGCCCAGCCTGGACAGCTGAGTCAGTTTAAGAAATTATCTGACATGTTTTAATGAGTATCTGCATATTTAAATTTGTCAGTGCTCATGTATTTTGCCTAATACAGTTTTATCAACTGTATTATAAAATAGTCCTGATAATTCTCTTAGTGCCTTACTTACTTTTTTGTTGCTAAAACAGAGTACCTGACATCCACAACTTGAGGGAGGAAAAGTTTATTTTAACTTAAAATATCAGGAAGTCCATTTATGGACAGTTGGCAATGATAGGGAGAGTCTGGTGGAGAACAGCTGCCCAGGGCATAACAAGAAGAGGATCTGGGGCCTCCAGAAAAATCTGGGGCCATAGTTTATATCCTTTCAGCCCACACGCCTGTAATCCATCACACACCTATAATCAACCCCTTCTAACTGGGCCCCACCTTCTAAAAGCACATGAAATCCATAATATCCAAATTCATGAGGCTTTTGGGGGACATTACAGATTCATACCATGACATATAATTATCTTATGATACTTCCTCAAACCATATCCTTGTGCTTACCTTTCCTTTTATCCATACCCAAAAGTTTTTTTCGTGTGTGTGTGTGTGTGTGTGTATGTGTATGTGTATGTGTGTGTGTGTGTGTAATGTTGAACTTGAATATTTTGTGCACATATATATTGTGTCAAAATTATATCCCTTCTCCTCCCCCTTTTAGACCATCCCACAACTCCCTACTTCCAAATCCCACTATGACCCATGTTTTGTTCTTTTTTTTTTTACATATTATCTCCCTTTCTCCTTCCCACCATCTCACCCCCCCTTTTCCCTTTCTTTCTCTACAACATCCATCTTCTTACTTTCTTCAGTATATCTTACATTGTTTATGTATCATTTTTTTTCTCAGATTAGAGAGACCCTGTAATATTCAACTTTCTAGGTTGATTCATTTTGCTGAGCATCATGGTCTCAATGTGCATCAATTTTCCTAAAAATGATTCAAATATGTCATTGTTAATGGTAGAGTAATACTCCATTGTGTATATATAAAACATCTTCTTTATCCAGTCATCTGTACTCAGGCATATTGGCTTCTTCCAAGATTTGGCTATTACTAATTGGGCTGCTATACAGAAGACATTCAGGTTATCATCACATCAATCAGATTTAAGTCTGTATCTCAAAAGTATATCACACATAAAGCAATAGATATAATGCCATTCTTACTTATTGCAGAAATTTTTAAGAGTTCTTTGCAAGAGAGGAGCAGGAGGAAGTAAGATCATTATTACAAAATTAGTTACAGAACATGAAATTGAGATGTAAAATTCAAGAATCACTGGTTGAACTAATAGATTACTAAGTTCTTAGCCAATGGACTAGTATGTGATCCTTTATCTTTACTACTCAATGACAGCCTCAGAGAAAAGACCCCCAAAACCACTTATTACCAACTCATACTGTTTTTAGAACTAATAATACCCCAAATCAAAACCATTTTACCTCTTGCCACTCCAACCCCAGCTGAATATCTATACACATACACGTCAGAGTTTCACAGATTGACATTTTATACCAATTCCCCATGTTGAATATAGTTATTCTGTTTTGGAAACTAATGTATTACTAAAATAATTATGGAGAAATTTTCACAGATTTTATGAGAAAGCTGATACTCTTAGTAGATTACCAATCAAATGATTGATGTCATTTTTGTTTTTGTTGTTATACTTCTGCTTTAGATGTTTCCTTTTCTACATGTTCTTTGGTGCTGCTTGTCTCTCTGTCTCTTTTAACAATTCCTTCAAGTATTTTCTGCAGCACAAGGCTATTTGTTGCAAATGTTTTTAGGGATTCTTGGTCACAAAAAATTTTTATTTCTCCTTCAATTTTCAGGGGGTAATTTTGCTGTATACAACAACCTGGGTTGACTTGCTATCTTTTAAGGCTTGAAAGATTTTGTTGTAGGATCTCCTGGCCTTTAAAGTTTGCATTGAGAAGTTTGCAGTGACTCAGATTGGTTTGCCTTGGTAGAATAATGTCTGTTTTTCTCTTGCTGCTTTTAATATTTTCTCTTTATGTTGTGTTTCTGAGGTTTTGCTTATGATATGCCTTAGTGAGTCTCATTGCTGATTGACACTATTTGGTGTTCTATTAGTTTCTTGTACCTTAAAATTAATTTCTTTTCCTAGATTTGGGGATTTTTCTTGGATGATTTTAGTGAATAAAGTATTTATACCTTCAGCTTTGTCTTCTGCTCTTCCTACCACACCCATAATTCTGAGACAGGCTCTCTTTAAATCAGCATCTGTTTTATCCAGCTACTTTGATCATTTCTAATTTTGGAGTTGTGCCTAATTATGACATTTGTTTCCTCAGACTTCTAGGTCCGAAATTCTGTCCCTCACAGTGTTTGAGTCAACTTCCCCTGCTTTCAATTGTATTTTTTGTATCCTGAATTTCAGCTAGATTTCTTTTCAAAATTTCCACTTCTCTACTAAAGTGTTTTTCATATCTTGCATTTCCTTATTTATCTCAGCCAACTTTTGTGTCTTCTATACTTAGTAAGCTTTGTATCCAGTAAGACCATGATTTGTTTAGAAAGTTCCTCTTCATGCTGATCATTGCTTGCATTTCTTTCAGAGTATCTTGTTTCAACTGTGTGTTTAACTCATTTATTTGCTTTTGACTTCTTCACCTAGGAGTTCCACTATTTCAGGGCCTCTGACATTAATGTCTGGGGTGTCAGGAATTTCTGTGGGTGTCCTGTTATTTTATTCCCATGTTTGTATTGTTGAGGGACTTCACCTTAAAGGGCCAGCTGGGAGGTTCCTTTGATGGTATGAGGGTGTTGGTGGGGGTAGGGGGACTGAAATTCCTCTGAGTTCTGTGCTGGGAGTAGGCAATGAGGGAAAGCCTAACAGTCCAGTGACCTCTGAGGTGTCTTGATAGTACCCAGCTCTCTCAGCAAAGCTCTCCCAAAAATCCTGGCTTTCCTTCCCCAAGTGTGGGGTTCTTCACCCGCAGAAGTGCTCCTACAATACCCAAGCCATTTAGGGGGTCAGTGGCCTTTCTCTCCTCTCCGCAACTACCTCTTGTGCCACTTTCTTCCTAGGTGTTATTTAAGAGTGACCCCCCAAACCCTGATGTGCTCTTCTGAGCCTGCTTTCTACTCTAAACAGTTCAGTCTTGGGCCCTTTTTTTTTTTTTTTAAGTGGCTCCTGCTTATGTCGCTGCGTATCATGGCTGCTGGGCACTGCTGATGGTCTAGGCTCCAGGAGACCTTTTCTAGGAGAAGCAAGCATTGAATTTGCAGTTTGGACTATCCATAGGCTTGTTTTTTGGATGCTAGGGCTACCAGCTGTTGTCAATTCCCACTTCTCCCAGATCTGTACTTACCCTGGTCAGAAATTCCTGCCTTTCGGCCTTCTTCCATCTGTGGACAAGGGAGGCTTGGGGCCACTCTCAGTGGGCCTAAGGCTACTTCCTGGACTGCTGTTTTCTTGTGCTTTGGATGTGTTCTCAGGATTTCTTATCTTTCTATGGCCTCCTTTCAATTGTTGGGGCATTCCTTCTACTAGCTAAGTAGAACACACAGCTTTTAATTATAATCTCAGCTTTTTTAGTGAGTCCACATGGAGGCGTTGAGTAGCTCTGTTACTTGGCCACCATGTTGACTGTAAATTTTTTTAATCTTGTATTTCTGGTAAGATGTATAGTTTTTTTTTTTTTTTGGTGCTATTCCTTCCATATGTTCTCAATACATAACTTTTGAGAAAGTAATTCTTCCTCTTGCCATGTTCTTGGCTTTGGCCTCATGATACTTTTCTCTCTGTGGCTTTTTCTTTTAATTTCACATAATTAGTGGGCACTTCCAGCTGGACGTGGTAACACATATGTGCTATCTCAGCCCTATAGGAAGCTGAGACAGGAGGATTCCAAATTCAAAGCCAAGGAAATCTCTGGGGATGTAGCTTAGCGTGAATGCTCTGGGTTTAATCTTAAGTATCACAAAAAAAGAAAGAGTGAATGAATTATAGAAAGAGATAGAATGCTTGGACCTCCTTTACTATAGAACTTCTTTCTGCTTCAGCTTCTTTCATCCTGAGTGTATCTAGTTTTATATAAGCTACCACATGAGATTTGGAGACAGGGTGTTTGACTGTTGGAGAGATCATTTCAACTTGAGGCAATCAGGAACCACACCTGGATTAGGGTTGAGGAACCATGTGTACATTAGGCAGTTAAGAACCAGCCTGGATTAGGCAGTTAGGAACCAACCTGGATTAAAGTGAGTGATTTGTGGGCCAGCTAGTGAGGGAATAACACCCACCCAGATGTGAGAAGCCTAACTGGGAACTCAAGCTATATAAAAGGAAAGAAGAAGAAAGATTATTTCAGCTTCTTCCTCTGGGGAAAGACTGGATTTGATGGGACTTGGCTTCATGTTTGTCATGAGAAGTTGCCTTCACCTCTGCCTCTGGCACGTACTTCCATTGCTGCTGGCCACCCCTGAGGGGACGGTGACCTTGTGAAACTGTGAGCTAAAATAAACCTTTTCTCCCTTAAATTTGTGGATGTCAGGTATTGAGTCAGACCTAAGAGAAAGTAACTAAGACAGAGTGTTAAAGGATGAACCATTATATCTATTTACATAATAAGAAAGTTAAGATACTAAGGAACAATAGGAATATAGTCCATCTGAAATAAAGAAGCAAAAGAATCTTAGAGTTAATATTTATACCTTCCTGAGTGAAAAATGTGAATATTATATTGTTGACAGTGTTCCTTCAAAATAATACATAGATTTATTGCAGTTACAATCAAATTGAAATAAGATTTTTATTGAAATTAACAGTTCAGTCATTTATCTAGAAGACCATCAAAAACATGCAGAGTTTTTAAAAATATTATAAATATGGATAGGGAACATTGCCAGGTAGTAAAACTTTTGAATAAGACAACAGTAATACCATAGTGTAGTATTGACACAAACCAGAGTAACCTTTGAAACAAGAGAACCATTATGAAACTTCAACACAAGAAGGAATTCTTTGTACTTTAATTGTGTTGATTGTCTTCACTATGTCCTCAATACCTGAATGGATAAATGACAAGACTAGACAATTTCCTGAAGAATAAGTAAAATACAGTTATCTAAGATTACAGAAATAAAATGTGAAGACTGTGCACTATGAAATAGGTAAAGTTTTTATTGTTAAAACACCAGTGTTAGTGATGATGCAATGAAGCATACTCTCCTTTATTGTTCATTATCTCCTGCCTATTATTGCTTTATCCTTGATGCAACAGTATTGCATGTTGGGTCCTTCAGCACATATGTTGGATATATCTTTGAAGTATATACAGCATCTAAACATATTCATTATTATTCTCCTGGTCTAAGCCCTCCAGCCTTTTTGTCTGGCGCATTGCAATAATATCTGACTTGTTTCCCAACTTCATATCTTGCTCCTCCATATACTTGAATATAAGAGCCAAAATTCACCAATTTAGAATGTGAATCTGATCATATCATTCCTCTGCTCAGTAGCCATCAGTTATTTCCCAACTCAAGAGTGAAAGCTGTTTTCATAATAATGGTCTACAGACTCTGCATGATTTAGACTCCCTTTTTTCCTTTCTCTGTAACTTTCACCTTCTCTAGCTTGCCCTCTCTGCTCCAACCTATTTAGTCTTCTTGTTGTTATAGTAAATCAAAGCAAGTTCCCACCTCAGGGCCTGTATTAGTTTGGGTTCTTTCAAAAGGCAGAATTTACAGAAATTATAACAAGGATCTATTCAGAAGGTTTATAAATCCGAGGATAGAGAGTCCAGGATGGTGGCCTGCATGTACAAAAGCTGGAGTGTCCAATGGCTGCTCAGCCATGAAGTGGAACACCAATCCGGGACTGTTGGACAGCCAGTGAGAGTCTGCTGTGGACCTTGGTTGTTCAAAGAGCAATAATGAAGACTGGAAACTGAAGATCAGCGACTAAAGATCAGCAACAGGCAGACAGGTGCAAGCCCAGACTGGAGCAATTCTGTAATGAAGATCTGCAGCATGTAGTGAGTTGGAGTCCTTAGACAGTTGTGAAGGCAAGAGCTTTCCCAGTGGAAGAAGCTGTAACAATCTTTCTTCTCTCCTTTTATACAGTTCGAGTTCCCAGTTGGGTTTCCCACAACTGCATGAATGTTCTTTCCTCATTCACTGGCCCACAAATCACTCACACTCTAATATTAACCAGACTAGTTCTCAGTTCCCAATCTAGACATGGTTCCTCAACCCTAATCCAGGTGTGGTTCCTGATTGCCTTCAGTTGACATAATCTCTCTAAAGGCCTTTATACCTACCATACTTTGCCTAAGATGACTTACCTGTTAATACCTCCTTGGCCTGCTCCCTTTCTTCTTTTAAATATCTATTTAGATGTCAAGATACCTTCCCTGACTTCCTTTATACAACAGCAACTTTTCATCCTTTATAAACCCTGCCCTATTTCTTTTTTTTTTTTTCTGCCTGGCAGATACTACCCTGTGGTAAGTTGTGTGGTTACTTACATGTTTACCTTTTTCCAACTATATCGTCAGCTGTATAAGGACAAGGACTTTGTTTTATTTACTGCTGTATCCGTAGCACTTAAAGCCTGCCTGGGACATGGGAGGCAGCCAATATTTGTTTATTGAAGCCAACTGTATTACTATAACCACGGCAACTTTTTTAAAGGCAAAAGATTTATGCAGTCTGAAGAAAAACCAGAATGTAACCCCTGCTACTTGGGAGGTTGAGGCAGGAGGATTGCAAGTTTGAGTCCAACTTGAACAATTTGTTGTGCCTCTGTCTCAAAATAAAAAATAAAGAAAGAGGGCTGGAATCATAGCTCAGTGATAGATTATCCCTTGATTTGATCCCCAGTAGTGAAAAAAAATGCTGATTGAATACATTTTTAGAACCTGTCTACATCATATTTTAAAAGCCCTTCAAAAAATGGTTACATATAGGCTGGAAAGAGAAAACTGCACAGAACAGGCTCTGAAAGAGTAGGTTCAGGAATATTAAGGGAGTTATTCTCTTAAAAAGTTTTTCTATTTCCATGTATAGAGAAAATTTCAAAAGTCATAAATGGCACTGTGTGTTAATCTTTGAGAATACTAGGTTGATAGAAGTAAAAGATTGGTGCCAGGAAGTAGTAAAAATACAATTAAAATAAGTGGATAGGAACAGATATGAAGGGCTTGAAAGCAAATCAGAAAATGTAGGCCTCCCTGATCCATAATGGAAATCAATTTTGTGAATTCTTGAGCTATTAGGAGTGAGAAATCTGTCAACTTCTAAGCTTGTTAGAGTCATAAAAGTGGAGAAGGAGAGTGGAATAAAAAATATCAACTAGGAAGCAAATGCAACAAAGTAAAGTTGAAATAATTCTTAAGGAGAGTAGATTGTGATAAAACAGAAGCTTGTACTGACTATCAGCAATTATTAATAAAGAATGGGGTTAGTGATTAACCACAAATGGGATGCAGAGAAAGGAATGAAAAGTTCTTGTATTAAATTATATTTACTTTTAATTATTTTTTTCTTTATTGTAGGTTTGTCTGTCATCCAGAAAAATGGATTATTTAAACCTTTGGAGGACTCACTTATCACAATACACCTGTAGTACCAACTGACAGTCTATTTCTGCATTGTATAGCCACTGAAGAACTAAAAGAGGATATTCTTTATAAAGTAATCCTATAGTATCATATTACTAAATAAAACTAAACACATTTATTAAATTATTAGACTGACTACTACAAGCACACATGTGCAGCAGCTACTGTATACTGAGAAGTTAAACTTCAAGTGATTTTTTTTCCATGGTATGAATCATTGTATTTGCAAGACCCCATTGAGCATTGTCATTAATATAATTTCAGCTGAGTGTCATTTAAGAGACTTACATTGAAATAAAAATTTGAGAAAGTTCCAAGTCCCACCACAGTGGATTAGATATTATGGCAGCAACTTATAGACTTGTGGTTAGTACTGTGAACCACTACAGTAGTGTGGTGATAGACCGACGTTTTGAGCAAGCTATACATTATTGCACTGGAACCTGCCACACATTCGCACATGGAGTTGACTGCATTGTGGTGCATCATAGTGTTTGTGCAGACCTCTTGCATATCCCTATATCCCAGTTCAAAGATACAGATCTGAACTCTATCTTTCTGCCCCACGAAAATGGGCTTTCTTCAGCCGAAGGTGACTATCCCCATCAGACCCTCACAGGCATACCCAGAGTCAAGAAAGCATCTATACTTCAGAATACTTGTAACTTAAAGGACATTGCAGGAGAAGCAATCAGTTTTGCCAGTGGGAAAATAAAAGAATTTTCCCTTGAAAAACTCAAAAACTCTAACCATGTGGCTTACAAAAAGGGAAGAAAAGTTAAATCTGACTCATTTAATAGGAGATCAGTTGACCTGGACTTGCTCTGTGGCCATTATAACAATGATGGGACCTCTCCATCTTTTGGTTTACTCCGGAGTTCCTCAGTTGAGGAAAAATCTTTGTCCCATAGAAACTCCCTTGAAACAAACCTGACTTCCATGCTTCTTCAAAACTTCTCTGAAGAAGATTTGGTTACTCAGATTTTGGAAAAACATAAAGTAGATAATTTTTCTTCTGGTACAGACATAAAAATGTGCTTGGACATCTTACTGAAATGCTCTGAGGATTTGAAGAAATGCACAGACATCATAAAACAGTGCATAAAGAAAAAGTCAGGTAGTATCAGTGAGGGAAGTGGTAATGATACAGTGTGCAGCTCTGAAACTGTCTATATGAATGTAATGGCCAGGTTAGCATCCTATCTGAAAAAGTTACCATTTGAATTCATGCAGTCTGGGAATAATGAGTCCTTAGATTTAACAGAACTAGTCAGTAATATGCCTACCTTACAACTGACTCCCTTCTCACCAATATATGGTACTGAACAGCCCCCTAAATATGAAGATGTTGTTCAGTTCTCCTCTCCTGTCTCTGAACAGTTTCAGACTATTGAATTACTTGAAGACAAACATCATTCTAAGAAGCTGGACACTATAAAAGCCATTCCAAACAACTCTACAAAGTCCTTATATAACTTGAAGGTAAATGATCCCAAAACACCAAAAGCTGCCCAGCTTCAGTCACCGTCATTGACCGTGAGCCCTTCAGAGAATATGTCTTCTGGTGACTTAATAGAAATGCTTTATATTGAAGAAGAGTCAGATGGAAAGAAGGCATTATTGGATAAAGGACAAAGGAGTGAGAATGGACCCAGTCACAAGTTTTTAAAGGTAAATGAACACAAAACAGAATTTTCAGATCACAGTACACATGTTAAAAAATGTGCTACTTCAGTGAAAAATGAAATTGATGAGATATTTGAGAAATCAGTTGTGCATCTACCTGAGGAAGACTCCAAGTCAAAAGTTCCTAAAGAGGAATCGGGAGACCAGAGAGATCTTATCAGCCCGAACAGTCAGGAAGAGATAGATAAATTGTTAATGGATTTGGAATCATTTTCACAAAAGATGGAGACTTCTCTGAGAGAACCATACACTAAGAGTCAAAATTCCAGTTCTCTAAATAGTCAGAGTCATTTGGCTAGTCAGATATCTGTAGATCTTGAGCCTGAATCTAAAGTCTCTTCACCTGTAGACAAAGTCTCACCTTCCTGTCTAACAAGAATTATTGAAACCAATGGGCACAAAGTGGAAGAAGAGGATCGAGCCCTCTTACTGCGAATATTGGAAAGTATAGAAGACTTTGCTCAAGAGCTAGTTGAATGTAAATCAGGCCGAGGTAGCCTGTCACAAGAAAGGGAAATGATGCAAATTCTACAGGAAACCTTGACAACTTCTTCTCAAGCCAATTTATCAGTCTGTAAAAGTTCTATTGGTGATAAAGGCAAAGACGCTGCTTCGCTAGTTTTGATTCAGCAGACCCCAGAAGTGATCAAGGTAAGACCTAACAATCTTGAATCCTGAGATATCTCTAGAGAAATGTTTTAATATTTGCAAAATTTATAAAAATAAAACTTGGTTAGTCGTTTATTTCCTATGATAGGAATGGATAGGAATGATTTCACTTCATTCAATCAGTGAAGTGTAAAGGCTTTAGAGTCAAACACTGCTCTCTTCACACCTTTCACCTTCTTTCTAGCTCTGTGACCAAAGAAAGCTTATTTAACCTTAATGTCCTCAACTAATGGAAGTAATAAAATCTAGACAACATATATGAAGCTCAAACATTAAAGCACAGTGCTTAAGCAGAGTATTTAATATTCTCATCCTTCCCAGTCAACCTAGAGACTGGTCCTTACTGCATACTTACATAGACTTTTCTGTAAGGCTCAGAATAGGATATGAAAGAAGAGAGATGATTGGTTGATTGACTCATTAATTTATTAGTAGGAGTTGAACCCAGAACCCCCAATATGCTAGGCAAGTAAGTACTCTAGCATTCATCTACAGCCTCAGCCCTTTTTATTTTTTATTTTGAGATCAGTGTCATTAATTTGCCCAGACTTGCCTTAAACTTGGGATCTTTATGCCTGAGACTTCCAAGAAGCTCAGATTATAGAAATAGGCCACTGTGCCCATCAGGGACCTGATTCTTAAAGAGTTTTAACTCCAAGATTAAAAGATTCCACTCTTTTCTTTTGGAGATAGGAGAAGGATTTATAACTTTGCCATGATATGTATGTGCACAAAATGCTCAAGGTCAACATAAACTTTCAAGTTTTGCACTTATACATTATCAATAAAATGGGAAAAATGAAAGATTCCAGAAAACAGTACATGAGCATGTATCTGAAAGTATTATTACTGCAGTAGGCTTCAAAAAAGCCTAAAACTAGAGCACATGAGTTTCGCTTCTTTATGCAAGTGAAAGTGTCATTCTAGAATCTTAAAAGTATTTTCAGAAGTTTTTGAGTCGTTCCCTCTACTGGGAGGATTGCTTTGGAATACTTGCAGACATGCAGTTATCAATTTCAAATATTTGTGTCATGGTATGAGATTAATCCTTATTCATTTCACAAGGCCATGGATTAGCAGGGTTCTTTGCCACCTCATTCAACGACCCAAACTGATTCAAACTTCATGTTCTTGGTGTTGCCCTGTGTGAAATAGGATCCTTTCTGAGTTCATTGAAGAAGGGGGAGGAAAGCCTGGTGGTTTCTTAGCTGCCTTGTGTCAGACATAACACAGATCACTTCCTGTGGTAAAATGCTCCCAGCCTAAAATTTGGGAAATACAAAGACACCTGGACTGTGTGGTAAACAGAATCTATCTCTACCACATAAAGCCAAATCAAAAATAAGCCTTAAAATAATGTTATGAAGTTTTTGATGTTGCATCAAATATGATATTTAGAGCAGTAGTTAACCCTGGGGAAAGAAGAGTTGGTAACTGAGGAAGGAGATGAGAGGAGGCCTTAGCAGTAGAAATAATGTTCTTTTTGTAACCCGGGAGGTTGGTCCACAAGAATATTGTCCTGTTATTTATGCCTTTTTATATTCCTAAATGTTATATAGTAATTAGAAAACTTGGATATTAGAGCTAACATGGGACAGAGTTAAAAATCAAGCAATATTTTAGACTTCTCATTAAAAATTTCATTTGGGAGAGAGAAAAATACCAGGTGGACAGTTTTACCTGGTATTTGTTTTATGGCTGCTATTTTGTGAATATTTTACTTTTTAGTGACATTAAAGTTTAGAACAATACTTAAGGTTATTAAGAGATTTTGAGTCTAAATATTTTCAGATGTTCATTTGATATTACTGTAAAATCTCTTAGTGTTAGTCTCATTTGTTGATTCCCAAGTTGATATTCACTGGGGTAGAAACTGAAACTTCATTGTAAAAATAAGAAAATCCTTTCATATTCACAAAGCAGTACTTAATTTTTTATAAAGGAAAGGAAATACCTATATTGGCAATATCCAAATAGTGATACTATCTCTAAGAAGTACCAATTATTATAATGTCTCTCTTTTCCCCACAACCATCTGTTGAAGATGCCACCTCCTCTGATTAATTTCTACTTCTCACAACCACTTTAGCCAGAAACACTCGTGATAAAACATTTTGAGTTTTTATTCAACTCTGTCCCCTCATAGTCTCTTGTGAAGAAAGGAGGCTGATACCCCAGTCTTGGAGCATGGGTAGAAGCTGAGTGATGACCCAAATTTTAAGTATAGCTACTAAAACTGCCATGCTGAGTTTTAAATGAGCATACCATTTTTCACAAGTATGTACTAGAAGGATTAAAGGGAGGGAAAAAGTGGTCAAAGGCGATAGATATATGGGCACAAATTCTCAAGTTATAAGTAACATGGTATTGAATATGAAATTTGTTCATATTCAAATTAAAATTATATACAAAAAATAGTATGATAAAAATACCATCTCCCACTCTTCTTATAAATAAATTCCAGTATTGTAGAATAGAATAAAATTTGATGAGATTTCTGATTGATAAAATTTGAAAAATTCTTAAACTAATTTAAAGTGATGAGGTGTTTCAGGAAGATACTTAATGCGAGAAGACAAGCCATTCTTCCTTGATTCAGCTGTCTCCCCTTCTTCTAATTTTTTCTTCTCATGAAATATTTTAAACCTGAAGTTGGCAGAATTTTCTGTGAAAGACCAGGCAGTAAATATTCTAGGCTCTGTTTGTTACAAGGTCAGTGTCACATTCATACAGTGATCTCTTAGGATTTTAAAACGACGATGACCACCCTTCAAGTAGGGCATGTAATCGCAGCTACTTGGGAGGCTGAGATGCCAAAAAAAAAAACAACAACAACAAAAACAAATTAGAGGTCAGCCTTGGCAACTAAGCAAGTCCCTGTTGTAAAATTGTAAAAGTGACAAAAAGCACTCAGACTGTAGCTAAGTGGTAGAGCACTCCAGTTTCCAACACCAGTAACAGATTTGGGAGTGAGATATGTAATACTGCTTTTATTTAGCTCCAAGATTTACAAATCAGGAAGTGGGCCAGATTTGACCCATGGCCTGTAATTTGTCAACTGTGTTTTAAGCTACTAGAGAAATCTGAATGATAAAAAGAAGCTCTCCTATCATCCACCACTTAACTTTGTCATACGAGGATATTTTGCCATACTCATTATTCAGCTTTAGTGTTGTTGTTTATTTTTAAGTCATCTCAGATGTAGTTGAAATCCCTAGGGTACAATCCTTCCCAGTACTCTTTTTTTCAGAAGTAACTGAGATCCTAAAGTTGCCATTTTTCTCTTTCTGAAAATTTTTATACAGTGTTATTTTTTCATTATTTTTAAAAGGAATGAAAACAATAATAAATAGAGAGGTAAGGTAAAGATTAAGTTTTTCAAATAAGGCCTTTATTTCCTTTTTGAATAGTTGAAAATTTGCCAGTTGTTCAAAACATTTCAATTGACAGTGCATATGGCTAGTACCTTTCAGTGACATTGATGACTATCACTAAGAAAAAAAGATTGATTTGTATTACGTCATCAATATTTTAGTGCTCATATGTATTTCAGAATAATTTCCCAAGAATGAGCAGTATTTGTTGTACAGTTATAAATGAAATGCAAATCTGTGTGGGGAGAGGGAGCCAGTATTTAAAAATTGTTAGCGTATCTGGGTCTAGATCAGGGGTCAGCAGTCTGGGGCTTATGGGCCAGATCCAGACTGCTGCTGATAGTGCCACAGCCATGCCTGCTCCTTACCATATTCAACCAGTGTACCCGTAGTTATAGAAAAGGTAAATAAGACTGAGTGTGTGAGCATATATACACCTATAATAGTTCCAGCAACTCTGGAGGGTGTAGCAGGAGGATTGTCTTTAAAAACTAAATAAATCCAAAGGAAGTCCTTTATGAAGGATTCTGACCAAAGCACTTCTGTCCTCTCCTTCTTAGTCATAATTTATCTCTGAATAGTCCAGTGAAACTGGCTTCTTTTTCATCCTGTCTTAAATTTCTTTCTTTCTCTCCTTTTATGTGAAAATTTTCTCACTGTATCATTATCTGTACCTAACAAAAGAGTTTCAGAATATTCTTTTTTCATAAAGCCTCCATCTAACAGGAAATAACCCTACAGGTTGTGTGCTACGGTGTGCATATGGACTTGCAAGTGAGTTGAATAAGAGCACAGCTTATAAAGGAGAGAGAGTAGGTGTTGTAGCTGAGGTCCTAAAGAGTTTCATAATTACAGATGAATGAATTACCAGGACATGTTTTGACATGATGGATAATGAAATGACTTAAAAACATTGAGAAACTACTGATTTGGTAATTCATGTAATAAGTGGTATTTTAATTCTCTTATTACTACTGGCTGATAGTATTATAGTTATTTTTGGTGTATTTTTAGCTGTCTAGGGCAATAACATGTTAATGATTATTTAAAATTTAAAATGATAAGCCATAATCTGTCTTTAAATTACATATTTTTTAAAAATTAAGTTTAGTAAAAACAAAAGTAGGGCAAAGTTTTCATTTCTATGAATAAAAGAATCAAAAGTGGGGAGTATTCAATTAAGAAGAAAAAATTTAAAGTAAATAAAGAGATTACTATTTTTAAAAATCTGTATTTGTTCAAATGCTTCTTATCTTTCTTTCTTTATGGCTGTATAGTCTTCCTTTGTAGAGGTACCATGTCTTCTTTAACTATTCCTGTATGGATGGGCGGGTAGGTTGTTTCCAGGATTTGGCTATTGTGAATTGGACTGCTGTAAACATGGATATGCATGTGTCTTTTTGGTATGTTGACTATTTCTTTTGGGAACATGCCCAGGAGAGCAGTAGCTGGATCAAATGGAATTTCTCAGAGAAAGGTCAATGCCCTTGCTGTGAATAAAACATGTATAAAAAAAGAAGCACTGTCCAATGTAAATCTTTCAACTAAAAACAAAACCTGTCTAGATTAGTAAAGAGTACAAATTAAAATCTTAATATTTTAAATAATAGCTTTAATAATTTTAAGATTAAATAGTAAAATTGTTGCCAACATGTGACTAAGCATGAGCTTCACGTTTTAGTAAGGTGGTAATAATCATCTATAATTAACATGTATGTTTAGGTCACTGCTATATCCCAAAACCTGGGCCAATGGCTGGTACTTACCAGGTACTTCATAGTTATTTATTAATAATTGTCACTTTTATAAGAACTTTGGTTGGATGATATATTTCTGTATTTGAATTTTTTCTAACTTCATTTTTTAATAAAATGATAATAATAAAAAAGTACTTTTTCTAAGATACCCATCAAGATTCTGCTGTTACAAGCAGGATTGACTCCCTGAAACTAGGCTTTTCCTGATATGACCATCTTCAGAAATTGGATAAAATAACCAGTGTGAACTAATCACTGCACAAGCTTAATTCTACTATACCTTGCAGTCTCCATACTTCATGAGAACAGAGAGCCAGGACAGGCCCTTGAGAGTGTGTCATTTCCCCTGAGATTACTAGCAGAGAGTAACTTATGTAGACTACATAGGAGTGGTATACTTATGCCATCCCCTCTCATAATCTATTTTTGGGGATCACAATTGAGGTGTTTACCACCACCCCCATAAGCATTGTGGTTTCCAAGAAGTATAGCTCCATCAGCTGTTGTATTTACAACATAGTGTTCATTATCACCAGGATATCCTTCATTATTGATTCTAGACTTCAGTTGTCTTGACATGTATGAATTCAGATCATACCCAAATTTTCTGAGAAATTCTCTTCCTCCTGTCCACTGCCTACTTTCCCTCTTTCCTTTGCTCCCTCTCCCTCCTCTCTGTGCATTCATTTAACGTGTTAGTGAAATGGAAACCTTCCCCATGCCTTCCAACTTTAGCTGTCTACCATACTTATAGGCCAGAAATGAATTCTTACATTCTGTAATGAGCAATCTCTAATTGAAGTTGATCTCAGGCCAAGAAAGAAGAAAAGCAAGAAAGATGGAGAACTTCAGAAACTAGAGAGCTAATAATTTTTATACCAAATAATTTTAGGATTTTCATTATCTCTCTGCCCCATATCTTAGAAGTGCCTATATCTCATGTATTGAAAGACTCAAAGACAAAT
Organism: Ctenodactylus gundi; assembly: GCA_004027205.1. Classification (NCBI taxonomy): domain Eukaryota; kingdom Metazoa; phylum Chordata; class Mammalia; order Rodentia; family Ctenodactylidae; genus Ctenodactylus; species Ctenodactylus gundi. Next base: position 182,324 of record PVKB01000440.1, read on the forward strand.
ATATCAGATTTGAGCACTCTTATCATAGAATGTGTTTCTATCATATGTACAATTTAAACCAAACATAAATTTTTATTAACTACTCTCTGCAACACATATACATTCCTATTTTGCTGCAACCAGTGAAGTTAAAGCTGAAGGATAGGCTCAAAATAAACCATAGATGAGTACCTATCTGCTCTCTTTTCCACACCTATTTCATTATGTAAAAGTAATAACATAGAACAAGTCATTAAACAGTGAAAATATCAAGTTAGGGTATAAAGGAGAGAGGTATTGAATGTTAGAATTAAGAATAATTAATTAGATTTTTAGTTAATTTCCTTTTTCACATTTTATCATTATGTAAATATGCAATACATAATGTTTACATTGAAGTTGAGTATTTTGTGCAAATATATATATCATGTTACAATTACAGACTCTTACCCCTCCCTTTCTGACCCTCCAACACCTTTAATTTCCTCTCTTAAAGCCTATTTGCAGTAATATTTTAAATAAAGTTATGATTCAACCCTTCTTAATTACCTAATTAGAACTTACATATTAATTATAGTAAGAACTTACATATTAATTATAATATAGCAATATAATATATAATTCATTTAGTATAAAATTTATCTTTTTAAAGTAGACGGTAGTTTTCAGTATATTTGGCAAGATTGACAAGACTATGCAACTGTCAGCAGTATCTGATTACACAGCATTCTCATCACCCCTCAAAGAAGCCCATATTCATTAGCAGTCAACCCCGTTACCTGCAGCCCCTAGCTCTTGCTAACTCTAATAAGTCTTTACAGACTTGCCTATTCAGGACATTTCATATAAATGGGGTCATACAATATAGGCCTTTTGTGATTGGATTCTTCCACTTAAGCATGTTTTCAGGGTTTACCATATTGTGTAGAGTGCACCCTACTTTGTTTTTTTCTATGGCTAAGTAACACTCCTTTGTTTAAAAGTCCACATTTTGTTCATCCTTTTATCATTATAACATGGATATTTGAATTGTTTTCTTCACTCTTATGAATAATGTGGCAATGAACATTCATATGTAAGTTTTTATGTTAATAAAAAAGCCTTTGACTTGGCTTTTTTTCCCCGTAAAACTGCCAGCTTCTTTTTGTGAATAAATACTTTAATCATATTGAAACAGGGACTCACTCATTATATTGCTTAGATTGGTCTCAGCTTGGCAGTCTTCCTGCCTCAATACAAACATATAAAAAAACAGCAAATAAACTAACTTCATGTTAGTCTTTCTCTCTTGATAATTTATTACCACAGACCACCTCTTTTCTAAGCCACTTAGGGGTCCTGGTCATTTCCCTTCTAAAATTATCTGAAAACGGGCTATAGGAATAGTACAGCCATTAGAGCAATTACCTATCAAGCACAAGACCCTGAGTTCAATTCCCAAGCACCACATTCAGGCATGGTAGCATACATCTGTAATCCCAGCGCTCTGTATGCTGAGGCAGGAGGATTGCTGTGAAAGACCAGCCTGAGTTACATAGTGAGTTCAAGACCAACCTGGACTACAGAGCAAAAACCCCATCTCAAAAACAAACGTTAGGCTTGTCACCTTGACAAGATACATGTGTGCACAAAATGCTCAACTTCATTGTAAACTTTAAATTTTGCCCTCAAACATATCAATAAAATGGGGAAAATATTAGGAAAACATTTTACTAAAACTTAGAGCTTATTTCATCCTCAAAAGACATAGAGAAGTAATTTCTTGAAAATATAACAACAAAGCAGACTTTTTCCTCTGAGGAGTTTTAACCACTGTTGTGATTTAACCTCTGTTTTGATTTTGAAACTTCTGAGAGTTATAGGAAGCAAATGGAATAAAAAGTGATTCTTGTCTTTTGCCGCAAACCAGCATTGTCCTAAAGAGTTCAGTGAGGAAAAGGATACTAAGTCCTCACACCCAGCAAAGTATTTTGCATATAAAAAGTGATCATAAGAATGTCTGAGTGAATGATTGTAAAATAGAACTTTCCCTTGTTTAGACCCTATTGGGAAGTAATTATCAGATTTTAAAATACTACAAATAGGAATGCTTTTACCTCAATATGATTGAGTTCTGAGGTAAGTAAGAAGTCATAAACTATATAATTACTGCAAAATGTATATCTTAGAACATTGCAATTCAAAGCATTAATTTATTAAAATGGTTTTTTTTTTCTTTTTTTGAGACAGGGTCTCATTCCTTAGCTCAGGATGGTTTTGAACTCACTTTGTAACCCAGGCTGGCCTTGGACTCTTGGCAGTTCTCCTGCCTCAGCCTCCCAGGTACTGGGATTGCAGGTGTGCACTTCCACACCTGGCTTTATATGGTGCTGGAGAATTGAACTTAGGGCCTTGTGCTTGCAAGGCAAGTGCTTTAACCACTGTGCCATTCTTCTAGCCCCTCAGATTTCTTTGGGGGCAAAATCTTTTTCTTTGATATTAAGTTTCATAACTGAAGTTCTGTGATATCTTTTTTTAATATGTCACACCCAGGATACATTGGACTGATTTTCAGTTTTAGTTTCTTTAAAATAGAGAACTTAAGTCAGGCAGTTTGAATGTAGGCCCCTTTTAAACTTCAGTGGTTTTTCTCTTTGTATTCTATCCTTATCTAATTGTATAGCAAAGTAAGTTGTTCAATTATGTTGAGTCTTCTTTCTTTCCTTCCTTCCTTCCTTCCTTCCTTCCTTCCTTCCTTCCTTCCTTCCTTCCTTCTTTCTTTCTCTTTCTTTTTTTGAGCCAGGCTCAGTGGTACAGGCCTTTATTTTTTGTTTAATTATTTATTTTCTATAGGTGTGTTGACTGCCACCATACCCAGCTTGTGTGATACTGGGGAATCAAACTGGCTGTCAAGTACTCTTAACCACTGATGTACACTTCCAGCCCCATAAGTTTGCTAAGTCTTTACAAAATTTAAATTTTTTAAGTTTTAGAAGCAACTTGTTCTATTTTAGACATATAAGTTAAATGTATTCGTTATAATGAGTTTTGAGAATGTCTTGAAATCTGTGGGAAGAAAACTAACAAAAGTTGTAGGAAACTGGAAAACAAAGAATTTAATGACCACTAAATTGGAAAGAAAAAAAAAAATCGTGAGCTATTTTTGGTTTTGCTTATATTTCATTTTTTCTAGATCTATAAATACGGGAAGATGAAATTGAAAGTGAATATTGAAATCTAATTATTAAACACAAGCAAATACTTGATTCTCTTGTAAATAATGAAATGAGCCCAATATTTAATATATGGTAAAATGACATAATATTTTTTTTACATCTGTAATAATTTCTTTAAATTTCATCAGAGGAAAAGGCTCATGAACTCAGGATGTACTGTGACATTATTCAGTGATCATCTTTTGTACCCTTACTTTAGCTAAATTTCATTCAACCATATTTACCTAAAACTTCTTTATTCTGTTTTCTTAAACATTTGACAATGTTTTCAAATACACGCATAATAATTTCAAAAAAGTATGTCCAATGATGAAGATAGTCTTCTGTTTAAAAAAAGGAGATTTTAAAATCTGAAACCAACAGATGGGCTTATAAGTTCCTCTTTGAAGATAAAGGTTTTTATTTTTCTCTATATTTGGACAAGAGCGTTCTAGAAAATTTTAGATATTTGCTTCCTTTCAAATAAGAAATATAAAATTCTTAAAATAGTATTTTTAAACTTGAAGTTTATCATCTTTTTTAATTTAAGCAGCAAAAGTTGATATGTGCTGCACATTCTTTTCTTTTCATAGTTTGAGGAGAAACTGTTTTCTGTGGATTGACACCTCACATACTCTGAGATTAAGAGGTTAGTTTTATCTGAGAAGTTACTAATTTTAGGTCCAGCTGTAATGTTTCTAACTTTGGTCCTGGGAGTAGTGGGTGCTTGCTTTCCCAGAAGGCTCCATATTCTCAGCATGTGCAAGTCAGTTTGACATAAAGCTACCTACAAGGAGCAACAGACCTTTTGCAGTTTGTGATTCTAATCTGAAAATTATGAGCAGTTATTGGGAGCCACAGGCTGTATGTGAGAACCAGCTGCATGTCAGGACAAGCATGGATTGTGGTCCCTGGAGGCAGGGAGAGCACAATGCTTCAATTTAACGTCTTTGAGAGATAAGAAGAAAAAAATTCCTTTCTACCTGACGAGATTGACAGCCTATATTAAATCAATCTTCAGAAGTGTACTGGACAGTTGTCAAGTAAACGCTTATTTTTCAAAGATGATGATCAAGGAAACATCTTTACGAAGGGACCCGGATTTAAGGGGAGAGTTAGCTTTCCTGGCAAGGGGCTGTGATTTTGTTCTCCCATCACGGTTTAAGAAGAGGTTGAAGTCATTTCAGCAGACACAGGTTTGAAACTTGGGTATTTCTTTTATTTTATTACTAATAAAATCACATAGTGAACTAACTCAGAAATAATTTTATAGCTTGCTTGTATCTTGATATTAGATCAAGGAATTAATATGTGTCCTCTATTCAGCTATTTGCAGAAAGCTATTTGTAGAGGGATTCTAACAGGTTTAAAAATAGACCTTCTGGACCTAGAGTACAGTATGCACATTTTTCTCTTGCAGAGAGGGAATAGAGTTTCAGATACAATAAATACAGTTAACAAATATTTTGCAAATTAACCAGAAATATACTAGAACTTAGAAGTATTTTTGAGAAACTAGAATTTCTGTGTTAAAATCCTTATTGCACTTTGAATCAGTGGACTATTACTAACATACGTATATCTGTAAAGAATGTTTAAAAAAATAGTATTGATCCTGGAAATATTTTTAAATGCAGCATTGTAATATAGACTCTTGTGTATGTGTGCAGTATATTGTATATCTATGACAGTTTCTCTGAGATTATAAAAAGCCATCTTCCCTCAGCAGTCTATGCGACTAATTTCTGCCTGTCATGACTACTTTGCAGAGTCCTTTCTTTCTTGCCAGTGTTTTCACCACAGAAATTGCCTAACACTTAGTACAATACAAATCAAAAGCAATACAAAGCTGGGCCTAGGGGCATAGGCCTATAATACCAACTGTCTGCAAGGTGGAAACAGGATCAACAAGTTCAAGCCCAGCCTGAGCAATTTATCAAAAATAAAAAATGGTCCTGAGCTGTAACTTAATATGAAGGTTGTGGGTTGGATACCTGGCAGCAAAAAAAAAAAAAAAAAAAAAGATACAAATGCTATCCACCCATATTCCAACAAGAAACTCTAGTGTCATAATTATTCTGTCTGAGATTAATTTCAGATTATTTGGGTAAACCATGTTATATTCCTAGTTTTTTTAATTTTTCTTTTCTTGTAGATCAGAAATTAATAAATACTGAACATACTACAATGACAAATTATCTAAATGACACTGTGCCTATAGAGAAAGACAGAAGTGGAAAATTTAAACACTTTATCTAACTTATTCTTTTTTAAAAGGCTTCCTTCTTGAACTGAAACTTTACTGAAAGTGAGCAAAGAGATAACACACCAGTAAATCTGGACAATTCCATATTACTAGATTTTATTCTATAGTATTAATAAAGGGTCAATTTTATTACTCTAGGGTTTAAATTTTGTGCTTCCTGTTGAACACAGTGGAAAGTAAGTTGATATACCCAAAAGTTAAAAATAAATGCCTTCTTACATGTTATTTACCTTTAAATATTACACCTCTTATTATATATGGAATTAACCAATAATTAATAAGTATTTTTCCAAAAAATACTTTGTATTAGTGAGTAGTGTATTATAAAATGCTTTCCCATTCAGATAAAAGCTTTCACAACTCATGTTTGCTCTGAATGTCACTTCTGTTAAAGCAGAAGCGTAGAGTTAACATTGAAGATCTTACTCTAGACCTTCCCTACTAACATATTTGTCTCTACTGGCACCAGTGGCCATTATTCCCCTGAAATTATCCGTAACATTTTGGGGAGACAAAGAATTTTGTTGATTCTAAGTTTATAGTCTCATAAATCTCTTTATAGATAAAGTCGTAGAAAGAAAATTGCAGTAATATGTGACCTAGGGTAAAGCCCGTGAAGAACAATGTGTGCCTTATTTTAGAATTTTAAGAATGTTTTCTGCTGTTACTCATGGGACTATGCAATAATAATTACAGATTTAGCATTAAGGCAGAGATAAATGGTTACTTAGAATACCAATTGTTAAATGGTTTGTAAACTTCAAATTCTTTTACAAGTAGAAATGAACATTGAGTCTAAAGGATGGTACTGCATTTGCATAAGTGAGCCTTTTGGGAACCCCACCTTTTCTCTTTGTCACTCTGTGATCTTTCATGAGGACATATCTGCACCTGACATAGTTCTGAACATTTACATACATTACATGCTATAAATTTAAGTCTTCACAATAATCTTTCAAAGAATAGGGGTTATAATTTCTGTTTTACTACTGAAATTTTAGAAGATTGTAAGTAACTTCCCTGAAGTCACAGGCCAGTAAGCATCACTGTTCTCTGTTCAGTTTTTCATGTTTCATTGTCATCATTTCCCTCTGTTTATTCTTTGACTCTGGTTTCAAATGACATCATTATCCAGATTTTAGAGACAGCATTAAAGTAATTTTAGGAAGAAGAACATTTAAGTAATACTTGATGTTCATACTGAATTTTGTTTAACTTTTTCTGCTAGGAATCTCAGGATTCAATTTAGTCTTCACTGGTACAAATAAACTCTTGCTTGAGGTATACCATCGTATACCCCTCGTCCCCTTTTCCTCAGTCATGAGCAACCTCTGGTTTTCCTGATTGTCTTAACACACCCCTTTCACTGTCCTAATATCTCTTCATAGTACACCACATCAAATTTTTTGGAGGCCAAGGATATAAACTATAAATGAATTAATTAAAGCAGGTTTGGTTTGGATTAAATTAATAAGAATGGTCCTTGCCTATTAGAGTATGTAAAAAATGAAATACTTGTATATCTTGGGAAGAGTAGAATGCCTCTAATGGTAAGTGAGTTAACCAGAACTAAAATACTTAAATTTTAATAAACCTCAGTCTATCAGAGGCTGGTATGTTTTCACCTTGGCAAAGTTCAACTCAAGAAGAAACTAAAAGTAGCCACCTGTTCTAAATACATTTTAAATTTGAGTATTTTAAAAGAATTTATTTCTCTCCATTGAAGTAGAGGTGGAAATTTACAGAAAGGCTAAGAATATTCTCCAGAAGGAATTTACTAATTTAATTCCAAGGTACCTAAAGTGTATATCATGAGATCCCTACTAGATCAATTGACTTTGTTCTCTGATTATTTTTAAATGTCTATTAGGTGATTGATGGGAAAATATGCTGTAGGATTTTTTAAACATAAATCTGTGTAAACTTGAGTATTAAATAATGTATGATTTATTAAATGTGGAAGCATTCCCTAGAGACATGCTTACTGCCTTTTAGTAAAATGAGCCTTTGATTTCTACTATTTCCAAATGTGGCTTCTTATATTTATGCATGACTTCCTTTTTCTGATGTGACTTCTCAAGAAATCTATACTGTTTAGAATTTTTGTTCTTACAGTCACATTTTTCTTCCAGATACAAAATAAACCAGAAAAGAAGTCTGGAACACCACTTCCATCTCCAGCCACCTTTCCAAGTAGTTCCCGTCCTCTCTCTCCTATTTCTGCTGTGAATAATGTTGTTAAGGCGCCATTATCCATAAACATTCCACGATTCTACTTTCCTGAAGGACTCCCAGATACCTGCAGTAACCACGAACAGATTCTAAGCAGAATTGAAGCTGCTTTTTTGGATATTGAAGATCAAAAAGCAGACATTTATGAAATGGGAAAAATTGCAAAGGTAATGTGACTATTAAATGATTAATAATCCCCATTTCTCTTATCAGCCCAAATTGCCCACTCTTCACTCTCCTAGTTCTCTCTTTTCAAGAATCTGAATTTTTTTCCATGTTGAATACAGTTAGTTAGTCTGAATATATTTGTAACCGAATGCTACTTCTTGGAACTCTTTAAGTTTGAAAAAAATCTTAGTAGTCTGCCTAGCTCCGGTTTCATATTTAATCTAGGAAACTGTTCTGAGATATCACTAAGTCATAGATACATTCTTTTCTGTAAGGCTTTCTGTGGATAAACACTTCACTTTCTTGCCAGATGGTCTATTCCATATTAAAAAGCCTTGTTTGTGAGAACATGTTTTTCTTAGGTTGAATAGGAATCTTTTTCTTATTCATACATATTGATTATTACTGTGCCTTCAAGCAGATAAGGAGACTGTAGGCCATCACAGCACTGTCATTTTAACCAGAAATAAATAGATGTGACTCTAAGAAGCAAGTCCTTGGCATTTTCTAATATATCTAACTGCTTCTAATTTAAGATTATTGTTCCCTAGTGTCAAGAATACTGTAACTGGAATTTACACTCCCATCTTCCTCCCACAGCAGTGTAGTAATGCTGAACATGACTGTTGGATTATAATTGACCATGCCATTTCTCAGCTGAGCAGTATGTAAGATTTCTCATCATATCCAGTATTGTTTTGCTCTGTTTGGGTTTTTATCATGCATATATGTTTAAGAATCATATCATACCTTACATATCATACAGTAGTGGTCTCAGCTGTGTTTCAAAAGGCAGATGGATTTAAATAGTAGACCAAGGGCCACATGAAGGCAGGTAGATAAAGTGGGAGTGCACAAGACCCCCTGCATAGTTGGAAGTGTTCCCTATGCTCAGAAATAACACTAAAAGGTTTGAAAATTACTGCTCTTCAGACTAAAACCCAAACTTCTGTTTTTGACATTCTAGGACCCCATAATAAAGCCCCAAAGATCCCTTCTGAATTTGTCTACTAATGTTTCCTGGATGAGCCTGACCTTCTTGCTCGCTCACAGGCACCTTTCTGCATTTGTCTGTCCTACTCTCCCCACCAAAATGGGTCTCCACTCCTACCAGCCTCTGCACATCCATATTGAAGATCTAGTTTCCATCCTGCCTTTTTGGAAGAAAAAAGCACTGTAGCCTACATTGCTGTAGAAAAGAGGATTGGATACTACAGAACAGGAAAAGCTTTGGGATAGGAGGAAGAGTAGAGTGGGATAAGACGAGTAATTGTTGCTTCTAGATTGGAGTTAAAAGCTAGGAAAATGTATGTATAAACAAGGCTTTCTTATCTGTCCCCTTCTTGTAAATAAACTTACATCCCGAAATTCTTTAATCACACTAACTGCACAACTGCCAAATGGGATATTTCTATCATGGGAACAATTAGCATGAAGGACACAAGAAATTTCATGAAATACATCAGGCAAATAAGGATACACTGTCCAGAGTGAGGTGAAGTAGTTTCCTGATATGGACCTCCGGTCATGTGTCTGGAGTGCCTATCATCAGGTGATTAGTGTTGCACTGTCACAGACCTGCAGCCTACCTTGTCTTCAGTAGAAGTCGACTGAGCTGACCCTCTTCCTCCCAGATATATTCTGACTTAAGAGCCCATTTCCCTGTGCAGGGCTTCTTGGCACAGTGACTCACTACCAGACTTAAGGAGAGGAGGACAGAAAGCCTCAACTCCACTACAGTCAGAGAAGATGTAGGAAAGAGGGTAGTCAAGGCCAAAAGGGGGTTGCTGGGTGGTGAGAAACCAGAAGAAGCACTTGGCCAGTTACATGCAATTGAAGATTAGTCAATATCTGACACAAGGGAAAACTGCCAGTGTGGAAGGTGACAACCTGAAAAAGTTTAAAACGTAGAAAATTATTTTGTTTATCCAAGTAGAAACCATTTATACAGCAATGTAATGTTTAATACCTAATAATCATAATAGCCATTTTACATATATATATGTATTTGATTAATTTGTCTGAATTATACTTGATTATAGCCTTAAATTCTATTCATGGGTGCCAAACCTTTGTGTTCATTGATTTTAGACCTTAATTATAAACTCAGGTAGCAAGGTACACTGCCCATACCTTTAAAAGGTTAACACTAGCTTCACATGTGAAAAAAAGTATGTTGATAATGACCTCAAAATCTATTGTATGTCATTTTGTGTTGTTTTATTTTTGATTACCGTATCAGCTCATTTTATTAAATTTTACCTCATTGTTCTTAAAATAATTTATTTTAATTTGATTTAATAATGTCTTCCAGTTAGACAGTTTTCATTAAATCCAAGGTTCACTTGACTGTTATAGTCTCTTAATGCTAAGAAATACTTACTTTCACTTATTCTTTACTGTTGGCTTTGGGGATTTTTTGTTTTGTATTGTTTTGTTTTCTCCCAATATTTAGTGTGATATATATATATATATATGTACAAGATCTTCAAACTGAATGTAATATAATGAGCTTGAAGTATGATATACAGTGGTTACATTGAGTTTGAAGATCTTGTACATATATATATCGCGACAACAGTGCCATCTCTTCCCCCCTTATTTCCCTCCCGTTCCCTTTATCACCTGCACCCTCCAACTCCCACTGCCGTACCCATTTGGTTCTATAAAATGTTTGTATTCTGGGTTTCTCACATTAGAGAAAAGATGCAGTATTTTACCTTCTGAGTTTGAATCACTTCACTAAGCATGATTGTCTCAAGTTGCATCCATTTACCTACAAAAGTCTCAGATTTATCTACTTTTATAGAAGAGTGATGCTCCATTGTGTACATATACCACAGTTTTTGTATCCATTGGTCTATTGAAGGTATTTCAATGATTTCCATAGTTTAGGTATTGTTAGTTTTGCTGCTACAAGTATTTGTACACATGTATCTCTATTGTAGATTGCTTTTAACTCTTTTGGGAAGATACCCAAAAGGGATATCACTGAATTGAATGAAATATTTATTCTCAGCCTTTTGAGGAATCTTCATGTTGATTTACATAGAGGTTTTATCAGTTTAGTCTCACCAGCCTCACCAGTATCATTTTCTGGTTGACTTCTTGATATGTGCCATTCTCACTGAGGTAAGATGGTATCTTAGTGATGTTTTCATTAGCATTTCTGTAATGACTAAGGATATTGAACATCTTTTCGTGTCTTTGCTGGCCATTTGAACTTCCTCATCTGAGAATTGCCTATTCATTTCAGTTGCCAATTTTTTAACCAGTTGTTTGATTTTGAGGGGTCTGTTTTCTTCTGTTCCTTGTATATTCTGGTTATTAGCCTCCTATCTGAGCTATAGGTGGCAAAAATGTTTTTTCTCATGTTTTATTTTGTGTTTTCTTTGCCATTAGGCGGTGAACTCTATCTTCAGCCCTTACTGCACATAGGTTTATAAAACATTGGCATAGGAAAGGGAGGAGAGACGCATCCTTAAAGGGCTAAGGAAGGAAGAGATTGGCAGGGCAATAAATGAATGTGTTTATGGATTCTTATAGTTTTAAAGCTATGTGGAAGGCCAGCTTGAGTTTGCAACCTATTGTCAATGGCATTTAAGTGTAGCTATAAAGACTGGGTTCCGTGTTTTAAGAGTCAAACAAACTGCTTATGAAAACTGTATCTTTCAGTAAGTTTAGCCCATTCATCTTAGACGTTGATAGGACTGGAGAGCTTAGTGACTATACCTGGTTCATTTCTTAGTGTATAGTTTGTACTTTTCCCCACGAATTTTAAGTGATGTTAAAGAAAAATAAATAATAAACCTCAGATGAATAAAACAGTATAGAAAAACTGAGCAATAGAAAGAAAAGCATTTGTTCCAGTGGACCACAGGATTCACCACGAAGTTTTAAAGTCCTCTGTCTTTTCTCTTCTGGCTGATGTAACACCATCTTGACCCACTGTACTGCTGCCTAGAAGGAGTCTTTTCTGTACTTGAATTTCTGCCTCTTCAAAATGAGATTTAAAAGAAGAAGAAGAAGAGAAATACTGCCCTCTTCTGCATGGGAATTGTGTGAGGACAATATGAAATAATAGGTGTTGAGAGAACATTACAAATACTGGGCAGCCATCTCCTGTATTAATTGATAACCTTGCTTTCCATTCCTGATATTGTTGGGCCACTCTTACATCAAAGTGTAGATGTAAATCAAGTTTTCTTTGTTCAAGTGACTTCATTTGCCTTTTACTGACTCTTGCTTTGTCCAAACCTAAGTTTCCTAAATCCTCATTCTGTTTCTCTTTGTATATTATCACACGTCATCCATTTCCTTGCTTTGTTAACAAAAAATGATTTTACCCTGGTTTGTTCTCTCCTGTATTGCCTTCAGATTAATGTCATTTACTATTTGTTCTTTCTAAACTTACTTCATTCATCTTAATTCTTTGATTTTTAAGTAGATGTAGACCAGGGGTGCATTATTTTTTAAAGTCAAGGTATAATGTCCGCAGCCTTGCAGTGCATTGCCCTTCCTGTTTTCCCCCTGTGGCATTTTCTTCACGGACCTAGAGCTGCCTAACACTTGGATACTTGAGTACTTCAGTATGAGAAAAGGCTGATCTTTTTCAACCCATTTAAAACATTTTTGTTGTGTATCTAATTATATCTTAGGGGTTTGCTTCTGAGTGTTTGGGCTATTAATTTATGTGTTAATGTCTTAGTGACTACTGTTTATAAGCTGGCACATACATTTTAATAGGAGTCTTCTGGACAAAACACCTGAATCCAGAAGAATGAAAGTTGTTTAATTGTGGAAGGTGCCCCTCAGAAGATGGAAAGCATGCAGCCCCTGAAAGTACTGAAGCTTGTGATTGTTTACACTGTTGATCTAGAAGATTGCTGATCCCTTACAATTCTGAAAAAAAATCATGGGTGATTCTGATGGTGAGAGTTTCTGGCATACCAAGTGACCTAGTAATAAAGGTGACACTGTACTATTTTTCTGCTTAAGGAATGAAGGACATATACAACTATGATGTCTGATGTCCAATCATTTCTTTTTTTCCCCCACATTTTATTGATATGTATACATGCAAAATTCAAGGTTTACAATGTGGTTGGGCATTTTGTGCACATTCATATCTTGTCAAGGTGACAAGGGCTTTCCCACTATCCTTTTGTCCCTCCCCCTACCCACTCCGCCCTCCCTCCTCCACCACCCTACCCCCCTTTCACTTTGTCTTTCGTCTTAAGTTCCAAAGGAGTTGTGGTCTGGGTCTCTCATATCAGAGAGACCATTCAATGTTTCACCTTCTGCTTCTGACTCACTTCACTAAGCATGATGTTCTCAAGTTTCTTCCATTTGCCTATAAAAGCCTCCACGCTGTTGGACTTTATTGATGCATAGTATTCCATTGTGTATAAATACCACAGTTTTGTGTATCCACTGGTCTGTTGATGGGTATTTTGGTGACTTCCATATTTTAGCTATTGTCAGTTGTGCTGCTATGAACATGGGTATACATATATCTCTGTTATGTTGTTTTGGCCTCTTTTGGATATATTCCCAGGAGGAGTGTCACTGGATCGAAGGGGATATTTATTTCTAGTCTTTTGAGAGCTCTCCATACTGCTTTCCAAAAGGGTTGTACAAATTTACATTCCCACCAGCAGTGCAGAAGGGTTCCTTTCTTCCCGCAGGCACGCCAGCACTGATTGCTATTTGAATTGTTGATGTAAGCCATTCTCTCTGGGGTGAGATGGTATCTTAGCATTGTTTTGATTTGCATTTCTCTTATGGCTAGAGATGTTGAACACCTTTTCATGTATCTATTCGCCTTTTACATTTCTTTGTGAGTGAACTGTCTCTTCATTTCATTTGCCCACTTTTCAGTAGGATCCTTTATTTTGGTAGGCTTACTTTTCTTCAGCAGTCATTTCTTCTTGTACTAGAAGATTAAAAATCTAAGAGTGGTAGAGGCTTGTGGGTGTAGCTTAGCGGGTAAAGAACTTATCTAGGAAGTGCAAGGCCCTGAGTTTGATTCCTCAGCACCATATAAGCTGGGCCTGTTGGCACACATATGTAATCCTAGCACTTGGGAGGCTGAGGCAGGAGGATTGCCTTTAGTTGAAGGCCAACCTGTCCTACACAGTGAGTTCAGGACCTGCCTGGACTATAGTGTGAGACCCTGTCTTCAAAAAATAAATAAAAATAGAAATAGGAAAAAAAAGTTAAATGGCTTCTCATTTTCTTCACTAAATATGTAACGCTCTTACTCTATTTCTTGTCGGTCTCTCCCGCTCCCTGTTGCCCTCCTACTCCTTTTCTCTAGGCCTCTTCCTCTGTCTCAGTGAACAATAGTTGGTGTATTTGCTCGTATTCTGAGTGTCTTCCCCCACGGACCTTCTACCCACTATATCATGGAGGGTAAAAATCAGAAAGATCTTTTCTTTGATCTTGTCATCTCTCTTTACTGCCTCTTAGCTTACTCTATTTTATTTTTTTATTTACAGATCTGTGGCTGTCCTCTGTATTGGAAAGCCCCCATGTTCAAGGCTGCTGGGGGAGAGAAGACAGGATATGTGTCAGCTCAATCATTCATTGCTATGTGGAGAAAGTAAGTGTGCAGCAGTCATGCTGGAGCCTCCTGACATGCCAATTGAGGTTACTGATCTCATTTTCACTTTACTTTTTATTTTAATAAGGAAAATTCAGTGAGTCACAGCCATTTATGTCCACATACCACAGGTTCTTTTTCACAAACTTAACTTACATATCTTTAAACAGTAAAAGACAGTTTCAGAAATACATCTTCTATAGTTATTACAGTTTCTTAGTTTTACAATTAAATTATAAACTCAGGATTTGAGTCTGATAGCAGTGACATAAAAGTAAACATGAAAAATACAGTTCCCTTTTTATTAAAATATTTTCCAGAACTGTTTTTATTAGTATATATTTGCAATACATAATAATTGCATTCAACCAGAGGAATTGATGCATATAACGTATCATGTCTTGACCATTTTTACTTCACTTCCCCCTTCCCACCCACTTTATGCTCCTCTTTCCCACCTCACAAAAATCTGTTTTCTCACATTCTTCCATTACTTTTTCTCCTTTTTTTTATAGATTGGTTTTCTTGTATTAGAGTAACTGTGCCACAGTTAACCTTCTATGTCTAATTATTTTACTAAGCAAAATGATCTCAAGGAACACCATTATCCTACAAATAACTCAAATTTATCTTTATGGTAAAGTAGTTGTGTGTGTGTGTGTGTATCTCACATCTTTCTTATCCATTCATCTGTTGGTGGACATACCAGCTGCTTCCAAGATTTAGCTCTTATGAGGCATGCGTGCATCACTATTGTATCATGTCTTTAACTTTCTTTTGTGACGATACCTAGAACAGGTATAGCTGGATCAAGTGGAATATCTATTTTCATTTTTTTGAGTAATCTCCATACTGTTTTCCATAGTGGTTATATCAGGTTTTAGTCCTACCAACAATGTAGAAAGGTTTCTTTTTCCTTTCAACCTTGCCAGCATTTTGGGGGAGGGGTAGATTATTGACAGTTATTCTTACTGGAGTAATTGTTTTGATTTGCATTCTTCAATAGCTGACAATGCTGAGCTATTACTACTATGACTACTAGTACTTCTACTACTACTACTACTACTACTACTACTACTACTTCTTCTTCTTCTTCTTCTTCTTCCTCTTCTTCCTCTTCTTCTTGAGACAGGGTCCTGCTGTATAGCCCAATCTGGTCCTGAGCTCACTATGTATGCCAGGCTGGCCTTGGACTCAAGGCAATCCTCCTATCTCAGACTCCCAAGTGCTGGGATTACAGGTGTGCACCACCACGCCCAGCTTCGTGGTACTTGAGAATTGAATTCAGGTACTTAGCACTTGCCTAGCAAGTGCTTTAACCGCTGAGCCATTCCTCCAGTCCCTATTAGTTCTTCTTCTGAGAACTGTTTCTTCATTTCAGTTTCCCATTTTTATGAGATCTTTTATTTTGGGGAGTCCATTTTTTTTCTTTGTATATTCTAGATAATAGCCCTCTGTTGAAGAAGTAGCCAGCAATACCTTTTTTCCATTCCATTGAATCTCTCTTCACTCTGTCGTTTCCTTTGCTGTGCAGAAGCTTCTTAATTTGATATAATCCCATTTGTTGGTTTTTGGCTTATCTCTTGTACAGTAGGTGTTCTGTTGAGAAAGTCCTTGCCTTTGCCTATGCCTATGTTTTGAAGAGTTTTACCTATTTTATCTTTAAATATGTTCAGTGTTTCCATTTTAATATCTAGATCTGTGTTCCATTTTGATTAGATTTTACTTTCTATTTTCAGGGTGAAAGATGTGGATCTGGTTTCATTCTTCTGCGTGTGGATAACCAGTTTGCCCAGCACCATTTGTCAAAGAGGATGTTCTTTTGCTAGCATGTGTTTTTAGTCCTTTTTCAAAGATCAGCTAGCTGAGGGTACTCAGGATTATCTCTGAAGCTTCAGTTCTGTTCCATTGATCCACCTGTCTCTTTTGTGTGCATTGCAGTAATCTGTAGCTGTTTCATTGTTGCTTTGTAATATAACTTAATGTCCAAGATTGTGACAGCTCCTGCTCTTTGTCTTGTTGCCCCAGATTGTTCTGACTATTCTGGGTCACTTCTGGTTTCATGTAAACTTTAGGATTGTTTTTTCTAGTGCTGTGAATAATGCTGTTGATATGTTGAAGGAATTGCATTGAGTTTATATACAGTTTTGATAGTATGGCCATTTTGGAGATTTTGGTTCTACCTATACAAGAAAAAGGGGTGTCTTTTCCTTTTCTAATATCCTCAATCTTGTTTTTCAGAGTATTATAGTTTTCATTGTAGAGATCCTTTACTTCATTGGGTAAGTTGATTCCTAGTTATTTCGCCGGATTTTTTTGTTTGTTTTTGATTGTTTTTTGGGCAACTATGAATGGATTGTTTTTCTCATCTATTTCTCAATGATATCTTTAGTGTCATACAGTAATGTTGTTACTTTTATATATAGTTTTTGCATCCTATAGCTCAACTAAATTTGTTTATTGGTTCTCAGACTCTTCTGGTGGAGTTTTGAGGGTTTTATATGTAAAAGATCATGTCATCTGCAAATAGGCATAGTTTGACTCCCTTTAGTTCATTTTTCTTGCCTGATTGCTCTTGCTAAGATTTCAAGCACTGTGTTGGATAGGAGTGGTAAGAATGGACACCCTTGTCTTGTTCCTGGTTTTACAGGAAGTATTTTCAGTTTTTCCTCCACTTGGGATGATAGTGTCAGTAAGATTATTATGAATTGCTTTTATAAGCTTGAAGTAATGTCCTACTGTACCTGTTTTCATCCTGAAAGGATGTTAGACATTATCAAAAGGCTTCTCTGTGTCTGTTGAGAGAATCATATGTTTTTTCTTGCTTTTGTGTAATGTTTATTGATTTACATATGTCTAACCATCCTTGCATCCCTCGTAGAAGCCTATGTCGTCATATGCTCTTTCCACTGATTTGTTGTATTCTGTTTCCAAGCTGTTTGTTGGGTAGTTTTGCGACTAGATTTATTATGAATGTTGACCTGTAGTGTTCCTTTTTATTTTTACTTTTTAAATTTATTTTTGTCCTTTTTATATTTTATTTTTAAAAAACAATTTGATTCCTTTACTTTTATTTTCAATCAAGATAGATTTTTAAAATTTTATTTTAAAAGAATTTTTGTAAATACATGAATTCAGAATTCTATAACACAGAGACATGGGGTTTGGGAATTCAGTGAGTGTCTATACCCACCCCTTTTTCAGAAGTTCACCCCTCAAAAAGGGGTGACTATTGCCTCTTTTTGCACCCTGACATTCATGTGGGGGCCTTTTTATATCATTATTTTTGTGCATTTCATAACAGGGACACCTGTCTGTAGTCTGTCTTTTGTGCTCCATTTCAATGAGCACGATTGACTCAAGTTGGCCCCATTTTAGTTCGGAAGCTTCATGTCTGTCTGTCTTTATGGCTGCATTGTATTCTATTTTGTATAGGTACCATATCTTCTTTAACCATTCCTCTATTGATGGGCAGGTAGATTGTTTCCAGGATTTGGCTGTTATGAATTGGGCTGCCATAAACATGGATTTGCATGTGTCTTTTTGTATGTTGACTTTATTTCTTTTGGGAAC
Organism: Ctenodactylus gundi; assembly: GCA_004027205.1. Classification (NCBI taxonomy): domain Eukaryota; kingdom Metazoa; phylum Chordata; class Mammalia; order Rodentia; family Ctenodactylidae; genus Ctenodactylus; species Ctenodactylus gundi. The sequence goes on from PVKB01000440.1 coordinate 200,340, forward strand.
ATGCCCAGGAGAGCAGTAGCTGGATCAAATGGAATTTCTGTTCTCAACTTTTTAAAGAATCTCCAGACTGCTTTCCATATTGATTGTACCAGATTGCACTCCTATTATGTGGTTTTGGAATCAGGATTATGCTAGCTCCCGGGAAGGTGTTTGGCAGTGTTCTTTCTCTTTCAGTTTAATGAAAAAAATTGAGAAGCATTGGATTAGCTTTTCTCTCTGAAGTTCTGGTAAAATTGTCTGCTGAATCCATCTGGTCTTTGGCTTTTTTTCTTTGATAGAGACTTTACCACTGTCTTAGTTTCATCCCTGGTTATTAGTCTATTTTGGGTTTTTACACCTTCTGTGTTCAATGCTGGTATCTCATGTGTCCAGAAATTTATCCATTTCTTATGTGGTCTCAAATTTATTGGTGTATACATCTTCAAAATAATTCTCTTTTCTGATTTTCAGCAGGGTCTGTTATGATTTCATCTTTTTCATTTCTAGTTGCACCGATTGGTTTCTTCCTTTTGGTAAGTTTGGCTAGAGACTTATCAATCTATTCTTTCAAAGAACTGACTCTTTTAGACACTCCAAATATCTGGGCACCCAATTTCATAAAACAAACCCACTAGACATGAAAGGAAAAATAGGTCCCAATACAACTATAGTAATGTACTTCAAAATAAAAATTTTCTACATCAAGGACAATGAAAGCGGGGCATACCAGAACCTGTGGCACAATGAAAGCAGTGCTAAGAGGAAAATTTATGGCTGTGAAGGTACATACTTAAAAAACAGCAATTTAAAATAAGTAACTTAATGACACACCTCAAAGGACTACAGGAATAAGAATAATCTAAATCAGAAAATACTAGAAGAAATTATAGACGTCAGAGGAGAAGTTATTGAAATTGAAATTAAAAACATAAAAGATTAACAAATTGAAGAGCTGGTTCATTGAAAGTCTAAATAAGATTGGTAAACCCCTGACTAAACTAACCAAAAGAAGGAAAAAAACATATTAATGCAATAAGAAGTGAAAAAAGGTGAAATTACAACAGACACTCCTGAAATTCACAGAATTATAAGGAACTATTTTGAAAACTTATACTACAAGTTGGAGAATTTGAAAGAAATCGATAAATTCCTAGACATGTACAAGGAGCCAAAACTGATGCAAGGAAATATAAAAACATAGACCAATAACAAGTATAGAAATTGAGGCAGTAATGAAGTCTTTACCTACAAAGTCCAGGACTGGATGGATTCACTGCAGAATTCTGCCAGTACTTCAGAGGAGAGTTAGTACCAATACTTCTCAAAATTTTCCATAAAATTAAGAAAGAAGGAAAATTGCCAAACTCATTTCTAGATGCCAGCATTACCCTGATGTCAAATCCAGACAGATGTAACGAAGAAAGAAAACTATAAGCCAGTCTCCCTTATAAACATAGATACAAAAATCCTCATTAAGGTATTGTCTACAGAATTCTACATATCATTAAAAAGATCATTCACCATGACCAAGTTGGCTACAACCCAGGGATGCAGGGATGGTTCAACACACTTAAATCAGTTAATGTAATACACCACATAAAAGGAAGAATAAAAATTACATGATTATCTCAATAGATACATAAAAATTCTTTGACAAAATCCAACATCTATTTGTGATTAAAAAAAAAAAAACCTGAGAAAAGAAAATACACCCCAGCTGATAGAACCTCAAATTACCTTGTTGGTATAAGCCATCTATGTCAAACCTACTTCAATATTATACTAGATAAGGAAAAATTGACAGTATTTCCCCTTAAATCAGTAACAAGAGTAGGCTGTCCATTCTCACCACTGTTTTTCAATATAGTATTCAAAGCCCTAACCAGAGCAATCAGGCAAAGAAATGAAATAAAAGGAATACATAGTGTAAAGAAATTTGAATTATCCTTATTCACAGATGACATAATTCTCACCATAAAAGACCTCAATACTCCAACAAGAGACTCTTAGAACTAATTAACAAATTCAGCCAAGTTGCAAGATATAAAATTAATACAAAAAACAAAATAAAATAAAATAAAGTGAATACAAATCAATAGCATCCTTCTACACTAACAGTAAACTCACTAAGTTGAGAGCAACAGTCCTGTTCTCAATAGCTCCTCGAAAAGTTAATTAAGTTAAGTCTTTGCCGACATTTATATCTTTCAGATTTTTATGTAACTTGTCTTCCAGATGGTTCAGTATTTTGGTTTTAATATCTAGGTCTTCTATCCACTTTGATTTTGGTGCATAGTAACAGGTATGTGTCTATATTCATTCTTCTGCATGTGGCTGTCCAGTTTTCCCAGCACCATTTGCTGAAGAGGCTATCCTTTTTTCAGTGTATGCTTTTGTCACAAGTAGCTGAGAGTATTTGAGTTTGACTCTGCATCTTCATTTCTGTTCAGTTGGTCTTCAGTTTTTTGTGCCAGTAGCAAATAGTTTTTATAATTGTTTCTTTGTAGTATAACTTGATGTCTGGAATCATAATGTCTCCAGTCTTTGTCTTGTTACTCAGGACTACTTTGGCTATTCTAGATCTCCTTTGGTTCCATATGAATTTAAGGACTATTTTCTCAAGTTCTGTGAAAAAAAAGTTGTTGGTATTTTGATAGGAATCTCTTTGAATCTGTATGTCAGTTTGGACACTATAGGCATTTTGACTACATTAATTCTGCCTATCAAAGAACAGGGGATGTCTTTCCATTTTCTGACTTCCTCTTCAATTTTTTTTCAGTTCTGTATAGTTTTCTTTGTATTAAGTCCTTCACTTCCTTGGTTAGGTTTATTCTAGAGGTCTTTAATTTTTTTGCTGACCTCTTAAGAATGGATTTATTCTTCTGAGCTCTTTCTCAGTAAGCTCACTTTTAGTGTAGAAGAATGCTATTGATTTTTAGTATTGATTTTATAGCCTGCAATGTAAGACACACATAACAAAAGAAATGGCTCCCATAATTAACAAATGGAATTATCTCAAAAAGTTTCTGTACGGCAAAGAAGATTGTTAACAGAGTTAAGAGAGAACCAACAAAATGGAAAGACATATTCACCACCTATACCTCAAATAGGAGGCTCATAATGAGAATATACAGTGAATTAAAAAAAAAAAACCTGTCAAAATGAAAGACCCATTTGAAAAGTGGGCAGTGGAAATGAATAGGCAGTTCTCAGATGAAGAAGTTCAAAGGACCAGTAAATACATGAAATAATGTTAACATCATTAACCATTAGAGAAATGCAAATCAAAACATCACTAAGATGCCATCTAACCCCAGAGAGGATGACATATATCAAGAACTCGAACAGCAATCAGTGCTGTCGATGCTGTCGGGAAAAAGAAACCCTCTTAAACTGCTGGTGGGAATGTAAACTGGTATAACCAAAACAGAAAACAGTATGGAAGCTTCTCAAAAGAGTGGAAATAAATAACCTCTTCAATCTGGGAATTTTTCCAAAAGAGTTAAAAGCATCATATCACAGAGGTAGAAAACACAAAAATACCCATGAACCGATCAATGGATACATAAATTGTGGTGTTTATACACAGTGGAATACTACTTATCTGTAAAAACAGGTAGGTTTGAGGCCTTGTGGGTAAATCGATGCTACTTGAGAACATCATGCTCAGCGAAGTGAGTCAGATGCAGAAGGTTAAATATGAATGGCTTCTCTAATATGAGAAACCCAGATCACAATTATTTCATAAAACAAAATGAAATGGGGAAATAACAGTGGGGAGGGGGAGGGTGTGAGAGGATTGGAAAGGGAGAGGGGAAGGATCTATAATTTTGCCAGAATATTTATGTGCATGAAATACTCAGGTTCAGTGTAAACATTATGTATCATATATATATACATACACATATATGTATGTATGTATACATAAAGTTAAATATCCAGGAATAAATTTAACCAAGGATGTGAAGGACTTCTGCAATTAACATTACATTATTCTGAAAAAAGAAATCATAGAGGACTTTAAAAAATGGGAACACACCATCATTTTCTGAATAGACAGAACTAATATGGTCAAAATAGCAATATTGCCAAAACTGATATACAAATTGAGTGCAATTTCTATAAAAAACACCAACAAAAATTTTCACAGACTAGAAAAAACAATCCTAAAATTCTTATAGAACCAAAAGAGACCCAGAATAGCCACAGCAATCCTGAGCAACAAAATAAAGCAGGTGGCATCACAACAGGAAGTTATTTTACAAGGCAGCAGTGATATATATATATATGTATGTATGTATATATGTGTGTGTGTGTGTGTGCATGTGTATTTACAGTATTGGTATAAAACAGACACGTTGACCAATGGAACAAAACCAAGGATGCAGAAACAACCTGAAGTACCCTCAACTATCTGATCTTTGACAGAGAGACCAGAAACATTCACTGAAGAAAGGGTAGTTTCTTCAGTAAATGATGTTGAGAGAACTGGTTATCCATATGCAGAAGAATGAATCTAGATTTACACCTATCATCAGGTACTAAAATCAAATCAAAGTGGATTAAAGAATTAGATATTAAAATGGAAACAGAATCTCTGAGTCTCCTGGAAGATGAAGTAACTAAAACTCTTGAAGGTATAGATACGGGCAGCCTGTCTCAGTAGGACACCTGATGCAAAAGAAGTAACCCCCAGAATTAACAGATGGTATTATATCAAATTAAAAGCTTCTGTATAGAAAAGGAAATAACAGTGTCTTAGTTACTAATTCATTGCTGTGACGATATACCTGACATCCACTACTTTAGAAAGGAAAAATTTATTTAGCTCACAGTTTCAGAAGGTCTCTCACACAGTCTGTTCACAGGCAGCTGGCAGTGGTGGAAGCACATGGTAGAAGCTGAAGAGGTGCTCACTCCTTTGCAGACAGAAGCCAGGTGCAGAAGCCACACCGATATCTGAAGGCTCAGGCAAGGCTAGAGCTTGCCCAGGATGAAACTGTAACAATGTTTCATCTTTTTTCCTTCAATTATTTCTAGCTGCCAGTTGTGCCCTCCCTCTTTTCCTGGCCCTCAAGTCAACAGCATGCTTCTGAAAGCTTTGCCCTGGGCATCCCAATGGCAACAAGTTGACACAATCTTTCCAGATCAGACCCCGAGCATTTGTATCCTCCAGCCCAGTGGTATCTCCCAACAACACACAGCTCTAAATACATGGGGCTTTGGGGGGACACTCACAATCTAAACCATAGACAGAGTGAAGAGAGAATGGACAGAATTGGAAAAAAAAATATGCCTCCTACACTTCAGACAAGGGGTTAATTTAACTAGAATATAACAAGAACTGAAACAAATATCTCAAAAATCAAATACCATATTTAAAATGGACAATTGAAATGGATAGACAGTTCTAAGAAGTACAAATGGCCAGGAAATATATGAAAAAAAAATGTTCAACATCCCCAGCCATTAGAAAAATGCAAATCACAGCACATGGAGATACCATCTTACCTCAGTAAGAATGAGGTAAATATCAAGAACTCAAAAAACAATAAATGCTGGTGAGAGTGCAGGGACAATGGAACCATTTCACACTGCTGATGGGAAGACTATTTTCAGGGATCAGTTCTGTAGTTCCTTACTTATTGCTGATGGGATTGTATACCACTATGGAAAGCAGTATGGAAGAGTTCTCAAAAAACTGAAAATCCATTTGACGCAGCAATACCTCTTCTGGATATCTTTCCAAAAGAGTTGAAAGCACTATGTAACAGATAAATGAATGTATACCCATGTGTATAGCAGCACAAGTAATAACAGGTAAATCATGGAAGATGACAGAATATCCATTTGCAGCCAATAGATATAACATATGTGGTATGCAGGTCCAATAAAGACAGATTTCAATCATTTCTTAGGCAGATGGATACATCATGAAACCATTCTGTTCAATAAAACGAATTGAATTCAGGTTAAATATCTCATGATTTCTCTAATATGAGAAACCCACCGTATAAATAAATAATAGGGTCAAATGGGTGAGAGATGGGAATTGGGGGATGAGGGAGGAAGTAAAGGGGTGAAAAAGAGGAAGGGGAATTAGATGTGAAGTTTATGCAGTATTGCACAAATTTCTCAAGTTCATAGTAACCATTGTGTATCACATGTACATATTCATAAAAATGGTAAGGGACAAAGAACTATTTGATTCCTTGATCTTTTGTATTTTTTAGTCTCTTTTAATTTCTGCTCTGATATTTAATAATGTTTTTCCTTCTCCTGCTCTTGGATTTGGATTGTTCTTGTTCCTCTGGGATCTTGAGCTCCGTCATTAGACTATTTGGGATAATCCTGTTGTTTTTATGGTATGCATTTGTAACTATAAATTTCCCTCTGAGGACTCCTTTCTTTGTATCCCGTGGATTCTGCTGTGATATGCTTCCATTGTCGTTTGACTCTAGGTAGTTTTTGATTTCTTCTTTAGTTTCTTTTGTGATCCATTTCTTGCTCAATAATGTAGATGTAATCTCCATGTATTTGTATAGTTTCTGTAGATTTTTTTAACATTTTTGATTCCTGGTTTCACTTCACTGTATTCTGAAAATACTCAGGAAATTATTTCAGTTATTTAACATTTGTTTAAACACATCTTATAGCCAAGGATCTGGTGTATTTTGGAAAAAGTTCCATGGGCTGCTGAAAAAAATATTTATCCTGTTTATGTTGGATGGAGCACTTTCCAGATAGCCCACGTTAAGTCCGTGTGTTCCATAGCATAGTTCAGCTCTGATATTTCTTTACAAATTTTTTTTGTCTGTTTGACATGTCTGTTTGTGAGTGGAGTATGTATTAAGGTCTGTTTGGCCTTTCATGTATAGTAGTTTTATTTATGAATTTGAGTGCACTAATATTGGGTGCATATATGTTTGTAATTGTGAGCTCGTCCTGTTTGATGGTTCCTTTTACCAGTATATAGTGCCCATATGCTTATTTTAAAATCTGTGTTGAAGAATAGTTTAGCTACTCCTACTTGTTTTCAGGCTCCAGTAACTTGCAGTGTTAGTCTCCATCCTTTTTACTTTTAGTCCTTATACTTTTGTAGATGAAGTGGATCTCTTGCAGACAGGCAGATAGTTGGGCTTTGCTTTTTCATCCAGTCTGCCTGACTTTTGATGGTGAGTTAAAGCCATTAGCTTTGGGAGCAATTATTGTAACATTTTTATTGAATCCTGTCATTGTCTTGGTTTTTTTCTTTTTTTCAGTGTTGGTTCTTTTCCTTTTTCTTGTTATACTTCCCCTGTGATGTTCCTTTCCTATGAGTTCTTTAGTGCTGTCACACTCTTGCTCTCTTGTGTGTGCTCTCTCTCTCCGTCTCTCTCTCATTCTCTCAAGTATTCTTTACAGTGCTGGTCTACTGGTCATAATTTCTTTTAGAGTTTCCTTTTTTTCTGAAAGTTTTTTTATATCTCCTGTAATTTTGGGGGATAATTTTGCCAAATACAATAGCCTGAGTTGACACTTGCTTTTTTATATAGCTTGAATGATTTTGTTTGAGGCTGTCCTGACCTTTAAGATTTGTGTGGAGAAATCCAGTTACTCTGATGGGCTTACCTTGGTAGAAGACTGTCTTTTTCTCTTACTGTTGTTAATATTCTCTCTTTGTGTTGAATTTCTGGGAATTTTATCATGGTGTGACATGGCAAGTTTGTTTTCTGGTCAAGATTAATTGGTGTTCTGTGTGCTTCTTGAACCTCAATGTTAATTTCTTTTCTTAGATGTTGTGGTTTGGATCTGAAGTGTCCCCCAAAAGGCTCAAGTGTCTTTGGATACTGTGTACTGTTGGGAGGTAGGACCTGGCTGATAAAGGTGAATATTTGGAGCTTGACTGGGAAGAATATGTACTAGGTCTGCCCTTCTCTGACTTGGCTCAGTTCTGCCATGACATGAAGAGTATTCCTTGTTCTCCAGCTCCAACATTGCCATTTGTTTCCATGGTCACCAGCCACCCATACATAAACTGGGACCTTCTGAAACTGTGAGCTAAAATAATTCTTTCCTCCCTTAAGTTATGGATATTGGGTTTTCTGTCTCAGCAATAAAAAAGTAACTAAGACAGTAGACACACAAAAGTTCTCTGCCAGGAGGTCAGTGAATTTGTTTATTATACCTTTTGAGTCATCTAGCAGCTATTTTATTCAGCTACTTTCTGTCTTGTTTTTTTGAGGGTATTCCTTAATATATCATTTACTTTGTCAACCTTGTCTTCAAGGTCCGACACTTTGTTCTTGCATTCCTTGAGCTGGCTTCCCATGCTTTCAGTTGACGTTTTTATTGCTGAATTTCAGCTTGATTTCTTTCCAGATTTTCTAATTCCATACCAAAATCTTCCTTTATGTCTTGCAATGCCTTATATACCTCAGTCAGCTTTTTGTTTGCAACTTCTGTAAATTCACTAAACTTTTTATCAGTTAGGATCATTATTTATTTAGTAGTTTCCTCTTTAAGCTTGCTAACCATCTCGCATTTAAGAATGACTTGTTTGAATTGTGTGGCTGTTTGTGCCACTTGTTCTTGACTCCCTTTTCTGTAAGTTTTATTGTTTGTTTGTTTGTTTGTTTGTTTGTTTGTTTCGGGGCCCATAATACAAGCTTCTGGGGAGTTAGGCTCTTCTGTTGTTTTTGCAACAAGTCTTATTGCCTTGTTTTCTCATGATTTTATTGCTGAGGAATATAGATCTGTTAGGGTGAAAACTTTCTCCACTGTGAATATTTCTTCAGTTAGGTCATGTCTTTCCTTGTTATTACTTGAATTTATTTATATTTTGATATTTATCCCATTTTCAGCCTATTCAGCTGTTAAGTTTGGAGTCTTCTTAGTGACTGACCTTTTGGTGCCTTGCTATTCCCATACACTTTTCATTGAGGGTAAAATGAACCAGAGTGACGTTGGTGATCCAGAGACAAACAAGCTGTTGGCATACAGTGAAGAATAAGATTGACCTCTCTGCTGCCATTAATAACATGAACTGAATAAAAAACAATCGAAGTGAGTGCAGAAATGATGACTATGTTATTTGTATAAGAGTCTTTTCCTTTATCATATGTTATTGTTGTCTATCTGCTATGAGAGAGGAAGGAATAGCAATTGACTGAAGCAGCTTTGGTCCCTTGTTCAGTTTTTTCTCTGTGTTTGCTGATGACCTGTCCCTACCCTTCCCATGTCCAAGTCTCCATCAGTTTGTCTTGCCTAAGAGACTTCACTCCAGTGGGTAAGGCATCTCTGAATGTGAATGAGGGTGGATGGAAGGAGGTGAAAGCCCATTGAATTCTGTGATGCGAGTAGGCAGTGAAGGGATCTTAAAATCATCTCTGGCCTCTTACCATCTCATTCATACCCAGGCCCCTTAGCAGACCTCTCCCAGCTGTCCTGGCTTCTTTTCCTCACTAGTGGACTTTACCCTGAACCATTCAGCACATCAACAGCCTCTCTTATTTCCACAACTGTCTTGTACCAGCTCCTTCCCAGCACTAGTTAAGAGTGTCCCCAAAATGTTTGGTGTGAGTGGCTTCTTTTCTGTGGCTTCTTATTCTCAAAGCAGTTTAGGCTAGGGCCCTTCTCAGAATGGCTCCTGATTATATCACTTCCTAGTATGGCAATGCCAAGAAATATTTCTTCTGAGCTGGTCTTCTGAGCTGCAGAGAGAGCTTTCAAGGGGAAAGCTCACAGTGCACTTGCAGTTTGCATAAACTGTAGGCTTGCTTCTCCTAGAAGCCAGGGCTGCTATTTATTCCAGCAACTTCTGGCGCTCTTTGTGTCTATGGCTGCTGGCTGTTCATGGTCTCTCAGCCCTTCCCAGGCAGCCTGTGCTGCTTCCCAGGCTGGCATGTTCTTCGGCCTTTGTTGCTTTCTTGAAGCTTCTTTCTTTTGGCCTCCTTTTAATTCCTAAAACCTTTCTCATTCTCTAAGTTAACTTGAGCAAATATTTATTTTTGGTGGTGGGGGCAGGGGGTGGAGGGACTATATCTCAACTTATGGATGGACCAAGGAAAGTGGAGGATCTTGCTTCGCCATCATCTTGTCTGGAAACCTTCAGTTCCAGTCTCATACAATTCATCTTAAGAGGAGAAAACGGAGCATATGTCCTGAATAATGGAGAAATCAGTTCATTCTCTTTCTCCTTTCCACCCTAGCAAAGCCAGGATTTCAGGTAGGTAGTAAAATGAGCACATAGCAGTAACAGAATTTAAGAACTTAAACTTTATAGATGTTTTATCTTCCATTCAGATAGCTTTTTCAACCATAGTAGATGTCAGGCTCTGAAAAGGCCTCTGGTAGTGTGAACCAAGGGTAAAAAGAATAGAGAGATCACACCTCTTGTCAAAGATATCTTCAGTCATTGAGCTGGGCGTTGTTGGCAAAAACAAGTAGCCTGGGCAAACATCAAAAGTGATGATTGTTTTTGTAATCTGTGAGCAGTCTGGGAAATTGGAAAGAAAAGAGGGGGGGGGGGGGTAATCTATCATTTGGAATATTAGAGCCAAAGGCAAGAAATACAACTACTTATATCCTTTTTTGAATATTCTAGGAGGCGTTGTTTGTAGACCTAATACTAACTGTAGCAAAGGAAAAATTGGTATCCAACTTGATTTACCTGCAGTTAGCTGCTTAATTTTAAGAAGAATCACAGCGAGTGTTTGCTTTAGACTGTGTCTTGCTCTGAAAGAGCACACAGAGCAGCACAGTAGCAGCCATTGCTGCAACAGCTATATTTCTTTATTGAGATGAGTTACTTTAGGAAAAAGTGACTTCTACAAAAATCACGGAGAGGGAAAGAAAACATGATGCACAAGTCTTCATTTTGGGTAGCTGCAGCAAATTGCTTACAAAATTGTATAGTATGAGTAAGTTTTCCTCATTTTGCCGTTAAAAAGTGTGTGTGTGTGTGTGTGTGTGTGTGTGTGTGTGTGTGTGTGTGTGTGTGTGTGTTAGTGTGTGTTATGTTTATATTCAAGTGTTATGGTCAGGCACTAAAATGATTTGAGTGCCCTCTAGTGGAAACTCATCCTTGAGTTCTTAAAATGCCTTTTAAAAGCCAGTGTGCTTCAAAGGAGATTCAAGTGTACTGTGGAAGACTAAGCAACTAAGTATGATGGTAGTCTGAGTTACCACACTGACCTAGAACAGTATTTGCTTAGTTTTGTTTTGGGGCTTTTTTGTTTGTTTTGTTTTTACAAGTTTCACCTTTTGAAATATAGGTTCTACTAAAATTTTTAAATAGCACAGCAGTTACAGCACATGCTTTGCAGTCACAAAGCCCTGAGTTTGATCCCTCAGCACCATGCAAAGCCAGGCATAGTGGTGCATACCTGTAATACCAGCACTCAGGAAGATGAGGCAGGAGGATTGCCATGAGTCTAAGACCAGCCTGTGGTTTATAATGAGTTCAGGACCATCTTGCGAGACCCTGTCTCAAAAACAAAAACAAAAAAATTAAGCACAAGAAATAACTGGCAAGTAATAATATAGATTTAAGATATTTTCTTGCATACATATGCATGCTGAGTTGCTCCAATAGCAAGCTGTATATAATCTTTAAAGAAATACAGTACAGGTAAATAATTTCCTTCCTATCAAAGTGTGCATGAGTTCAGTGCTTAATTATTTTTCCTCCGGTAATTTTAAAATGAACAGATTAAAGATCTTCACCCCTGCTTATTTTCCCCTGATTTTCCTGTGCTGCTGGCTATTTTATATCTATAATGTCACGTATCTTTTTCTTACACTTCGGACATTTTTAGGGGGAAAGAGTTTTGCAATTTAAGTTCCCATAGTATTCCGCGCAACTATAGTACTAATATTGCTCCAGCTTTACTATGCTTTACTTTCTTTTACCTTTTAATATTAATATGTCACTTGTCCATTAACAAAATAATACTCTGGCTTTAAAGTGTTATGCTCAGTATAAAATAGTTACACTTATGCTCATGCTTCAGCTTTTATGACTTTAATTATATCTTTTTCCCTGCCATATAGCATTTATCAGCCAGTATCAATGGCTAAAACAATGTAATTCACATCCCTGATTTTACTTTGTCCTTAGAGTATCTTTTATCTGTCATACTGCTGTCCTTTTTTAGCACTCCTTTCCAAACACCTTCCTCCCTTTCTGTTGTCATCCCATCCACTTTCTAATCCCAAGAGATGATTTTCATTAGCAACTATTACACTGATTTTTTTCTGAAATGTGTGTTCATTTAACTTCTGGAACCTTGACTATATTGAAGAACAAGGAGAATAAATATTCAAGATCCACTATAGCTGTAATAATCATAAATGAAGTTACTTAAGTATATATCTATTAGGTCTCTCATTCTGAAAGTCTGCTTGTTTAAGTTATTGTGCTGTATGCTATGAATTTAAAAGAAGCTGTAAATTCTGTCCTTTAGGTGCCAAAGAGATAATAAAAAAAGACAAAAGTTCAATTGTATATAAGATATTTATGAATTATACAAAGTTCAATGAGGAATTCATTTGTCAAAAAAGACTTTTTAAAAGAGATAGGTCATTAGCTTGGTCTTAAAGAGTAAACAGCATTAAGGCAAAAAAAGATGGGGGGGGAGTTGTAGGAGAATAGTAAAAAGTAAGAGTGATACAAAGGTGAAACTGCTATAACTCTGATTTCATTCAGCAAAGTAGTAAGATAGTTTGGCAGGCAGTCTCTAACCTGCTTACAGAGGGCTGGTATGTGTGTTAGCTTTGCAGCATTCTGATAAAATACCTGCAATAAAAAACCTTTTAAAAAGAGAAAAATTATATTTTGGCTCACAGTTTTGGAGGTTTCATTTCATGGTCACTTTGTGATGTCATTTCCTAAGCCTGTGCTGACTGATGCTTAGGAAGCCTCATGGTATGGTACATGCAGTGGAGCAAAGCTGCTCACCTCATGGAGGCCAGGAAGCAAAGAGAAAGAGTTCATTTTCATTGAAAGGCCCTTTTCCTAAAACTCATTAAGCCATTAATCCAAAAATGTATTTATTTAGTCATGGAGTCAGAGGCCTATGATCCAGTCATGTCATCAGTCTTCAACCTGATGATCTTTCAGTGACCTTTAATAATCCAGCCCATCACAGTAGGCTTATAATATAAATGATAGATAGCTAACTGAACATTTTGAGTAAAGGAATTACAAAATCAAAACTTGTTTTGCAATGATGAATTGTCTGTAATACAAGATTGGATGAACAGTGAATCCTGTTAGGACGCTCTTACCCTCTTCCCTACTAACAGTCTCAACATGAATTTATAAGGCCTTGAACTTAATAGTACACTGAAAATAGAAAGAAAGTAACAGCTGTCTAAAATATTTTGAGAAAAATTCCTCAGGATTATAGTATTCTCATCCTGTATTCCAAGCATCTAGTAGTCCAGGCTAGAAACTTGGGGTCTTACATCTTCTCATCAACCCCTCAACACCTACCGACCACCATGCCTTTCCATTTTTACGAAATGTATCCCTTTTATCTCCTCTTAAGATCTGTGCTCAGCCTTTAATTTTTCTCACTACCTCTTCATTTATCATTGATAGATGTTCCATACATCTCACAACAGACTGTCCATTAGCTACACCACCCTTTCTTTTTCCACTTGCCAGGGAATCATTCTGGCCTCCTGCACCTTCCCATGACACCTGTGCTTATTACTTTTGTTAGACTGTTCCACAGTCATATAATTTTATTGATGATTGGACCATAAGCTTCTTACTGGGCTTAAAGCTGTGTCTTATTTTCTTTGCCTACCAAGCATGCTCAAGGCTAGGCCAATACCTGGCACATAGCATTCATTAAGTGATTAATGAAGGAAAATAACATCTGGACACTGCTTGGATGTAGAAAATTAGGTAGAGAAATAAATTTTACATATTACAAGGTGTCAAGCTTGGATAACTAAGAATGCTACCACCATTCATTAAAAAAAAAAAAAAAAAGTCCAGGAAAAGGACTGACTTAGGATATTTTCAAAATTTTAATTTTGTTATCAATGTATAGCCCCCAAATAGAAATGTCTGTTAAATACTTGGAGGTTAGGAATTCTGAAACTTAATAGAGCACTCATTTTTTAAACCTGTTATTGCAATATAATTTCAAAATCTCTCTAACATTAACTCTGTATATCTGTCAACCTATACCAATAGAAATTTATATCTTATATAGTATATTGTGATTCATCTGAGATGTTTCCTCCTGACTGGTGCCTGATCTGGGGTTTTGGTTTCAGGTGTTTTGTGGTAAATGAAATGGATATTCTCCCCCAAATGTATTTTAATAACGCATATTTTATCTACATTAGTTCAAATGACTCTGTGATCTTAGCCACAGAAGCATTTTACAAGAATAATACACCATCTTGTTAGTGAGTTTTTATTAAGATATCCCTGTGATAAAATCAAAAGCATAGAAATCACTAGAAAGAGAATATTTGGTCTGGAAGTAGCTCACTTGGTAGAGTGCTTGCCTAGCATGCACATAATAAGAATTTTAATTCCAGCACTGCAAGAGAATAAAGGGGGGAACACTTGATTCTTGATCTAAGCAGCTTTCAGATCGACTGAAACGCCAATGTTGTAATCTTCGTTTTCTTTAAGTATCAGATCTTTCTAACCAATTGTTTCTTTTGTAGGTTGCTGAATCATCATCATGATGATGCCTCCAAGTTCATCTGTCTTCTGGCAAAGCCCAGCTGCAACTCTCTAGAACAGGAGGATTTCATCCCTTTACTTCAGGTAGTTTTGGTTTCCTTTTGACAGTGGGTTTTACTTTTAAAGTTCCTGAGGTTTTTAAAATTTTACAACTCTAATATACATCATTTGAGTTATACATATCTAGAGTTCAGATTTCTAGAAGAGTAGTTTATTTCACATCTGTTTTCGAAGTAATTCTTTTGTTAAATCTAAACAGAAACCATAGTACCAAGTAGATAAAACATGACTTCCTGCTGGAGCAGGGGGAGCTGTTCAGTCTTAGCCTTCCTCATCTGCAGCAGTTACGGATTCACCAGAGTAGGTGACATAAATCCTGGGGACTTTACTCAGTGCATCTTGTCTCTTTGTTTAGCATGGTTCTAAGGTGCTTGGTTTTCTGATGTTTTAACCCAAGATTTATTCAAAACAGAAAAACAGAATAGGAAAAAAGGAGAGAAAACTAGAATCAAGTACACGGAGGTTTGCAAAGATAGGTGCTACTAGATTATAAAGATAGTCTGGAAAGAGAAAACAAAACAAAAACTATTTAAAAAAAAAAAACAGAAAGCGGGTAAAAACTCTCCAAGTCTGACAGCAATTTAGGATAAGAGCAATAGTTCCCAGACTTTTTATTAGCTTTCAGCCAAGATCAGTAATTTATATTATTATCACAGACAATATTTAGTCATCCTAAAACTCGTGTGTAACACTTCACTGATAAAAGTAGAAACTAAACAAGTGTATTTTTCCTTTTCTGTTTATAGAAATTTAAACTGTGTATTAATATATTATTAAATATACAGAAAGGATAAATCTGAGATCATAAGAAGATCAATCTATACGAAGTGTTAAGTTTTTTTTTTTTATTTTCTGTCATTCAATTGAATTTCTGAATTTACTTCATACAGGCTGAAGAATTTTTAACCTTCCTGAGGTTTCTTCAGCCTGGATCTGTCACAGTCCTAGTTTTCTATGGTACCAAAGCAGTAGTTTTTAGGGTTACTATTAAAACATCAGTCATTTATAGTCAAAAAGTCCTTGAAGAACCAGAGGTTCTTTGCTGCGTCTGTGCTATACATTAGGCTCTAGAATCTTTGATAAGACAACAGGGCCTGTCTTCCTGTCATACCATACACTATTTTCTCTTGCAGTTTTAGCTGCTTCCCTGAGGCTATTTGCAAGCAACTGGGTTCTTTAACCACCCACAGACTTCCCTTTCTTTTTTCTGATCCAAAGAGATGTTCTAATCTACAGAAATCCTCCTGTGCTCCTATTGGCTTCCCTGTCTCTGCCCTCAAACCCTGTTACTTGTATTGTATACTTCCCTTCACAGTAGATGTGGCCCCAGCTAACCGGCTAACTGTATTGGGACAGAAAGAGATACAGTTTAGAAACTTCCATGCCTTTTGTGGCACTGTGTACGTTTTGGGTTTAAACACAGGGTCCACCGCATTTGGTCTACTTGACTTCTATTCAGGTTAAAGCAAAAGAGATCTCCAGCTTTTACTTGGGGGAAGTATTTCTATCTAAATTCCCATGAGAAACAGTTACATATCATTTTTTACTAATAACATTCTCCATGGCCTGAGATATTGTTAATATTCTTTATGTTACATCTAAATATTTGGCTTTTCTAAGCATATCACAAATTCTTTTATATTTACTTTTCTAAAACATTAAGTACAGATTTGGTAACACATTGGAAACATATGACTTGGAGAGACAATGGCCATCTGCACTTTTGGCCTCTTTTCCTTCCCTCTTACCCTTGCCCTACAGCTTTCCCCTTCCCTCTCTCAGAGATAAATCCCTTTCCCAGAAGTCCATCGCCCCTCTTCCTACCCTCTCTCACACATTGGGACCTTTGTATGCACTTATTTTTGTGAATTTCATAAGAGGGATGCCCATTTATAAGTCTTTTTTTTTGGTCCATTTCACTGAGCATTGTTGACTGAAAGTGGCCCATTTTCTTTTTTTCCTCTTTTATTGATATGTATATATGCAATACATACTGTTTACATTGAACTTCAGTATTTTTGAGTATTTTTCCATATATATATATCACATCAAAATTACAAAACCTTTCCCCTGTCATTTTCACCCTCCCACAACCTCAGTTTCCCCTCCATTTAATTCAGTTATTTTGGGTTCTTCACATTAGAGAAACCAGTCAATATTTAACCTCCTGCATCTGATCACTTCGCTGTGCAGGAGGGTCTCAAGTAGCATCCATTTACCTACAAAAGCCTCCAATCTATCTGTCTTTATAGATGAGTAGTATTCCATTGTGTACATATACCACAACTTATGTGTCCATTGGTCTATTCATAGGTATTTTGGTGACTTCTGTATTTTAGCTATTGTTAGTTGTGCTGCTATGAACATAGGTATACATATATCTCTTCTATATGTTGCTTTTAACTCTTTTGGAAAGATTACCAGAAGATGTATCACTGGATCAAAGGGGATATTTATTTTTAACCTTCTGAGGAATTTCCATACTGTCCTTCATAGTGGTGGTACCAGTTTACATTCCTACCAACAGTACAGGAAGTTTCCTTTTTCCCCACAGCCTCACCAGCATTGGTTGCTGTTGGAGTTCTTGATGTATGCCATTTTTTCTGGGTTTAGATGATATCTTAATGAAGTTTTGATTTACATTTTTCAAATGCTTCATAGCTGTCTTTCTTTATGGTTGCATTATATTCCATTGTGTATACATACCACATCTGCTTTGTCCATTCCTCTATTAATGGACAAGTAGGTTGTTTCTAGGACTTACCTGTTACAGACTGCGCTGCTATAAATAAGGATGTGCATTTGTCTTTGAGGTATGCTGACTTTATTGCTTTTCAGAACTGTATTTCTTTTGCCCAGTAGAACTGTAGCTAGAACAAATGGAATTTTGATTCTCAGCTTTCTGAGGAATCTCCAGTCTGCTTATCTTAATGGCTGAATGAGATTGCAGTTCCAACAACAGTGTAGAAGTGTTTTTTTTTTTTTTTGTTTCCACAACGTCACCAACAATTGTTCTCTTTTTTATTTCCACAACGTCACCAACAATTGTTCTCTTTTTTGAGTTCTTGATATAGGCCATTCTCACTGATATAGTTAAGACACACCAAACTTTGACAAATCATCATAACCAATTAAATGCTACAACTATTTCACCCTTTAAAAAAGAAATAATATAAGAACAAAAATTAACCAAATATTGACATATCACCATATCCACTTAAAGCAAAATTACTAGTTGAAAAGAAATATGTATTAATAGCCAGACTAAGCTATATAGATGAAAGTTATTAATGCTTAATGGAAATAATAAAATAGTAAAATAATAAGATAAGAATAAATAATAAAAATGGTGAGGTTGAGAAAAATGAGACTTGGGACAAGAAGTTAATTTTGGATTAAAAAGAGAGAAGAGGAAAAATGAGAAAAAAGTGAAATTAAAAATCTAATTAAAAATACTAGAAAAATTAAATAGAATCATTAAAAGTAACAAAAAAAGAGAAGAGACAGTAGATTTTTTTTTAAAAAAAAGCAAAACTCAAAAGAGAAATCACAGAGTAATACAGAATAAGACACAGACCCAAAATACAAACAAAACACATGAAATGAGTCTAAAAATTTCCTCTGGATCTGGGTGAGCTTTTTTCCCTAGCTCCTGTAGGATTAACATCCACCAGAAGAATAAGTTAAAACTGAGGCTTTTGTATTTCTCTGCTCATTTTTTAATTTATTTTATGTTTTGGTAAGTCCTGTCCCTGCTATTCCTGCTTAGCAAAATATGTAGAGGTATATTTCCTCCCTGAAGGCTATCTTCATTGCCATAGCCAAGCTGAGGTATATCTCTGAGCAAATACACAGTTGGGGTAATGCAAACAAGCTACTGAGTTCTGTGCTGGAGGTAGGTCATGAGGAGAGACTAAGCAGTCCGCTGGACTTAACCCCAGCTCTTTCAGAACCAGCCAGCCCTTCAGAACACCGCATACCATCAGCCTGGTTTCTCTCTCCACAGTATGTGAGGCCACTATACCCTCAATGTCCTGATCTTGCCAGCTGCCCAAACTGGTCGGGCCTGTAGCTTGCCCTCCCCAGTGACTATTTCTTGTGAAGATTCCTTGCCAGTTACCGTTTCAGGGCAACCCCAGAGATCCAAGTGTGGTTGTTGTGTGATTTCTGATTCCCAAAGCAGCTCAATTTCAAACAATAAGCCCTTTTCTCAAAATAGTTCCTGATCATATCACTCCATAGTACGGCAAACATTCCTATAGGTTACTTGTCAGATGATGGGTTTCCATGCTTAAGTCCCTTTCACAGTCAAAACCCACACTGCATTTGCAGTTTACAGCACGTGTAGACTTCCTCTGGGCTAGTACTGCCTCTCTGTTTTTTATTTCCTCCCTGTGTTTATTTCTGTGGCTTTTCGTCCTCTGGGCTTACCCTGTGTTGTGGAGACCATCCCATTCCCAGGGAGCCAGGGCTACTGTTCATAACTACCTTGTTCTCTCCTAATTGCCTTTAGTTTCTACAGTGTCTCTGTGGTTTCAAAACTTGCTGTCAGTCTCTTCCCAGAGCTCTTCTCTTTCCCTATTCTGTTTTTATTTATTTTTTAATTAGCAGTCTCTACCTTTGTGATGTGTCTGTGAGGAGCTTCTAACCAAAAGATTTCTACGCAGCTGACATCTTGCTAGCTCTCTAATTCTGTTTTCATATTGGTTGTTACCCTATTGCTATACCTAGCTTATAAATAAACTTTACTGTAGGTATGTCTGTACTGGAAAAATAGTATGCAAAGGGTTTGATACTATATGTGGTTTTGGGCACAAGTGGTGATCTTAGAATGTAACTTACATGGATTAGAATCTTTATACTCCTTGATTTTATACCATGATTATATAAACTTTTATTAATTTCTCTTTCTATTTTTTGAGGCAGAGTTTCACTGTGTAGTCTAGGCTGAGCCTGAACTCACTGTGTAGCCCAAGCTGATTTCAAATTCATAATCCCTCTGCCTTAGCTTCCCAAGGTCTAGGCATGTACCACCACACCTGGGATATGTGGTACTGGGGAATCAAACCCAAGGCCTTATACATGCTAGGCAAGCACTTTAACCCTGAGCTATCCCCCAACCCCTTTTAAAAATGTTATTGAATAGTAGTTTGAATACATACAAATGCAGGCATAGTGGCATAGTAAACTCTCCTATAACCCATTGACTAGAAGAAATTAAGATACAGGTTAGAAAACAAGTGAAACTTTTATTAAATTGAAATCTTGGTATTGGATAATATTAACAAGGTAAATCAACAACTAGTTTGATCAAAGAAAGGGACAACATACTAATATACAAAACAAGAATAGGCAATAACACTGAAATACAAAAAATTAAAAGTCATAAAAGACTATCTTACAAGTCCTATGAAAATAAAGTGGATAATAGGGCATACTTGTAATCCCAAAATCCTTGGGAAGCTGTGGTGAGAGAGGATTGCAAGTTTGAGCCCAACCTGGGCAACTTAGTGGCTTAGAGAGACTTTGTCTCAAAATATAAATTTTCAAAAGGACTTGAATATAGCTCAATGCAAAACTCCTAGGTTCAATCCCTAATACTACAATGAGAGGAGGAAAAATTGAAATATTTATTAAGAAACTACCTCCCAAAAAAGCATAAAGTCCAGATAGTTTCAAAGGGGAATCGTACCAAACCTTCAAAAACACTTAATGCTCCATAATTATTCCAGGGTATTGAAAAGGAAGGAAAATTCTGTAGCTCCTTTTATGAAGTAAATGTATCATTGGTAACTAACCCAGGTAAAGATAGTACAGAACACTACAGATAAGTAAAATTTCATGATTAATGTATTTTTTAAAGCAGTAAGTAAAATACTACCAAACAGTAAACATCATGACCTAGTGAAATTTACCTCAGGAGGACAAGATTTGTTCTGTATGAGAATATTTATAATATATATCTAAGCAGAAAATTCACAGTCACCGCCAAAGATACTGAAAAAACTTGAGGCAGATCAGAGCAAGTCCAGAACTGAGAGCCATGGAAATTAACAGCAGCTGGCAGTCCCAGGCTCCAAAAATGAACCTGTTGGTAGTACAGATGGCAAATGCACTGAGAGCTTCCTTGATTAGGCCTCCCAATAGTTCCGAAGACCACCTCTGTAGAAAAGTTCTCAGCAGCGTCATACTAGGAAGTAATGTAGGCAGGAGCCATTTTGAAAAGAACCCAAGTCTGAACTGTTTGGAATAAAAGAAGCTGCAGACAGTTCACACTACAGGGAGTTGGGGGCCACTCTTAACCAGTGCCTAGAAAGGAACCAGACAGGAGACAGTTGCAGACAGAAAGAAAGACTGAAAGAAAGGCAGAGAAAGACTGGCAACTACTCGAGCAATTTGTGTGGTAATGAGAGCAGGTCTCAGAGGTTGGAGGATCCCACTATTAGGGAAGGAAAGCCAAGATAGAAGAGAGAGCCTTGCTGAGGGTGTAGAGAGTGAACCAAGATGCGTTGGAGGACATTGGACTGTTAGGTCCCCATTACTGCTTACTCCTTGCATAGAACTCAGTGAGCTTTCCGTTCTCCCCATCTATCCTCATAAATGTTGAGAGAAACACCTCCATTAGGCCATTAAATCAAAGTCCCTCTGCAGTAGATCAAGTCAGCAGTAGGGCACATCCAAAAATGTCTGACTCCATAGAAGCTAGTATCATGGGCCTTGAAATAGTGGACCTTACAGGAAAAGAAGTCAAAACACAAATGAACCAGTCAGTCAGTCAGTGTAAATAACACATAAGTACAAAAGGTGATTATCTGGCTTAAAGAGAAATTTATTAAATAATAGTGTAATGGATAAAAAAATTACTGAGTTTAAATAAGACACAAATGAGCTGTCTTGAGTAAATAAAGCAATGCAAAACGTGAAGGGACATTTTGGAATCGAAGTGGAAAATCTGAAAAGAGATCTCACAGAAATTCAGGATATTAAAAAATTAATTTGAAACAGGATGGTGGCTCAAACATTGTAAGGACAGAATTTCAGACTTTGGAGACAAGGTTGAAGAATTAACACTGCAATGAAACACTGACTCAAAAGCACGAAGTAAGCAAGGTAGCTAGATAGAACAGTTGCTGACCATTCAAAGAGAAACAACCTCTGAGTTATGGGTGTGTGAAAGAAACAGAAAAAGACAGCATAGAAGGTAGAAAGAATTTATTTACTGAAGTCATGAAAGAAAATTTCCTGAATCGAAAAGAGAATTTACTATTTAGGTAAAGCAGCGTATAGAACACCAGCTAACCCTGACCAGAAAAGAAATGTACCATGACACATCATAATCATAATATCCGAAATTCATCACAAATAAGGAATATTAAAAACAGTAAGAGAAAATCAGACATTACTCTACAAAGCAAGCCCATCTGAATAACTATAGATTTCTCAGCGCAAATCTTTTCTTTTTTTGAGACAAGGTCTTGTACTGTGATCTAAGCTGATCCTGAACTCACTATGTAACCCAGGCTGACCTCAAACTCATGGCAGTTCTTCTGCTTCAGCCTCCTGAGTGCTGGGATTATAGGCCTGCACCACCATGTCTGGTTTATGTGGTGCTGGGGTATCAAACCTAGTGCCTTGCACCAGGTAGTAAGCACTTCAGTTGCTTAGCTGTGCCCCCAGCAACTCAATGCAAATCATAAAGGCCAAGAAACCCTGGAATAAGATTTTTCAGGCTTTAAAAGAAAGCTAGTATTAGTATAGGTTGTGATATCCTGCAAAATTAACCCTGAAAATTGAAGAAATAAAAATTTTTCACAGAAAAAAGAAACCCTGAAGAAATTTGTGACCATTAGACCAGTATTGTGGAAAGCAGGGTGGGGGAGGAGCAGCACCAACAAACTTAGGAAACAAAAAGGAAACAAAGAGAACCAACACAGGAAAAATAAGACAATGACAGAATTCGGTAAAATCTTATAGTAATTATTTTCAATGTATGTGTCTTAACTAGCCAATCAAAAGCACATCATGCTAGAATCTATGGGACATGTAGCAGTTCTAAGGGAGAAATTTATAGCTATGAATGTACATATGGAAAAAAATAGAACAATCCCAAATAAGTCTATTGATGCAGCTCATAGTCCTACAGAAGCAACAAACTCCAAAAGCAGTAGAAGGAAAGAAAGTTAAAGAGAGCAGAAATTAATGAAAATAAAAATAATACTAAGGATCAAGGAGGGCTGGGAGTATAGCCCAGTAGTTAAAACACTTGCTTATAAAGTGCAAGGCTCTGGGTTTTATTCCCCAGCATCATATAAGCCAGGTATGGTGGCACACACCTGTAATCCCAGCACTTAGGAAGCTGAGGCAGGAGGACTGCCACGAGTTCAAGGCAAACCTAGTCTACATAGTGAGTTCAGGACCAACCCAGGTTGCAGAGTGAGACCCTGTCTCAAAAAAAAAAAAAAAAAATCAAGGAATCAAAAGTTAATACTTTGAAAAACAGGATTGATAGTTCTCTAGCCAAACTCACCTAAAGAAACAAAGGAAAATTTCATATCAATGCAATCAGAAATGAAAAAGGTAAAATCACAGCACAACAGACACTATTGAAAATCAATCCATTATAAGAAACCATTTTTGAAAACTTATATTCCAAGAAACATGATAACCCAAAAAATGTATAAATTCCTAGATAAATGAGATACCAAAATTGAATAAAGAAGGTATAAAAACTCATATTACACCAGTAAGTAAGTATGAAATTGAAGCAATAATAAAGGGTCTACCAACAAAGAAAAGCCCAGGACCTGATAGATTCAGTCAGAATTTTATCAGAATTTAATATAATAGTGCCAATGCCTCTCAAACTTTTCCATAAAATTGAAAGAGAATAATCACTACCAAATGCCTTCCTGGAGAGCTAGCATCACTTTGATCCCAAAAACCAGATAAAACCCCCCTAAAAGAAAGAAAACTACAGGCCAGTTTTCTTAATGAATATAGATACAGAAGGAGGAGCCAAGATGGCAAAGGAATAACAGCTCCAGGAAGGACTGCTCCAAAAGAAATCAGTCAGCCAAATGAAAAGTTGAAATAAAGTATATCTCAGGACAGCAAAACCCAGATATAAGAGGTAAAACCAAAGAGAGTCGATTATGGGCTGGTGAAGATCCGAGTGGCAGGGTTTTCCCCATTCCTCCTCAAAAGACTGGAGGGCAATAGAGACCCTCTGTAATGCACTTTCAAATGTGTCTTAGAACAAAGGATCTGGAGACCTTAACATCCTTGGAGCACTGGGAACTTGAACAAAAGGTAGAGATTGTCCCCCTCTCACGTGGAAGGTGCAAGGGTGCTGTGGAGTCAGGCAGTAGTGATCCAAAGATCATGCAATAGGAGATATAAAAGAGAGTAAAAGAGGGGAAGCCTTATACCTGCTCAACCCAGCTGCATACCATTCAACAGCTGGAGGTGAGGGAAAGGAGTTGTAATCCCCCGGGCTTACAGACAGGCACTAAGGGTCAAAATAAAGGGACATAGAGCCTTAGTGGGGTAGGGAAGACAGCTGCGCCTAACAGAGCTGGCAAGATGCAAAGTTCAGCCAGCACTGAGAAGTAAGGCATCACCACTTGCCCTGTGCTGTCCACAAGCAGGAACAAGGGAATAAAAACTCTGACATTTGCTTAGGTGCAGGGGCAAAAGAATCAAGGACCTGCCACCCACCACTCACCCTCGAGAGACCCCAAGAGGGAGCACACAGAGAGAGGGGGCAGGGAAGGCTTGAAAAAGTACAGCAAGGCAGCCATGAACAGCTCATCATTTCCAGAGCCAGAGAAATGACTTAAAAACAACAACAAAAAATCACGGCTGGCTGCCACCGGGATTCTCCTGTGCTTGTGGCTTAGTACCATGCAGAAAAGGAAGACATCACCCAGTGTACTTTGATCTACATGAACAATGACTGTGCAGGACAAAGGAAAACAAAACCCCAGTTTCACCCTTAGTCCTGGCCGGGATGGGGACAAGAAGTACAGAGACCCACCCCTACCCTCCGTGGATCACGGACAAAGGCAGAGAACCCTATTAGGAGAAAGGCAGGAGCTACACCCCCTGTTGCTTGGGAAGATAGGGGCGCCCTGGGCACATATATCTCTGTGAGCCCAGTACCCCTGCTCTGTACTCCCTAATCTCACCACCCCATCTCTCCACCCACACATGGCCGGCCCAAAGGCAAGATGGTGCCAGGACTTGCAGCTTCAACCACAGCAGAAAAACCTCTCTAAAGCAAACCAAGTAGCAGCTGTCAGTCTGGA
This sequence comes from Ctenodactylus gundi, assembly GCA_004027205.1. Lineage (NCBI taxonomy): Eukaryota > Metazoa > Chordata > Mammalia > Rodentia > Ctenodactylidae > Ctenodactylus > Ctenodactylus gundi. The sequence goes on from PVKB01000440.1 coordinate 225,381, forward strand.
CAGTACGAAGTAGTTGTGCTATAACAAGGAACCCCACCTCAGTGACACAGACAGCATGTTACACAGCCAAAGAATAACACTCTCCACTGCCAGAAAATGGAGATTAACAACTGACCACAGCAAGCGAAAGGAGCACTCCTGAGAGAACTTCTGATTTAGAAGACAAGACTGAATAATGGTCCAGACTATTAACGGTCATCAAATAGTTCAGCAAGGAAATGAAATGCAACAGATTATAGAAGACTTAAAGAAACTCAATCTTAGGATATCAGGAATACAAGAAAAAATGGAACTTTCATATTAAAGGACTAAGAAACTTATCCACTGAAGTCATAAGAGAAAATATCCCATATGTAGAAAATGAAATAGACACACAAATGATGGAGGCATACCATAAGCCCACAAGATATGACCAAAATAGAAGCTCCCTTAGACATGTTATAAAACTCATTGATGCACAGTATAAAGAGAGAATCCTAAAAGCTGTAAGAGAAAAAAAGCAAGTTACATATCAAGGCAAACCTATAAGGACAACAGCAGACTTCTCAGTACAAGTTCTGACAGCCAAAAGACTCTGGAGTTATGTCCTCAGAGCCGTAAAGGATAATAACTGTCAACCAAACCTGCTGTACCCAGCAAAAATATTATTTAAAATTTGACAATGAAATAAAAACTTTTCATGACAAAGAAACCTTGAAGAAATTTACGACATCCAAACCAGCACTACAAAAACATTCTTAAGGGTCTTCTGGATAGGGAACTAGGGAACAATCACAAAAAAGAATACAGTGGCTGGCCGGCTTATCTTCAGTAGAGAGAATATATTTTAAAAAGTACAAGAATTCAATATTCATAGAATGGAAAAGTGGCAGGACTTAAGACTCACATAACAATTATTCTATTGCTAAATGCTAGTGGCCTTAATTCACCAATCAAAAGACATAGATTGACTAACTGGATTTTAAAACATAATACAATCATACGTTGCTTGCAAGAGATTCTTCAAACATGGAGATAAATATAGAATCAAGGTAAAAGGCTGGAGTTCTATTTATCCACTCAGCTGGGAAACAAAAAAAAAGCGGGAGTGGTGATTCCATTTGCTAACAAAGTAGACTTTAAACCAAAACTGGTCAAAAGGACAAAGAGGATCACTTCGTGCTTGTAAAAGGAACAATTCAGCAGGAAGAAGTAACAATCATAAACATTTATGCTCCAAACATTGGTGCACCCAGCTGCATAAAACAACAGCCAGTGGACTTTTTAAAAAAACAGATCGGCTTCAACTCTATAATAGTGGGTGACTTTAATACCCCACTCTCCCAAGAAGACAGGTCAACTGTACATGAAATCAACAAAGACATAAGAAATCTGAATAACGAAATGGACCTGACAGACTATATATACAGAGTCTTTAAAACAACAACAACAGAATACACTCTTTTCAGCTGCACATGAAACATTCTTCATATGCATACTCTAGGCCATAAAATAAGCTTAAACAGAAGAAAATCGATATAGTCCCATCTACTCTGCCAGATTGTCATGGAATAAACTAGAAATCAACTACAACACAAAAGACACCACTCAAACAAATGGAGAATGAACAGTACTCTCCTAAATAAATATTGGGTTACAGAAGAAATCAAGAAAGACATAAAAAAGTTCATAAAAGACAAGGACAGTGATAGCACAATGCAACTTCTGGGACAAATGAAGGCAGTGTTAAGAGGGAAGTTCTTTTCCATAAATGCACACATAAAAAAGACCAGCGGAAGCACAAATAAACTATGTAACTGAGAGCTATAGAAAAACAACACAAAAAGCTACTAGAAGGAAAGAAATTTTTAAATTGAGCACAAGTTAATGGAATAGAAACTAAGAAAACAATGCAAAAATAAATGAAACAAAAAGCTGGGTTTTTTTTTAAGATAAACAAGATGGACAAACTCCTTGCTAAACTCAAAAAAAAAAAAAAAAGGAGAAGACCTACATCAATACAAGTAGGAATGAAAAAGGGGAAATTACAACAGATAACATGGAAATCCAAAGAACTATAAGAAATTACTTTGAAAATCTCTACGCCAAGAAATTCAAAACCTTAAGAAATGGATAAGTTCCTAAACACATATCAATCACCAAAATTGAAAGAAGAAATTAAACATCTGAATAGGCCAGTGTCCACCTATGAAATCCAAGAATTAATGAAAACACTTCCAACTGAAAAGATCCCAGGACCTGATGGGTTCCCAGCAGAATTCTATTAAAAATCAGGGAACATGTAATGCCAATGCTCATCAAATACTTTCAAGAAATTGAAAAGGAAGGAAAATTGCCAAAATAATTTCTTGAAGCAAGCATAACACTAATTCCAAAATCAGACAAAGACCGACAAAAAAAAGAAAACTACATATTCTGAATGAATACTGATACAAAAATACTCAATAAAATTCTTTACCAACAGAATGCAGCATATCATAAAGAAGATTACACACTATGACCAAATGGGCTTTCTTCAAGAGATGCAGGGATATTGCAGCTTATGCAAATTAATAAATGTAATACACATTATTAATATACCCAAAAATAAAAATCATATGATCATCTCCATAGATGTAGAAAAAGCATTTGACAAAACCCAAAACCCATTTATGATGAAGAATCTGAAGAAAATAGGAATAGAAGGACCCTACCTCAACATGACCCAAGCTATTTACAACAACCCCTCTGCCAACATAATCCTAAATGGAAAAAGACTGAAAGTATTTAAACTAAATTCAAGAACAAGACAAGGATGCCCATTGTCACCCTTAGTATTCAATATAATGCTCAAATTATTGACAAGAGCCATCAGGCAAGAGAAAGGAATAAAAGAAATACAAATTGGGAGGGAAGAAGATATCCTTATTTGCGGATGGCAGGATACTCAACATAGAAGACCCAAAAAATTCCACCCAAAGACTCTTAGAGATAATAAATAAATTCAGCAAAGTAGCAGGCTACAAAATCAATACCTACAAATCAATAGCATTCCTATACACCAATCATGAATCTAGTGAGAAAGAAATCAAGAAAACAACCCCTTTCACAATAGCAACAGAAAAATAAAATACTTAGGAATAAACCTCACCAAATAAGTAAAAGATTTATACAAAGAAAAATACCAAATCCTAAAAAGAGAAGCTGAAGAGTACTTTTTAGAAAATGGAAAGATATTACATGTTTCTGGATATGAAGAACGAATACTGTCAAAATGGTCATTCGTCCAAAGCTACTATACAGATTCAATGTCATACCAATCAAAATAACAACTGTATTTTTCATAAAACTAGAATTGCAACTTTAGAACTTATATGGAACCAAAAAAGCTCAGAATTTCTCAAGCAGTTCTAAGTAACAAGGGCAAAGCCAGAGAAATCACAGTCCCAAGACTTCACAAAATACTACAAAGCAATAGCAATTAAATCTACACGATACCAGTTTAAGAACAGACAGGAGGACCAGTGGAACAGAATTGAGGATACTGAATCAAATCCAAATACCCTCAGCCACCTGATCGTTGACAAAGGGGCCAAATAAATCCGCTGGAGAAAAGACAGCATCTTCAACAGATGATGCTGGGAAAACTAGATTACCACATGTAGTAGAATGAAATTAGACCTATATCTATCACCACACACTAAAATCAGATCAAAATGGATCAAAGAATGGGATATTAAATGAGAAATGCTGAACCTACTCAAAGACAAAAGTGAGTAAAACCCTAGAAGACATAAGGATAAGAAAGGATTTCCTGAACAGAACACCAGCTGCACAAGAAATAACAGCAAGAATCAACAAATAGGACTACATGGAGACAACCCACAGAGTGGGAGATCTTCACCAGTAATACTTCAGAGAAAAGTTTAGTATCTAGAATATAAAGAGAACTCATAAAAATAAAACCTTAAAATAAGCAACCCCATGAAGAAGTGAAATGGAAAAAAAAAAGCTTCTCATAAAAAGTACAAATGGCCAACAAATACATGAAAAAGTATTCTCCCACACTGGTTGTCAGAGAAATGCAAATGAAAACAACACTGAGGTTTCACCTCACCTCAGTGAGAATGCCCTACATTAAGAACTCTAAAAACAATTGTTGGTGAGGATGCTGAAGAAGGAACTCTGCTCCACTGCTGGTGGGAATGCAAGCAGGTTCAATCATTATGAAAAGCAGTCTGGAGATTCCTTAGAAAGCTGAGATTAGAAATCCCATTTGATCCAGCTTCTGCTTTACTGGGCATATTCCCCACCAAAAATAAATAAATAAATAAATAAACTAAGTCAAAACACCAAAAAGACAGGTATGTATCCATGTATATAGCAGCACAATATATAATAGCCAAATCCTGGAAATAACCCACCTGCCCATCAACAGAGGAGTGGTTAAAGAAGATGTGGTACCGATATACAATGCAATACTACGCAGCCATAAAGAAAGACAGATATGAAACATTTGAACAAAAATGGGGTCATCTTGAGTCACTAAAGCTCAGTGAAATGGACCAAACAAAAAGTGACCGTAGATGTGTCTCTCTCTTATGAAATTCACAAAAATAATGGCATTAAAAGGCCCCAACACAGGTGACAGGGTAGAAGGAGGGGTAATGGGCTCCGAGGAAAGAGATGAATATCTGAAAATGGTGGTGGGAGCTGGGTGGGCATTGATTCTCAGAACAGCATGTCTTTAATAGTTTATAGAATTTAGAATTCATGTGTGTATATGTATATGCATATATGTATATACATCTTATAATAGTTTTAAAGAGAATATAGATGCAAAATCAAATTTCCTTGCAGACAGTAATGCAATGAACTATTAAAAAGATCATACACCATGACCAAATTGGCTTCATCTGAGGATGCAAAGATGATTCAACATTCAACATACATAAACCAATTAATGTAATATACTATATAAACAAAAGCAAAGACAAAAATCACATGATTACCTCAACAGATTCATAAAAAGCCTTTTATCATTTTGCCTAATAGTGGTGGACATCGGTTGTTTGGAGGCCAAGGTTAGAGTGTTATGGTTTCATCTGGAGCGCATCCCCAAAAAGTCTCATATATTTGCAGGTAGTAGGTTAACTGTGGAACCATGTGCTTTTGGGAGGTGAAGCTTGGCTGAAAGGGGCATATTCCTGGGATTTGATCTAGAGGGATTGTGTCAACTTGTGAAGATTGGTGTTGGTACCCTGGGCAGAGCTATCAGGTGTGTATTATTGCCTTGTGGGCCAGGAAGTGAGAGAGGGGCTTCCACCCTTGGTATTGGCAGCTTGAACTAAGTAAAAGAAGGAATAACAAACACCATTGCAGCTTCTTCCTGGGAAATCTCTGGCCTTCACTTCAGTTCTCCAGACATAATACTCCCTACTCATTCCCTTGGCTGTCTGCCATACTGTCAAGAACTTTTCTCCAACTAAACTTCCACCATGTGCTCTCACTGTTGCTGTCTGCCCATAAATGGACTATGTAAGACCTTCTGAAACTGTGAGCTATATATAATCTTTCTTCCCTTAAGTTGTGGATGTCAGGTGTTCTGTCCCAGCAATTAATAAGTCAATAAGAAATAAAACACAAAACAGAATGTAAACAGTAACAAATAAAATGAGCTACACTTCAAATTAACATAATCACACTTAAAGAGAACATTAACATAATCACACTTAATAGAGAACACAGCAGACGCCACATGAACCAAGTGTGATCAAGGTTACTGTCAGATCTAAGTGTAACATCACATACTTCTGTATGGTGCACTGTAGTGCATTAAATAGGATCCAGCCTCACTCTTTGGGTATTCCTGCTAGAAATAGGTAACCCTAATCATACAGGTCTTCAGACAAAACCAAATTGAAAGTCCTTCTATAGAAAAACTGACCAAAAGTCATCAAAATCATGTAAAACAAGGAAAGGAACTCACAAATTAGAGACCAGTGAGTGATAAAATGCAGAATAGGATTCTAGGGGAAAAAACACAGGCAAGAAATTAAGAGATTTGAGTAAATTCTATAGCTTAGTATTATATTAACATTCATTTCCCAGTTTAGATCAGTGTATTTGTGAGTTGTTGACATTCCAGGAAGCTGTTGGAAAAAGAACATAGAAAATTTCTCTGTAATGTTTTTCACAGTTTACCTATAGGTCTAAAATAACTTCTAAATTTTAAAAAATCAAAGAATAGTGGTTTTAGACTATGCTGGTAGGCATGTGCAACTAACTGCTCTGAAGGAACAAGGATATGTAACTAATGTCTGTTCACTGATAATTAGCCAATCACTAGATTAAATGTATGTTGGCATTAGAGTTAATTTCCAAACTAATATTAAATTAGCAATAATTATCTCTGATAGATTCTCTAGGCTTAAAGTCCTTTAAAATTCTAATTAGAAAATAATATTTCAGGATTTTCATTCTAATAATCTTCAGTGAAAACAAGATATAGCTTTTAAAATAACCTAAATAGATAACATATTTGTCCCCACAACTATCTTGATTAAAAACTAATGAACACAAGGTGACTTATACATCTTAACAAAGATAGATTTCAAACTATTTGGCTGAATGATGGTATTTTTTTCCAAAAATTTCTTTACCTCTAGATTAAGAATCATTCTCATTAGTTTGTGTCTTTCATCCTGTTGGTGTAAATATTACTTAGCAGCCTCTACTAATGTCTGTGGGATAAATTTCCCTCATATGCTTTGATACGTGAGAATTACAGTACATACCTCAGGGGCATTTGATTCACAAGTCACTAAATATATCTAAATGAAACTATTAACTTATATTTAGGTATAATGTGCATATACAAAATCATGCATATGTATGCTTATAATAAAATTTGTACATAGTAGAATATTTTAAGTGTATTACTCAAATTTGTAGCAGGTTTGCTCAACTGGTAACTTACTCTACAGGAAAGAAAAGTTCTATAGGATTTTTTATCAATTTAGTGTGGGTTTTGCTCTTTTCAGGATGTGGTGGATACACACCCTGGCCTTACGTTCCTGAAAGATGCTCCAGAATTCCACTCCCGCTACATCACTACGGTAGGTTGAATCCTGTTTGTCTTAATATGTCTGTATGAGGCATCTTTTTATTGCTTTGTAGTATTTGGGTTCTCTAATTTTTTTGTATGTGTGGTGTGTTTGTTTTGTGGTTTGGGAATTGATCCCATGGCCTCAATGCTAGGCAAGCACTCTACCACAGAGCTGCACTCCCAGACTGTGCTTTTAGATCTTAGGTCCCAAATTATTTGGGGCACATTTCAAAACACTGGCCCTGGGCATTCTTTACATTCAGACACTCAAGATGACACTTGCCTCTAGCTCATCCTGCTCAGGTAAACAGGGAAGTCGGGAAGTCTCCCCTGAGGAGCCCTGTCATTCTGATGGTATAGTTTACCGTGATGCAAAATACTGCTGCAGTTTTCATTTCCTACTGTGAGAACTTCTTTTCTTTTTCTTCTTTTGGCTCTTGTTTGTCATTACAAATCTAAGATTTTATGTTAGCCAGAAGATGTCACTGTTATCTGAGACTATCTCAGAAGTTATTTGTTCATTAAGCACAGCCCTACACTAAATTACCTCCACTACAATCACTGTGGCCCAGGCTTTCTCATTTCTCACTTAATATTGTATTGTTTGTAATTTTTCCCACCATTTTATTAATATATATATGCAATACACTATGTTTACAATGAACTTGATTATTTTGTGCACATATATATCACATATCATTATGATCTCTTCCCCTCCCCATTTTTGGCACTCCCTCTCCCTCCCATCCCCCCATGACTCCCACTATCACACCCATTTGGTTCTATAGAATGTCTGTGTTCTGGGTGTCCCAAATCAGAGAAACCATGCGATATTTAACATATTTAACTTTCTGCATCTGACTCCACCATTTGAATCACCACTTATTAGCTCAGTTTCCCACCCCTAGAATGATCTGCAGTGGCCATATCTTGATGCTTCTTCTTTAGGTCCCATAGGGCCCTTTATTGGGATGATTTACCAGAAGTTCTTGTTTTCTGTATCTTAACTGTGTCTTTGTTGAGATTCTTTAATGTGGCTTCACCTACTAGTCTGCATAAGGAGAAAAGTATAACAATGAAATTTATAAGGCTAGAAAACATGAGAAAGAAAAAGAATTTAAATTTCAAGTTCCTTAGCTGAGTACTGAAAGGTCAAAAGACATTCAGGCTGTCATTACATCAATCAGTTTTCTTAGAATAAACTTAAAAGACCAAATGAGTGAATCACTACATTAAATGACCTTACGTGTATATTAAATTGCTACATTAAATGAACTTAAATCTGTATCACATAAGTACTTAAAGCAGTAGAGTGGCATGCTTAGTTATTTCAGATATTTTTTTAACTTTTGTAAATTATCTAGTCACATTTCACTACTTATTAACAATTTGCCAGATTCGGTTTATCATTTTACCTACCTATCCATCCCTACCTTCTTGCATACATATTTTTGAAGATTTTGTTTTTCTGCTTCCACCTTCTTTGCCCCATAGTCTACAAAGCAAAGTTGGTCTTTAAACATGTAAGTCAGATGGGCTGAAGGTGTAACTCAATGGTTAAGAACCCTTGGCTAGAGGTTAGAAGTATAGCTCAGTGGTTAAAGAACCTCCCTCACAAGCTCAAGACCCTGGGTTCAACTCCCCAGCACCACATAAACTGGGTATGGTGGTGCATGCCTGTAATCCCAGCTGAGGCAGGAGGATTGCTATTAATTCAAGATCAACCTGGGCTCCATAATGAGTTCAGGACCTAGACTAAAGAACAAGACCCTGTTTCAAAACAAATAATTTTTTAAATGTGTATCAAGATTTTGTCACTCCTCTGCTCAACAAGTACCCAAGTTTGATTCCCCAACACCACATAAGCTGGGTGTGGTGGTGGCATGCTTGTAATCCCATCACTTGGAAGGTTGAGACATGAGGATTGCCTTGAGTCCAAGTCCAGCCTGGGCTCCATAGTGAGTTCAGGAACAACCTGGGCTACAGAGCAAGACCCTGTCTCAAAATAAAAGCGCCACAGTCCTTGCCAAGACAAATACATGCCTCCATACCTTCAGTGCCTGGAATGCCCTTCGAGAGACCCTTCCCTTAATCTGATGCTCCTTCCCTTCATGCACATACTTGCTCAGCTGTTCCCCAAACACCCTCTCACTTCCTAACCCCTGTTCCCTCTCTGGTCTCTTTTTCTTCTTCAATTTTCTCATCTTATATTTTCATCTGTTAATTCTCTATAAGACAAACTCCATGATAGCAATTCTTCACTGCTCTACTTCCAGTACCTAGTATAATACCTGACACATAATAGGTACACATTAAATATTTATTGAGTGAATAAGTGAAATTATTCTGCTTAAGAATTCTACATTAATTCTGCCCCAATCCCAAAAGGAATTATTAGGTTCTGGTTATTGACTTTTCTGTAAAGTCAGAGCACATTAGCAGCATAATTTAGAATCCTAAGATATAAGAAAGGTCTTAGAAATAATAAAGTCCAACAACCTTCTACCAATTCAGAAAATGCTTCCTAAGGAACAACTTTTATGTATTTGTTTTTAAAGATATTAATAAAAAAGTAGAAGAAATTTTCTTTCTCTGTTCTTTCCAGTTTGATATGCAGATCAGTTATGATCTGTGGTCGTCTAACAAGTGATCCCAGGAGATCTTATAATTTTTTCAATGCAAAGCCATGAAACTATTTTGTTCATCTGTAATTCATATTTTCTAAGAAATTTTGTCATGTTCATCATTGAACAAAAACAACCATAGTAGCAAATTAACAGAATACAAGTAATTATCTCTGCTGTCAATATTTTTCATGGCATTTGCATATTACTGTTTACATTTATTAAATTTATACTTTTGTATTAATGTCATGCTGCTTTATCCTTAATTTGCAAAAAAAAATTATTTCTCAGTAATTAAATTGTAAGACACTTATAGTGAAATAATACAGCTACCCAAACCAGCATGACATAAATAGTAAACAAGAGTTAACGAGGAATATAGAATGTGAATCTGTATGTACTAAGTGAAGAATTACTGTTGTGATAACAATGAATATTTAAAATTTAGGGCTGGAGGAATGGTATGGTGGTTAAAGCACTTGCCTTGCAAGCACAAGGCCATGAGTTGATTCCCTAGCATCACGTAAAGCTGGGTATGGTCGTTCACGCCTGTAATCCCAGCACTCAGGAGACTGAGGCAAGTAGATTGTACTAAAATCCAAGGCCAGCCTGGGATATATCACAGAGTTCAGGACTAGCTTGGGCTACAGAGTGAGACCCTGTCTCAAAACAAGAAAAATAAAAAATTTGAATTTTATCAGATGGGCTGTCTGTTCTCCCCAGTGTCTTTTCTGTTATGAAACTTGGTCAAATAGTGGCATGAAGTCAGTAGAATTTTAAATTATTTCAGAGTAGAATGAGTTTTTCCAGAACAAATGCAAAGTAAATCCTTTTACTATGAAATTAATTCATTTTATCAGGTATAAAAGTGACAAAAATAAAGAACAATCAGTTTCTACTCTGTTCGTGGCAAATACAGAAACAGTTATACTACTTTAAGAAGTTCATAAACATCAGCCTCAGAATTAATGATAAGTATCTCAGGAAAACAAATCATTTTTCATGGGATCTTTTTGAGTGTTATGTAATTTTAATGGCATACAGTGTAGAACAGTATAAAAGTTGAGCAGTGCTAATGCAAAAATACGAAATTCATAATGTTCCAAAATTCAAAACTGTTAAGCATCAACACCCAAAAAAACACTCAGATTTTGGAGCAGTTCAGATTAAAGATACTCATGAAAGTCTATATATAGATTTTTCCAAAATCTGAAACATTTCTGGTATTATCACTTAGATAAGGGGTATTAACCTGTATTATGTTTGCACACTGACGTACTTCAAATATTTGCCTTTAAAATTAGAAGGTACGACAGACACAAAGTATGATTCAAATATTACCTTTTGTGTGGCACATATGTAATGAAAAGGAGTTGGACAACTTTTAGTTTCTCATTATTTTTACAAACCTGTGTAGTAATCTGGAGGTGAAGCTACACATCTGTAATCCTAATGATAGGAGAGGCTGAGGCAGAAAGATCACAAGGTCAAGGCCAGCCTAGACAACTTAATAAGATTCTGTTTAAAAATAAAAAGGGCTGGAGATGTAACTTGGTGGTAGAGCACTTGTCTAGCATGTGTTAGACACAGTACTGGAAAAAAAAAAACTGCTACAGGATAAGATTGTTTGTTTATATAGTTTATCAGCTTTTTTAGACTAGAAAGAGAAAGCACCAGGTAGATAAGAGACTGTACCAAAAGTCCATATTCTTCTCATTTATTTCTGGAAAGCATTAACAATGGAGAAACAAACATCTTGATACTGAATGAAAATGAAAATGGCAATACCAATAAATCGTAGCCCTTAAGTTTGCTGTTTTGCATACTGTGCAAAAACTGCCAATAAATAAAGGTATTGCTCACCTAGATTCACATATGTTAACTAAGGGAAAAGGTGCTCCCTCGAGTTCTTTAAAATATGCAGTGAGATTCACTTACATTAGACACATTTTTAAATTTCCATATTCTATAAATGATAAAAAAGAAATGCTGTAGTGAGCCATATTAACTAAAGAATGGATTAGTAATCCAGTCAGCACTCCAAATGGAAGAGCCAGATTTCCAGCATTTGTGGGTGTTTGCACTCAGGTCATCTGCAGTGGGGTAGCCTTGTTATTTCTGTGCTTGGGTTTAGTCACCTTTCAAGAAACTATATGGTACAGCCACTGAGCATTTCTTTTCTTGGCATCTTGTATTTATGAAGTAGAGGTTTTTCAATTGGATAGATACAAAAGAAAAAAGGAAACTGGCTTAACATACAATTTGTCTATCAAGTTGACTAGCATCCCTTGGTGAAAGCTTCTCAATTTCATTCTTCTCGCTGGCAGAAAATAATTTTTCTGATTAATATTTATTTTTAAGATTTGCTTCGATATTTGAAAACATTAATGGTCATTTACTTTAAAATGGTAGATCAAAAGCTACAATAAGGGGCTGGAGGAGCACTAAATCAAGTGCTGAATTTGATTCCTCACCACCGCATAAAGTGGGCATGGTGACACATGCCTGTAATCCCAGCACTTGGGAGGCTGAGGCAGGAGAATTGCCATGAGTCAAAGGCCAGCCTGGGCTTCTTAGTTGGTTCAGGATCAGCCTGGGCTACACAGTGAGACTCTGTTTCAAAAAATAAATAGATAAATAAATTAAATAAATAAATACTGAAAGAGCAGCTGCATGCTTTTACCACTAGATGGTACCCCAGCGTAAGTGATCTAAAATGCTGACTCAATGTAACCAACAAATAAATTGATGAAACAGAGCCACTAAATAAGATGGAAAATGAAATATAGATGCCTTTTTATAGTACTAGATATGTAGTTTAGCAGAAGCTAAAAATAACACCTAACAAACTGCTCACAAATTTTACAAACTGTCAGAACAAAAATGGAAGAGAAAATAAAACGAACCAAAGATGAATACAGATTAAAATGTTATAATTTTAAGTATAACATAGTACCATAAATAATATATTTAAGTATATAAATAAAAATTCAGATAGAAAACAAACTAAACTCAAAATCAACAGAAGGACCAAAAAATCTGATATTTTCAAAAAAATTTGGCACATGCATTGAAATTGACTTTAACTTGAGATAGAATTACAGTGAGATTCTTAATGTTTACTTTCATGTATACAATTTTTGTGCTAAAATTCTCCATCTTTTTAATATGACCTACTGGTCTATTGCTGAGAATACTATGCTGGATAAAATACATTCTTTGTCCTCAGAAACCTCAGAGTCTTAGTAGTTGAATCCAATTGAGATTTTAAGTACAAGGTAGTCTTGTCTTCCACCTAATGCAAGAGTCCTGTCAACTTCTGCCTGTGATAAAAAGTAACCTTATACAAACCCATTGCTTTGTAAGGTTAATTTTAGGAAACTCTCATATTGAAGTATTTGAGTGTAAGGGCACCTGTCCTTTGATTTTAATTCTGCTGTCAGGTCCAACACAGGACAAGTCAACTTCTGCTTCTGCGCAGTAGTCAGCTATTCAGATGATAATTAGATCTACACTCTAGTCTTATTTTTTTTCCCTCAGGATTAAACATTGCTACATTTGTGTAGTATCTTTTACAGTCTTTTTCAGTGTAGTTTTATCCTTCCTGTTTAATGTTTTCTGCATATTTCATATGCCTTCTATGTATAAATCATAGACAAATGATTTATGTGAAGTATTACAGGCCTTTCTTGGTCTGACATCCATCTGCTATTCAGAACTCTCAGCAGTTGTTCAGCTAGCAATGAAACAAATGCAAATTTCTCTGTCACAAAGACAATACAAATTTCTTTGTTATACCTTTTCTAAACCTCATTCTTTTATCAAGAAATTACTGACTCTTTGACAAAGCACCAGAAAGACACCAGAATGCAAGTCAGGAATGACCAGAGCCAGGTGTGGTGGTATATTCCTCTAATCCCGAGACTCTGGGAGGTTAAAGTAGGAGGATCATAAGTATAAATTTAGCCAGGATAATTTAACAGTTTAGTGAAATTCTGTCTCAAAATTGAAAAGGGGCAGGGCCGGGGACTGGGGATGTAGCTCAGTACAAAAGACCTTGGTTTACTCCCCAGGGGTGGGGACCAGCTCCCTTAGAATTTGGAGTTGATGACAATCAGATGCATCAGTGTTTAGCACTTAACCACAGTATGCCTGAAGGAGACTCAGGGCAGTAACGGCACAGAAGGTGCCTATTTTGAGGCATCCTATATGGTGTTTTGACCTTCTAGAAGGTCAAAAGTAAGCACAAATAGCAAGGGTAGGGTAGTCAATGCTGAGCAGCAGAAACTGGACCTTCAGGTTGATACTAGTTTGCCTCAGGTTTGTTGTGAAATCACTCTATTTGCTAAAGAATACAGAAGCGGATTGATAATGTAGTCTCTCACAGATTATTTTTTTGAAAAATGTCCAACTGTCTTCCCATCTCTATTCTTCTTCTACCATAACAACTTGAAAGGGGCATGCCAATCTCTTTTTGTATATAAGACAGTCAGGGAGCTAGAAAAATAGCACAGCAATGAGGGCACTTGCGTACAAAGTTCGACGCCCTAGTTCAGTTTCCTAGCACCATGTAAGCCAATCATGGTGCATGCCTGTAAGTCTCAGCACTTGGGAGAATAAGGCAGGAAAATTCTTGTGAGTTCAGTCAGCCTAGGCTACACAGTGAGTTCAGAACCATCTTGGACCTAGAGCAAGATCCTGTCCCAAAATAAAATTAAAAAAAAACTATCAGAAAAAAATCCAGAGTACCAAAATGGTGCTACACTCGTTCTCATTACAAATTCCTGTTGGAAGAAGAAGAAATAGTAATTGCAAGGGAAAGTAGGAGCTAGGAATAACCACTAAAAAAAATTGTAAAAATGCACTATGGCCTCCTAGCTCAAGGACTGCAGCCTCTATCTTCCTTCTCCAATTCTCTCTTTTACTGCAACACACACACACCCCTAATCTGGATACTTTGCTTTCCTTCTCCTTCCCAATCTTCTGAGTTTTTTCTTGAGTTTCATTTCTAATAAATTTATTAAAACACCAGCTAGTAACAAAGGTGATTATTTCCAAATAAAGGTCAAGATCTAAATTATCCCCAATATATTTAAGTTTCCATAGAAAGTCTGGAAGACAAGAAGTCTTAAAAACAACAATCAGGAGTCTGAAGTAGGACAATCACAAGTTCAAGCTCTGCTTGGGTAATTTAACAAGACCTTCTCTCAAATAAAAAAATGAAGAGAGTCTGGGAATGTAGCTTAGAATGAAGGCCCTATGTTCAATCCCCAGTACCACAAAAAAAAAAAAAAAAAATTGCAGTGAATGAGCCTTCATTGGTCAAAATAATGTTTCTTTAAGTCATACGAGCAGATATTTTGCACCTTATTCCTTCCATTCCTTCACAACATATCCAGCTTAATGAATACTGCTTGAATCAGGCTGTATAACTGAGAGATACAGACACACACACACTCACACTCACACATGCACACATGCAAGCATGCGCGCGTGCTCATGCAAACAGCCAGGAAATGAAGACTTGAGAGCAGAAAATTTTCTTCTCAAAAATATAGAGACAGATTCAAATTACATAGATATGGGTTAAAACTTTGTGGGGCTTTTAAAATAGAAATTACACTTGACATCAGAAAACAAACTTAAGTTGGTTCTGAATATGTTTATAAGATTGCCTTCAATAAAGTAGTAGAAATCTATAATTTTTTTTTTCCTTTTTGGAACCAGGTTATTCAGAGAATATTCTACACAGTCAACAGATCCTGGAGTGGAAAAATTACTTTGACAGAGATAAGAAAAAGCAACTTTTTGCAAGTATGCCTCTCATATAAACAGCAGTTTAAACATTTTACTTCATTTATCAACTGTCTGAATGCTTATTCTGTGCTAAGCATTGCAACTACTTTGTCATTAAGCATTTATCAAATACCTATAATGAAACACCAGGATGTGTTGGGGTGGTGGGTGTCAAAGAAAACAGATCTGTGCCTGAAAGCAAACACTGTGAAATTAAAGAAGTGTACAGACATCCATACCAGACTCGATAAATTCCACAGGCATATAAAAGGTGTAAAAGAGGCCTCAACAGAAAGGCTGGCCTGATCTAGACTTTAGAGAATATCAGTATAACAAGACCAAAAAAAAAAAAAAAGAAATAAAAAAGAAAAAAATTAGCAGAAAGGTAATTTCAGACAGAATCAGAAGAGTAAGCAAAAGCTAGAAGCATGAAAGTGTCATGCTCAAAAACTACCAAATGGTATTAGGTAGCCAAAATCTCCTGAGAGAATAATCAGAGATTACTTTGGAAGAGGGCCTGGGACCAAACTGGGAATGGTCTTGAAAAGAAAGAATATGTGTGCTTGCCTCTCAGCAATACCTCTACCCAGGTACCCAGCTGCTGCTGGAAAAAACAAAACAAAACAAACAAACAAACAAAAAAAAAACCAAAAAAATAAACTAAAAAAAAACTAAAAACTCCTTCTACAAAGAAAACATTTCAGTCAGTTATTTTATTGAATGAGAGAAGTAATGGCCACTCACTAGTGGGAGTCTTTCACTGAGGTAATGTAATCTTTATGCCTGATTTTAATTTAAAACTATAAACTTTAAGTGGAATTGTTCACACTTGAAAAGGAGTGTTTCATTTTTTGTTTTAACTGAATGAAGCTTAGGCTAATAATCCAAACTTACCACTCTTTATTTTTTCCTATCTTCATCTGAGACAGACAAGTTAATGAAGACTTGGCAAAATTAGCATTCCATGGAGGATATGTATACATTTTATTATTCTAAAATAAACAGTCATCACTACAGTCACTGTTGATATTTATTGAACAGCTGATGCCTGCTTGGGCTCTCAGTAGGTATTATGGGATGGCTTAAGATAGCAGTAATTCCTCAACTCCTCAAAAATGATAATCCTTCATATTCCTGAAGCACATTATTTACAGTTTTTGAATCATTATTATAATCACTTTTGTGAGACAGTGTCTCACTCCGTAGTCCAGGCTGGTCCTGAACTCTTAGTAGCCCAGGTCCTCAAACTCATGGCAATCCTCCTGCCTCAGCCTCCTGAGTGCTGGGATTATGAGTATACTCTACCATACCTGGCTAATTTTTACGTATTGCTGGGGAATGAACCCAGGCCTTAGCATTCTGGGCAAACACTTTAACCAATGAGTTACACCCCCAGTCCCTCAATTTGTTTTTACTGATAAAAAGTTTTAGGCTCAAATGTAATTGAGACTTGTATCAGCATAGATCAAGTAGGTTGCAAACTGAAGGTAGAACTGAAACAGTTCCCTTCCTAAAGCATGATGTATCTTCTCCTCCATTTTCTTTGCTACCTCTCTACTTAACCTTCTCACTACATAAAACATTCAAGTAATATGAACACATCTAGAGTAATAAAGCAGAAGTTGCTGTTTATCTCTTCATGCTGCCATTTCACTGCGTTTCCTAGAGGGAACCCATATTGTCTGTAGTTTTACTCCCTTATAAACGCACACATTAGTGTATAATTTGTTGTTCTGTTTTTTGGTATGGCTGCATTTTGAGAGTGTTTATTTAAACACATGCATTCAAACTATTCTGTTCATTCCTTTTTTCACTTAAAGTGTATTAGGGTTCTTTTTATTTCCATTCATACAAATCTCATAAATCACTGCATTCATTACATATCCCTCTAATGATGTTCAGGTCATCTTCAGATTTTCTACATAATGACGATGTAGTGAACATTCCTTGTACTTTCCTCAAACGTGTATATGAGTAAGAAATTATTTAAAATCACTGGAGGGAAAATCATGATCAAGTGATATATGCGGTTTAATCTGATAGATCCTTTACTTCATACTTTGAATTACATACTCAGTATACGAGTTATCATTTATGTCTCCTCTTCATTTTATTACTATACAGTGAGTGAAAATGATCATTCCTTTTAGATGTATTCTGTGTTATACACCTTAAAGGGTATTTTATATAACCATTACAAATTTGGAAAACAAGGGGAGATAAAAGCATTTTATCACCCTAATAGAACTACTAGGTTTTTGGAAATGCCATGACATACTTTGTCTATGTTCTTCAAAGGTGATTTATTTAAATACAAAGATCAATCAGTGGTATATTGTTCATTTTGTTCAATAACCTTTTGCCATCCTTCAGTGGGCTACATAATTCCTCATAGAACGACCTGTTTTTAACTGAAAAAAAAAAAAACTGAACGAAGTGCTGATTTACAGTCCCATCTGAATTGAGCATTTTACTACACAAGTAGTTTTGAAGAGAGCAAAACAAGTGGAAGTCTGATGGGGCAAGGCTAGATGAGTATGGTGAATGTGGCAACACATCCTATCCAAGCTCCAGTAATTTTTGATGGGTGATCAAACTTGTGTGTGGTCTTGAGATGTCATGATGAAAAAACTCCTTGACAGTGAGGTCTGGGTGTCTCTGGACAATGGATTCATTCAAACTGCCCAATTGACAACTGTACACATTCAAATTGTTTGGTTCCTTGGTAGGAGCTGGAAAAAATACACTTTTAAAATTCCACCACACTGAGAGTGTAGCTTTCCTTTGATAATGTCTGCTTTAGATGACATGTGAGGTGAATAATTACATCAGGACCATTTGCTCACCACATTGTTGTCAATGGTCCATTTCTCATCACCAATTACCAGTTACTTCTAAATAGAATCATTTCCTTCATGTTTAATGAGCATATCACAGATGTTCGAATGTGCCATCAAATGAACTTCTTTGAATTCCTGAAGAACCCAAATACTGAGCTTGATTACATATCCCAGCTTCTTCAGGTGGTCATGAACATTTGAGTAATGAATGTTCTATGTTTCAGCAATCTCTTATGTCCTCGTATGTGGGTTTGACATGATCAATGTCTTTATTTTGTTATTTTGTTGGTGACCCACCTTGACCAAGGAGCATTATTAAAATCAAAATTACCAGCACATAATTTTATTAGTCATTATTGGCACTGACATTTTTCCCACCATTTTATTAATATATTTAAATGCAATATATAATGTTTACAATAAACAAGTACATACCTATCACATCTATATTACAATTTCTTCCCCTCCCCATTTTTGGCCCTCCCACCCCATCCTCAGTCCCTCTAACTCCCACTGTCACACTCATTTGTTTCTATAGAATTCCTGTATTTTGGTTAGTGAAACCATGCGATATTTAACATATTTAATCTTTTGTGTCTGACTCACTTCACCATTCAAATCGCCACTCTCTAGCTCAGCTTCAAACCCCGAGAATGGGCTTCAGTGGCTATATCTTGATGACTCTTCTCTGGGTCCATCCGAACCCTTTATTGGGACAGTTTGCCAAAAGTTCTTTTTTTCCAAGTTCTTTTTTAGAGATATCTTACTATATCTTTGTTGGAATTCTTTAACAGGGCCTCACTCACTAGTCTACATAAAAAAGAACTGTAACAATAAAAATCATAAGGCTAGTAAATGAGAGAAGTTAAATTTCGAATTCCTTAGCTGAGTAGTGAAAGATACATATACATATTTGTACATTCAACAGATAGTCAGGTTATCTTTACATCAATCTGTTTTCCTAGGATAAACTTACATCAAAGACTTAAGTGAATTGCTACATTAAATGAACTTTGGACTGTATCAGATTGTTATATGACATGAACTTAAATCTCTATCATATATTACACTTAAAGCAATACATATAATAGCATACTTAGTTATTTCCAAATTTATTTCTAACCTTCCTAAGTTTTTTTACTCGCATTTCACTAACATTTTACCAGATTTGGTTTATCATTTTACCGACCTATTCATCCATAAATTTATGCATGCATATTTTTAAAAATTATATGCCAGTTCCCCCATGTTGATTATAATTGTTTTGCAAACTAATATACTATTAAAAATAATAATTATTTGGGGAAGTTCCACAGATTTTATAAGACAGCTGGTACTGTTTTAGAAGAATACCAAGCTAATGATTCAAATACCAATGTGTTTTTTTGTTATACTTTCTCTTTAGATGTTTCCTTTCCTACGTGTTTTTTGGTGCTGCTTGTCTCTCTCTCGCTCTCAAAGATTCCTTCAAATATTTTCTGCAGTGCTGGGCTAATGGTCACAAATATCTTTAGGGATTCTTGGTCATGAAAAAATTTCACTTCCCCTTCAATTTCAGGGATAATTTTGCTGGATACATCTACCTGGCTTGACACTTGCTTTCTTTAAAAGCTTGAAATATTTTTTCTCCAACCTCTCCTGGCCTTTAAAGATATCTGCAGTAATTCAAATGGGCTTGCCTTGGTAGAATGTCTGTTTTTCTCTTGCTGCTTTTAATAGTCTCTCTTTATGTTGCATTTCTGAGGTTTTGATTATGATATGTTATGGCAAGTCTCATTGCTGGTTGAGGTTATTTGGTGTTCTATAAGCTTCTTGTACCTGAAAATTTCTTTTTCTAGATTTGGAAACTTTTCTTGCATTATTTCAGTGAATAAATTATTTATACCTTTGAGGCTGTCTTCTGCTCTTTCTCCCACATGCATAATTCTGAGATTCTCTTTGAATCATCCATCTGCTGTTATATCCAGCTACTTTGCTCATTTCTAATTTGGAGTAGTTCCTAATTATAGCTTTTGTTTCCTCAGCCTTTTCTTCAAGGTCTGAAATTCTGTCCTCACAGTGTTTGAGTCAACTTCCTCTGCTTTCAAATGTATTTTTCATACCCTGAATTTCAGCTAGATTTCTTTTCAAAATTTCCACGTCTCTATTAAAATGTTCCTTTATATCTTGAATTTCCTTATTTAACTAAGCCAACTTTTTATTTGTGGTTTTTATATATTTAGTAAGCTTTGTATCCATTAGGACCACTAGTTGATTAGTAAGTTTCTCATTAAGCCTGCGGATCACTGCTTGCATTTCTTTGAGAATATCTTGTTTCAAATGGTTGTTTGACTCACTTATTTGCTTTTTGACTTCCTTCCTTTTGAGTTTCACCATTTCAGGGCCCTTGACGTTACTTTCTGGGGTCTCTGGCATTTGTGAAGGGGTCCTGTTGCCTTGACTTCTTCCCATGTTTCTGTTGAGAGACCTCACTTTAAAGGCCTCAATCTGATGTCCTGGGCTCCGTGCTTTCCTCCCTCTGTGGATTCCGGCAGCTTAGGGCTGCTTCCTGGCAGCTGTTTTCTGATTTGTCTTTGGGATTTGACCTTTCCATTTCTGGGGTGCTCCTTCTTTTCCTCGCTCAAAGACTCCACAGTCTAGCTGGACTTCCCTTCATCTGCGAATGCCAGGGGCTCACAGGCAATCACAGTAGGCCTGCGATGGCTTCCTGGGCTGCTGCTTTTTTACCCCCACTTCCAGTGCTTCCTTGGCATTTCTGATCTTCCCCTGGCCTAGCTACAGTTGAACAGGCAGTTTTTTTGGACTATATTCTCAACTTTTAAAGTGGGTCCAAGAGGAAATACTGTGCAGCTCTGTTACTCAGCCACTGTCTTGACCAGAAGTTGGCACTGACATTCTTGTAAACTGTACGTATTTTTCACAGCTTGATGCACATTCTTCTCTGTATGGAAGTAAAACAGAGCAGATATGCAGTTTGGTTTCCCATGTTCAACCTCCAACACTCAAGTAGTGTGATTTTTTTTCCGGAATGAGACTAGAACTATCACTTTTCAAATGGCATAGCAATAAGATACAGGTAGCAAATAACTCTAACACTTCCAAAAATGAAAACCACCTTTTGCAAAAATGTGACATGACTCATCTTACAACCCACCAGTGTCACTGAGTTCTAGTCTCTTTCATATACATGTGGATTATAGAATTTTTACTTAGTTCTTGCTATGTACAATCATGCATCCTGTATTTTGCACTTAATACATCAGGGTTTTCCTTTGCTTTTATGCAGACTATCATTTTTATTCACTGTATAATCTTCCATTGAACAGATTTATCATGTTATTTTCAATTTGCCAGCACATTTTGCTTTTCCAGTATCTACATTGTGAAAATAATTTTTAATTAAATATATCTCTATTACAAAAGTTTTGTCTTGTTTTTCACCTTGAAGTCCTATTAGTATTAATACACATTTTTCCTTTTTTCAACAGTTGACTAGTATGTCTGCCTTTTTATTTCCCTTTTTATTTTTATATTTCTCTCTGAATCCTATTTCTAAAACTGTCTTCATCTACTCACTTATGACTGTACAATTGGGTTAAAAATCATTAATTTGGGTATTTTCCTTAGGAATGCACAGTGAGTCAAAGGAGGTTTACTTCCAGTTCAGGGCCCTGAAGCGCCACCTGGCCTTTTATGCCAATCCCCTATACATTACCACAATTGTTTATATAAGTCATCTTTATGGTAAACTTGATTTCATTGCAAAACTAAATATGTACATGTGCACCCTTAATATTGCCCATATAACTGGAAAGAGCAGCATTAGTTTATGGCTATATTATTCAACCTGTCATGTGTTTATTCTGTGCATACCAGCCTAGGAACTGTGATAAGCTGCAGTCCCTCTGGTGACATTGCTTTTTTTTTTTCCTTCCTTTTATGTCTTCCACAGCACTTAACCTTTTGCTAAGCAGCTGAGCATTCAGTAGATACCTGTAGATAGGGGCCAGGCTCATCCTCCTCATCAGAGGTGTGTACCTCAGCTCTGTAAGCTGAAGTCACTCCTTCCTAGTTCCTCTAACTCTCCTCATATCTCTGCCTCACCCCAAAAAAGAATGTTTTAGATGAATCAGTTGTTGAAGATAGTAGGTGGTTATATAAAAATAACAATTTTAAATTCAGCTTAAAATATGAATTGATTCTATAATGGCCAAAACTTATTTTTCATAGTTTTAAAATTAATTCTTCTGTTCATACTATTTCAGACTCTAGCCCTTTTGGAAGAAGAGGAAGATATAAATCAAATCACAGATTACTTCTCCTATGAACATTTCTATGTTATTTATTGTAAATTCTGGGAACTAGATAGTGATCACGACCTATACATCAGCCAGGCCGATCTTTCTCGATACAATGACCAGGGTGAGTGATTCTATTTATGCTAAGACTTAACCATTTTGAAGACGAAGTAAATTATCTCCATTCATTTCTAAGGAATTCCCATTTCTTCAGTTCTATATGTAGTCAAGTCGCTTTAGAGGGCCAAGAATTTTTAAGTAGGAATTAGCAAACATAATTTCTTTTTATATAGAAGCCACATGTATAAGAGGTTCGGAGGTAAGAAAGCAATCACAGCACTAGTTTTGATGAAGCAGCAAATCTTCGTAGTGATGTGTATTTTTATGATGATGAATTAAATAAGATCCATACTTGTATAAATACATATGAAAGAGAACATGAATGTACCTTTTATAAACTTTCATTTTTAACTTCAGAAAGGTATTTTCTCTGGAAATGAATTTCTTGAGCTTTCCTTTGTATATCACAGTACGTTATGCCTTTCATTTTTGCCTGTAGTAAATTGTACTGTGTACTGATTTGGGAGGGGGGGTCCAGGGACTGGAACCAGTCTTCGCACTGAACTATATCCCCAGCCCATTTTTATTTTTTATTTTTATTTTGAGGCTAGGTTTTGTTAAGCTGCCCAATGTGAATTTAAACCTGCAATTTTTCTGCCTCGCTTTCCCAAGAGCTGGGATTATAGGCCTGCTAAGGTTTTAATTTTTTTTAGACACGGTCTTACTCTGTAGTCCAGGCTGGTCTAGAACTCACTTAAGGAACCCAGGCTGCCCTGGAAGTCATAGCAATCCTCCCGTCTCAGCCTCCCAAGTACTGGGATTATAGGTTGTGCCACCATGCCTGGTCTGTGTGGTGCTGGGAAATCGAACTCAGGGACTAGCACTTGCTAGGCAAGCATTCTAACCACTGTGCTATTCCTCCAGCCTTGATTTAATATGACTAAGTACCAAGATTCATTGATTCATTTTTCTTTCATTAAGATTCTTCCTGTTGTATCCTTAAATGTCTTCTTAGCATTTTTAATTACAATTTATCTTTGCAGTTCTGTTTCTGTTACTAATATCTGGTGTATCATAAATGTCTTAAGAAAAGGCCAGTTGTTTGTGATGTCAAGTTTCATAAAAGTTTGCACATTTAAGAGCCAAAGATTTTTCTCTCAAATTCTTAGGTGTCACACAGACATCAAGAAGATATACTCAAATGTACTTATTTGATGAACACATTAGTACTGTTACTTCCCTTCTTTGACTTATTTTTCATCAGAGTTGCTTAAAGATGAGTGCAGTCATGGAGTATCAGGTCAGCTTTATTAGCCATGCACCTCGCTGTTACCCATGAACAGATCATTTTTACACAAACCAGCCTCTGGATTTTATGCATGATTCTGTGGGCTTGAAAACTGCCTCTCTCTCTAGATGAGAAGGGGTAAAGGAAGTAAAAATTATCAAGATGCAATATGTATATGTACTACATCATAAAGTCAAATGTAATCATTATTATATACATATTAATAGTCTGGTAATAAAATATTAAATTTAAAAATAAAACTCCCTCTCTGGAAAGTCCACACATGTTGTAAATACTTACAAAACTTGTCACTAAACTCTTGTTAATCAATTGAAGTCCAGAGAAATAGGGGCCTAGGTCTGTATAAATAAAGGAATTCTATGCAACTGTCCACTTACTCAACTACTTAATAGGACAACATGGAAAAAACATGGGCTCCTAAAATACTACTTTTTAAATTTTAAAAAAGTCCTTTAAAAAAATAAGTTACGTTTGGTATTAATTGCCTTTCCTGTATTAGCCTCTTCTTTTCTGTGTAGTACAATTATTAACCCCATAAACCAATGCTTAACAAAGGATCTTTCAGTAAGCTCTGGTATGTTTGTTGTCAGGTACACCTGTCATGGCACAAGTTCCTAACTTTCTCAGCCAGATTAACTTACCTTTACATCTACTTCACTTATCTCCATGCAGAAGAATTAGCTGCTAATAGCTACTAACCCCCTAATGACTTCATCACCGGTACTGAAATTTTATTATATATGCCATTGCATGGGGTACTTGTTAGAACAGGCGTCTCCTTTTCTTTTTAAACAAATGCCTTCGGCTGTTTTGAATCTACAATAAGGTACACTGTGATAGATATTGTAGGATATATCATTAAAAAGCAATATGCTATCTCAAGATATAATTATCTGTTAATGTACTGATGAAATATCTAAGTACCTTATGCTGTATCATGGATTCATAAAGTATGACTATAATAAATGTATGTTTGTGGTATGTTTTATCTTTTTCCCTTTTTATTGATATGTGTAAGTGCAAAATTTGAAGCTTACATTGATCTTGAGCAGTTTGTGCACTTACATCTTTGTTACCTTTTCTAAAACTACTTGAAAGCATTATCCATTGCCTTATTTTGTTTCATTTTACATTGTTTTAGGATTTCCAGTCAGTTCCCCCTCCTTGAATTTAATGCTAAGATAAATTTTGCTTTGTTTTAGGGGAAAATTTGTCTTTGTCTTGTTAGATAATAAGATTAACACAAACTCTATATATTTTTGTCTTTCCTGTCAGGATGTTCAAAATTAACTTAACTTAGATCTCAACTATAAAATACTCCCTAGATGTCAGTACATTCATTTGCTTGTTCTTTGATGAAAACTGATATGAAGCCACCTCATTTTTCTAAAAAGTATAAATTTTACATAATTAAGAATTTAACCACTCATATTCTTATCATGGAAGACTTATAGCTTATAAATAGTGAAAATAAATCGGTGGGAAATATTGCCTGTTCGGAATATGTTTGTAACTAGCTTTGTAATTTCTTACTTATATTTAGCTTCATCAAATAGAATCATTGAAAGGATATTCTCCGGGGCAGTAACAAGGTAAGAAAAAGTTTAAAATCTGAGTTTAAAAATGAACTATAAGTGAGTGAACTTTAGCAAGGCTGTCTGCATAACTAGGCACCACTGCTGGGTCAGATGATATTCTACAAACAAAATCATGGTTAATACAATACAGTAATTCTTCAATGTATTAGTTCTATATATAGAGGCAAAAATGCTTGATCCCACTGAATATTTGCATTCTCTTTAGAACTCAGATTTCTTCATATTTGTACATGTCTTCTTGATACCTGTAGCCCTTTAAAAACAAGATTTCTTTTGTGAGATATCCAGCATTCTTATTTTTTAATTTAACTAAATGTCTAAAGAAGGATGTTATTTTATTTATAAATTTCTCGGGAACTCTTATAATAACCTGTTTTCTGCAGAGGAAAATCAGTACAAAAAGAAGGAAGAATGAGCTACGCAGATTTTGTTTGGTTTTTGATCTCTGAGGAAGACAAAAGGAACCCCACCAGGTAGGACTTCTTTGCAAGACACTAAACACATGCAAGCTTGAAAAGTCATGACACATACCTAGTGAAGCTATTTCAACCCAGGGGTTCTAGGATAATGTGTTAGTTATTTGTTACTGAGACAGAACTCCAGACTGCAAGCTTTTCACATGTGTTTTCTCTGCCATTTTCACCTGCCTTTGGCCACAGAGCTGGCTAAAAGCCACAAACAGTACCCCAGTAGCAACCTGAATATCATGCTCCCTTGATATTTACTCCACCAGTTTCAGGCAATGTCGCTGTGCAAGGGCAAACTGCCAACTTTTTCAGAGTATATACAGCACATGTGGTTTTTAGACTGCTTACCAGTGCAGTTCTCCTTCCCATCTGAAACTTCTTGAGCCTGACCTTTAACCTTTCCAATCCATACATCTACTTGGATCCTGGTTTGCTGAGCTGACCAGAATCTCCCACCAGCCTTGACTCTCAGTATTCCAAGGCTTCTCCAGCCAGCATCTTCAAACATCTCCAGAATCCTCCCACAAAGCAGTTCCAAAGGCTTCCAAACCACATGGTTAGGCAAAGTCATAGCAACAACCTCACTTCTCGGGCACCAATTTCTGTCTTAGTTACTTCTTAGTTGCTCTGACAGAAAAAAATACCAGACATGGGGACTTTATGAATGGCTCAGCAGCTAAAGTGCTTGCCTACATCAAGCCCTAAGTACCTGAGTTTGATTCCCCAGCACCACATAAGCCAAGTGTGGTGGCGCACACCTGTAATCCCAGCACTTGGGAGGCCGAGCCAGAAGTATTGCCATGAGTCCAAGGCTAGCCTGAACTCCATAGTGAGTTCAGAACCAGCCTGGGCTATAGAGCAAGACCCTGTCTTAAAAACAAAATAAAATGCCAGACATGACCAATTTAAGGGAGGAAAAATGTACAGTAGCTCAGTTTCAGAAGGTCGCAGTCCATTTAGCATATGGTAGAGGCAGAAGTGGAGGCAGCTTCTCACCTCATTGCAAAGAGGAAGGCAAGTCCCCAAGGGAGGAAGTAGGATATATCCTTCTATCTCTGTCCCAGTGATACACCCCTTCTACTTTTTAAGGCCCTAATCCATCACACATTATCTATAATCTACCACATGCCTATCTTCCCCACATACCATTAATCCATCACATTCCCCTACCCACCCCTCTAGACCAGGGATCCATCTCCTAACAGCACATAGTTCCATAAAATCCATAACATTCAGATACATAAGGGACATGTATTTTAGAGACATGTCAGATCCAAACCACAGTAACTAGCTCATTATATTTTTAGAGAATTTTACCAGTTCATAGTAGTAATCTGTTGTCTATTGTGCATAACAGAGAAAACATGGATGAGCAGAGTAATAACTCTAATACCTAAGAAAGTATTAAAAATCTTTTTTGTGGTACTAGGGTTTGAACCCAGGGTGCTCTCCTTTTGGGCTATCCCAAGTTTGGGGGGTATTAAGGGGGGCTTTATTGTTTCTGAGATAGGATCTCACTAATTTTATTAGGCCGGCCTCTTATGTTTCTCCCACCTCAGCCTTCTGAGTAGCTGGGATTGCAGGCTCTGCACTCAGTTTGGATTAAATCTTAATTGCCATACACTCCAAATATATCATGCAATGAGGCTCTCATAAATATAGTCTAGTAGTTACACCTGAATAGTTGGGATATCCACTATTTTTTTCATTCCATAAATTCTCAGGGAAAGAATTGCCAAGTTAAAGGGGGTAGATGTTTGTTTCTTGGGTTTTGTTTGGTTTTTGGTGGAACCGGAAATTGAACCTAGGCCATGCTAGGCAAGCACTCTTATCACCAATCCAGCCCGAGGTATTTTTGTAGTTTTATATTTTAGACAAGGTCTTGCTGAGTTGCCAGACTGACCTCAAAATTGTGATCCTCTTCTGCCTCATACTGCCAATACCTGGGATTGTAACATGGTTGAATTTTTTAAAAATTTTTTTAAAGAAAAGATGCCAAACACAAAATACCATAGTGTATGAATTCATTTTCAGTTATGTGCTGCACAATAATGACATTTCAGTCAGTAGCAGGCCACGTGGATAACAAGCAGTCCTATAAGATTATGCCACCTACTAACATTATAGCCATATTAGTTTGTGTAAGTATATGCTGTGATGGTCATACAAACAGGTAATTGCCTAACAACCCATTTCCAAGAATGAGTCCTTACTGTCAAGTAATGCATGACTACGTATGACTTGTCCAAAATAGGCAAATTGACAGAAGGTAGGGTAGTGGTCACCTAATCATGAAAGCACTGTGGGTAATTGAGAAATGAGTACTATTAGGTGATGAAAATATCCCAAAGGTAACTGATAACTGATAAAGGTAACTCTCTGAATATGTTAACAAAACAAACACTGAATTGTATATTTTAAATAGAAGAATTATAGGAATGTGAAATACAGTTCAATCTGTTTTTAAAAGCAAAAAACTGAAATAATAAAAGGATGTTCCTGACCAAAATGGAATATAAAATCAGTAAGAGAAAAATAAGTGGCAACCCTTCACTCACCTGGAAAATAAAAAACATGCTTCGGAATAATCCACAAATCAAGAGATAGCTTAAAGGAATTAGGTATGCAATAGATAATATAAGAGTATTACAGTTTATATATACATATATAAATGTGGTGTCTTAAATGAAATATACCAGTTTTCTTTCATTGTCTCAAATCAATAAAACTTGCCCAAGAAGAAATAGATGACCTAAATAATTTAGTGTCTATTAAATAAGATTCATAGTTGGCATCTCCATTCTGTGGCCTATTTGTTGTTTTGATCTTTGATTTTCTTTTTTTCCCCCATTTTATTGTATGTATAAGCACAAAATTTAAGGTTTACAATGAACTTGAGCATTTTGTGCATATACGTATCTTGTTAAGGTGACAAGGACTTTCCCTCTCTCCTTTTGTCCCTCCCCTAACCCACCCCTCCCTCCCTCCCTGCCCTATCCCCCTGGTTCACTTTGTTTTTCGTTTTAAGTTCCATGATATAGCTGTGGTCTGGGTCTCTCATATCAGACAGACCATTCGATCTTTCACCTTTTGCTTCTGACTCACTTCACTAAGCATGATGGCCTCAAGTTGCCTCCATTTAGCTACAGAAGCCTTCAACCTATCTGTCTTTATAGATGAGTAGTATTCCATTGTGTATAAATACCACAGTTTGTGTATCCATTGGTCTGTTGATGGGTATTTTATTGTCTTCCATATTTTAGCTATTGTTTGTTGTGCTGCTATTAACTTTGATATTCTTTATGACAAACAATTTTAAAAAGGAAGTTTTAGTACTTAACATATGTACATTAACTATACTGTATATTTTATGCTTGGCCCAAGACAGTTCCTCTTCAGTCAAATAAGAAGGCCAAAAAACAGTGAACCTCAGCCTGGGATAAACAAATGATTTTCATAAAACAAGTAATATATTCACTAAAGAGGGCTGGGCCTTTGTAAAATACTGTATGCAGTTAGAATCTTAATTCTTTCCTGTGCCTGGTCCCACCCAGCAGGAAGCACTATGGAAAACGTTTTCAAGTAGATTTTTTTTTTTTTTTTTGGTACAGACTCTGGCAAACCTTTAGGTATATCCGTTAAGCCTCTGTCCTGGTTTTTACCATATTCTGTTTCTTAATCATCTATCTAGATTTCATCTCCAACAAGTTCATTCAGTCATCTGTGTTTGTAATGCCTGAAGGCAGTAGACCAGTGCCTCTGAAGATAGTACTGCTAAAACATGTACACTTAATCTGCAAAGAAATAGACATTTAGTTGTTTCCTAGGCAATAATGGAATTTCCTATACCTTTATTGAATAACTTTTAGTTTATATCAGAGATAAAAAATCACCAGTTCAGAACTTAATTTCATCTACCCCAAGGACAAGGAGAGTAGTAATCTTGTTTATGTCTAGAATTGTACTATTTATCATTGGTATAATTATCCTTTGAAAACGTTGGTAAATATACCAAAAATTGAACATTGACACCGAGTAGTTATTTCTACTATCTCATACTGTTTCTTAATTGTCTAATTTTCCACTCATGAATAGTCATCACTTTTGGGCTCTGAGAAGTTACCATTGCTAAAGAGAAAAAAAATAGAAAATATGCATTAGAAGAAATATTAGAGAATATTCAGTACTTAGAATAAGGAAATTCCCTCTTAGTATGTCCTGCAGGTATTTATCCAGCCAAACCCTGCTTCTAAACTTTCAGGGACTACTAACTACCACTAAAGGCATCCTATTTAATTTTCCTAGATCTATACCTTAAATAATCTCTTTTGGTATTGATCTTGATGCTCTCTTTAGTCTCAACCACATGTGATTCATCTACTAACACACTTCAACTATTTAAAGGCTTTCTCTTGTGCCTTTGGCAAATATTCAGGGACTCTATCTGTCTCTTTGTATTTTAGCTTTCTTTTTCCTTTATGAGATATTACAAAGGCCTGAAATATATGCTTTATTTTTATCATATACTCTTTTTATCATAGTTCTTAAGTGAAAAGGTAAGTGGCTAAAGTACTTCCATTTATACTCCTTAGTAAAATGAGTAGCCTTTCACTTTAGTCCTATTAGATTCTTGTCAAAACTCAAGATTACCTTTCCCTCCCACACCCTCCCTATCCCTTCCCCCAACTCCGGCTATCACTTCCTGTGGTTCTATAGAATGTCTGTGTTCTGGGTTTTCCAAGTCAGAGAAACCATACAGTATTTAGCATATTAATCTTCCACACCTAAATCATTTCACTTAAGTCACCATTCTAACTCAGCTTCCTATTCCTCAAATGGGTCGCAGTAGTTAAATCTTGATGCCTCTTCTCTGAATCCAACCAATCCCTTTAATGGGATATAAACCTGGCCTTACCCACCAGTTCACATTAGAAAATAACTACAAGCATGTAGTTCAAAATACTAGTAAATTTGGGAAAGAAGAAGAAAAGTTAAATTTCAAATGCCTTAGCTGAATACTGGTAGGTACAATATTTGTACATTCACAGGGTTATCTTTACATCAGTCAGTTTTCTTAGGATAAATTTTCATCAGTGACCTAACAAGTGAATTGTTACAATAAAACAAAGTTAAAACTATATCACATTGTTACATTAAATGAACTTAAATCTATACCACATAAATATACTTAAAGTAACAGATATGAAGGCAAATTTGGTTATTTCAGAATTTAACTTTCAAAAGTCATTTATTCATTATTATTAACATACTTTGATTATTAACATACATTTTCTCAGTTCATTCTCCTCTAGCTGTTGTCGCTTTTCCTCTGGGGTCATTGTTGACGCTGGCCTCCTTTTTACTTTCTAAGTTTCCTTTAAATATTCTCTGCAAATTCCTTTAAGCTTTCTCTATCGTGGAAAGTTTTAAGTTCTCCCTTAAAATTAAAAGATAATTTTGCTGGATATAGCAGTCTTGGTTGGCATTTATGTTCTTTTAGTGCTTGGATGACATTGCTCCATGATCTCCTGGCTTTTAGAGTCTGGATTGAGAAGTCTGCAATTATCCTGATGGGCTTACCTTTATAGGTCACCTTCTGTTTTTCTCTTACCGCTTTTAGTATTTTCTCTTTGTGTTGGGTTTCTAGATTTTTAATTATGTGTCATGATGATCTCTTCTGATCAAAGTTGTTTGGTGTTCTATATGCATGCAATAGTTCCATGTTCATTTCTTGTCTTAGATTTGGGAAATTTCCTTCCATAATTTTATTAAACATGTCCTTTAAGCCTGTTGTTTTGTCCTGAGTCTTCTCCTGGACTCCCGTAATTCTGTGGTTGTTTCTCCTTGAGTCATCTATCAGCTCTTGTAATGATTCACTTTCTTTCTTTCTTACTTTGTGTTCTTCATGGTCTGTATGTTGCAGCTCAGTCACTTTATTTTCTAGGTCTGATATTCTATTCTGGAGTTGTTTAAAGTGGTTGCTTATTATTTCCTGCGTGTTTTTCATTTCCTGAATATCTATGTTCAATTTTTCTATATCTTTTGTGTTCTTCTCTCATTTCTTGTATTGCCTTTATTATATTCTGGTTTATTTCTTCTTTGATCTCCTCTAATTGCTTTCCAAGGCTTGTTTTTTGCTTAGCTATGTGTTCGTGTAGCTCTTGCGCTGTTTTATTTCCTGCTTTAATTTGCTGAATATCTGGTTCCAGAAGTTATCACCCTTTTTGCCATTTTCATCTTTGGATTCTGCAGTTTCAGTATCCTTGGTATCATCTTCTGGGGTGTCAGGTCTTTTTGTAGATTTGTTACCATGTTTCGCCATGGTTCTGCCACCTCTGGCTGTCTCTGGTGTGCAGGAAAGAAGGGTTTGGTGAAGGCCCATTACTAGATGCCTCTGGAATCGTCTGGCCCAAGGGACAGACAGTACACTGGGATTCCTCGTCCTAGATGCTTCTGGAATCCTCTAGGGCTGAGGATTAACAGGGAATTCCCTGGAAGCCTCTGGCTCATAGGATGACCGGGCAATGGACTTCCCGGTCCTAGATGCCTTTGGCATGCAGGGCAGCGGTGAACCGGAAGACTCTGGCATGTGCTGGAGGAACGGGCAATGATCCCCCTTTTGAGGTGTCTTGTTCCCCCTGGTACACTCAGCACAGCTATCCGTCTGTCCTGGCTTCCCTCCTCCGGAGCAGGTCTCTCCACCTTCAGAGCAGAGGTTCCCTGAGCCATTCAGGGAATGAGCAGCCTTTTTCCCTTGTTTTTTCCTCTCTGCCGCTTGTGCCGGTTTCTTCCTAGGTGCTATTAAACGGTGACCCCAAAGCCCTGGTGTGTTCTTCTGAGTTTTCTTTTACTCTAAAGGGTTCAGTCTTGGGCTTCTTTTATTTTCCCCCTTCTTTTTAAAATGGCTTCTGCTGACGTCACTGCCTGCGATGGCTGCCGAGCCCTGTTTCTGATCTGGAATCCCAGGGACTTTTTTTTTTTTTTGTGGGGGGGGGGGGGGGGTGTCACATGCTGCGTTTGTAGTACACACTACCCGCGGGCTGGTTTTCAGAGGATGGGCCGCCAGCTGCTGACAATTCCCACTTCTCTGGATCCTCGCTCACCTCAGGCTGAGGTTCTGGCCTCGTGTCTTTCCTGTCTGTGGTGTGTGGATGCCGGCAGCTTGGGGCCACACCGAGTCGGCTGCTGTTTTCCTTCTCTTCCAATGTGACTTCAGGATTTCTGACCCACCCACAGCCTCCTGTCTGTTGTTGGGGTGCTCTGTACTCTCCCAGCTCCGACAGATGATCAGGCCCCTGCGAGCTTTCCTCCATCTGCAGCTGCCTGTGGCTCCAGCCATTTGCAGCCGGCCTGTGGTGCCTTCTTGGGCTGCTGGGGGATTTTATTTATTTATTTTTGCTTTCAATGATCTTTCGGAATTTCTTTCCTTCCCCTGGCCTCCTTTCAGTTGTTCGGGATGCTCCTCTCTTTCCTAGCTACACTGAACATACTTTTTCTAACTAAATTCTTAACTTTTTAAGTGGGCCGATGAGACATTGTGCAGCGCTGTTACTCAGCCACCATCTTGACAGGAAGTCGCCTCTTTTGGTTTTTTAAAGAATGTTTAGATACCAGAAGATTCTTATGAGACTCCTGTCAAAGGATATTCTGCTGCCCCTTTTAAATATGAAAACTATTATTTCAAAGCACAAACTTACAACTGTGTAACAGCTAGATATTAATCCACTTATTATAATCCTTTATGATATTTCTTCAGGGTTTCTCCCACAATCAGAAAATTGTTTTAGAAACAAGCAATATTCTGACCTCCTATAACAGACACGACATGACTAAAACCCATCATGTCCCAGCTACTGCCCCATATTTGTTGGATCAAACAAGTGTCCTTTCTGTTCTCTAACAGTAACACTAACCATCGAATTGGTACAATTTTAAAAATATATTTCTCAAAAGAATTTTACAAGTATTATGCTTTAATTTGTTGCAATGATGTAAAATTTATTTCTCCAAAAGGTACACTGACATCTCAGTGTGATTTACTTAAAAAGAGCAGTCATAACTTTGTTTCTCCAAAGAGATTTTTAAAAATCTTAAAATGTATGCTTGTCCATAATACAGTCTCAGACCTTTTATGGCTCTTACTGTGGTGTCAGATCTACAAATATGAATTTGACCAAAGGTAGTCTTAAGTCTTCTTTTGGATTGAATTTGACCATGAAAACGTGGCTTTTTTATTTGATTTGATTACTAATTAGTGCTGCTGATTAGTGTTCTGTGGCTGATTATGTAACTCTGGGTGCTAGTCTGACAGTGCTGTATGACAGAGTAGCCACAATAAAGAGTCAGTCAGTCTCTGAATGAAGAAAGTAATTTAAACATATTAAGTACTTTTCTTCACTCTTGAAACTCCACTAAAATACCAGTTAGAAAAAAAAAAATGTTTGTTGATTAAGGAATAAACTCATAAAGTAGGAAAAGAGGTATGGTTCAGAAACTGGAAGGCACATAAACTTATACCTGAGTCCTAAGCCAGCAGAGGGAAAAACAGAAAGCAGCCAGTTATACTCAATAAAAGCTCCAGATATTCAGGACTTGGGATCACCAGGAACTTTGGAAGAATGGGCAAGGGAAAAGTAGAACCCATGAACAGGAGTTTTATTCAGAAAACTTATTAGCCGGTACAATTGAAGGTGTGAATCTTACATTTGTCCATTTTGGGTTGGATGATATAGCATCCACACCTGTGAGTGGGTAATTTATAAGTCAAAATGTTTATTTAGCTCACAATTTTTGAGGTTCAAGGCATGACACTATTATCAGTTCACCTCTGGTGAGGATCTCAATGTAAATGGATCAAGAAAACAGAAGCCCATTCAAGAGGGAGAGATCAGCCAGATGCGGTGGTACATATCTGTGATTCCAGCACCTGGGGAGGCTGAGGCAGGAAGATCACAAGTTTTGAGTCCAGCCTAACCAACTTAGTGACTTAGTGAGACCCTGTCTCAAAATAAAAAGAGCAGGAGATGTAGCTCAGTGCAAAGGCTCTAGATTCAATCGCCAAGACAGACAGACAGACAGACACACATGGAGAGATCATGTTCTGAAACCCAAAGCCAAGACACACAAACTGTTGCAGATGCTGCACTGAAAAGGTAAAATGAGTATAGAATAAATGCTGAGACATTCAGTCTTTGTTCCTTGCTCAAGTTAGAGTGCTGTCTCTGCCCCGAACCTCCAGGCAAGAGACTTAAAGATACTTTTCCTATGAATCTGACTAGGTCAAGAATAAGACCTGTAGGTTAGACAGTGAGAAGATCATTCCCAAGGAAAGAACCCAGCCAGATCATTTCAATGTAAATCCCAGAATCATCAAACTCATGAGTCAGAACTTACAAACGGCTTTTTAGCATCTGCTCTTTAATACTAGTAGAAAGCAAAGGCTCACTAGATGCTTGAATAGAACCTCTTACATAAAAGAGACCCAGCAAATAGGTGGGAAACAAAGATAACTCAGTTCAGGTAGACTTTGAGAGAAAATAAAACTCTCCCGACAATGAAGATGCTGTTATTCGTATCCTCAGGGTTATAAAGAAACTACATTCGCAGCACATGAACAGAAAGGTTCTTTTATAAAAGAAACATTCAGGGAACCATAAAGTAACTCTGCAAAACCAAAACCATATAGGCAGAATTTTCAAAAGGAATACTCAAAAAAGAAACTACCAAACCTCCCAAAAAGAACATTAAAAAGTAGAATGACACTAGATACAAGATACAAAACTGCAACTGCAATAGAAAGTAGAAACAATATACAACATATTAAGTTAGAGAATGAGGCCAAAAATCCCAACATAAATGACAGTTAAAATATGATGCAAGCTACATACGTAATTTTAAGATTACCTATGAGGAAACAGTAAAGAGGTAAAGTTCAGTTATGTATCTTATTTGCCCCAGTATACCTAAAATATTATCACTGAAACATGTGATATAAGTGATTGATGTTTCACATTCTTTTTCATATTTTATTTTCAAAAATTATATATTAATACTTAGAACACACTTAAAATTGGAAGAGCCACCTTTCAATGCCTAGGTGCCGCATGTGGCCAGTAGTTACTGTATTAGATCATTTAAACCATGAGGTCTAAATAACAAGAGTTCTAGAAAAAGAGAACATAGAGGAAGAGAAATGAAGAAGAAATACACATAAGAAAATTTCCAAGGACTACAGGATACTGTTTTCTAAACTGAGTAGGCCAGCAAAATAGATGTGTTGGACTAAGGTAGTTCATCGTATTTCAAACACCTAGGGACTCAGGCACTTCTACGAGTTACAATTAAAGGATCAGGTATCATTATGGTGTTAAACTTCTCAGCAACACTGGATAGACAAAAGGGGCATTGTATATCTTGTACCACCTATCTTTCATTTACTAGACAGCCAAAACACCAACCAAATGCTGGAAAAAAAAAAAAAAAAAAAGGCACTTTCAAGTATCCAGGATCTGAACCTGGTGCATTGTTGCATACTTGTAGTTCCAACTATGAGGGAGGATCACTCAAGCCCGAGTTCAAGGTCAGCCTGGGCAATACAATGAGAACTTTTCTCAAAAAAAATTTTTTTTTAATTTACCTATTCTGTTTCCCTTTTCAGGAAGCTACTGTTCACAGTGTATTACAGAATGTGGTGTATCAAAATGAGAAAAATGTGAGATATAAGAAACCTTGAAAGGTGAAAGGAATCCCTAGGATGGAATTGGTATCCACACATACAGAATATGATCCACACATAGAAAAGGACCAGAGCAGATAAGAGTGCGTCAAAAGAAGTCAAAGAGAACTTCACGAAAATACAGTTGCTAGAAGACCTGGTTGGGACCATGTGGACTTAGAAAACTGGCAGAGATTTGGGGGTTGAATTAATAACAGTACATGGAAAAATAAGCAAATAAGAGATAAAAGAAAAATATTAAGCTACAAATTTTGAATTCAGTTCAGCAGAATTCAACTATTTTAAGGATGCACATAAATGGAAGTAGTCAAAGAGCTAAAATTTCATTACGCGTAGTACAAAATCAGAAATATTCTTAGAAATAAAGGAGAAATAAGAGGTATTATATGAAAATAAGAGAAAGAATACTCCGGTGTTGAAAGTGGTTAATTTTAGAATGGTAAATGAAAGAAGTATACCATTTTTCTAGTTTCATAAAATTATGTCAAAGTTTAAAGTATGCATATATATAAATGTATTTTAAAATAAACATGAACAGTAGAAGATCTGGATGACTAAAAGACCTTTATCAGGACCATGCTAACGAGCATTGTTTTCTCTTAGCATTGAGTACTGGTTCCGCTGCATGGACACTGATGGAGATGGAGTGCTCTCCATGTATGAGCTGGAGTACTTCTATGAGGAACAGTGTGAACGGATGGAAGCCATGGGCATTGAGCCCTTGCCATTCCACGATTTATTGTGCCAGATGCTTGACTTGGTAAAACCAGCCAATGATGGTGAGCCTGTGAACATGGATTTCTTTTGCCAAAAAAGCTCTTGATAAAATTTACTAGGTCTATTTTTTTACATAGGCAAAATAACTCTTCGAGATCTGAAGAGATGCAGAATGGCTCATATCTTCTACGATACTTTCTTCAATCTGGAAAAATACTTGGACCATGAACAGAGAGATCCCTTTGCAGTTCAGAAGGTACCAATATATGTTTAACTTATTTCAGATCTGTAATATCCATCTGTATGGCACTTGCTAACAGTCTCATAGTAAGAATCTTAGTATTTGAAGAGAACATTTAAATATATAATCACATACCAAAAAGAGTAAAGCACAGAAGGT
The DNA here is from genome assembly GCA_004027205.1 of Ctenodactylus gundi. Lineage (NCBI taxonomy): Eukaryota > Metazoa > Chordata > Mammalia > Rodentia > Ctenodactylidae > Ctenodactylus > Ctenodactylus gundi. The sequence goes on from PVKB01000440.1 coordinate 263,312, forward strand.
CCTGGGCTTGATCCCTAGCACCACAAGACAGAGAAAGAAGAGAATGAGAAGGTATGAATGAATGAATGAATGAACGAAAATAACAGATTGAGAATACATTTCTACCCAGTCAATCTTAAAGTAATCTATAGCTGCCTAATTACTTTTCTAAGTAATTAGGATTACTTAATGATTACTAAGTATTAATGATTATTGTGCATGGACCTTAGTTTTTTGTGTTTGTTTTTGTGGTCCTAGGATGAGCACATGCCTTCTCAGTGAACTCCCTCACTGGCCCATTTTTATTTTTGATTTTCAAACAATGTCTTAACTAGCCAGGTTACCCAAGCTGAGCTTGAATTTGCAGTCCTCCTGCCTCAGCCTCCCAAAGTGCTGTCATTGGGCAGACTCCTCAGTTTAAAGGTTGAATGTTGTTCTATATCTGATTTTTTTTTTTTTTTGAGACAGGCTCTTTCTCTCTGTAGTCAGAGATGGGCCTGAACTCACTGTGTAACCCAGGCTAGCCCTGAACATATGGCACTCTTCCGCTTCAGCCTTCCAAGGGCTTGGATTAGAGATGTGCATGACCATGCCTAGCTTATGTGATGCTGAGGAATATGAACTTAGGACCTTGTGCTTGCTAGACAAGCTCTCTAACCACTGAGCTATGCTCCCAGCCCTTTATATCTAAATAGAGGTGAGCATCCTTCCCCATGCACAAAACCTATAGATCCTCAGTAAACTCTAGACATATACTCCACATCTCAATCAAAAGCAGATATACTACTTGCTCCTCCCATTCCAGTTTAACAGGAAATATGTTACAAAGAAAAAGCTATTTTACTTAAGTAGCAGTCCTTCAGGAAGCCTTTGCGTTCTTTTCCCACCACATGTTGTATAAGTGATGTAAGCAATAGTAAGTATACAAAAATCATTTCTGAGAACAAGCACTCTGCAGCTGACCTTGGGGTATATCGAGGTGAATTATTGGTAGCTCAAGTCAGCATTACAGTTCATTGAATTTAACAAGCTCCATTGTTTTAGATACTTCTAACGAAAAAATATGCCTAAAACATTGCCAGTTTTAAGTCTAAGATAAATGGCAATTTCAGAAGTGTTAAAAGAATGGGATAGAGAGAATCTGAGATTAAATACAGCAAGTAACCATTGTGATCATTTGTGTGGTCAATGTATATATAAGCCCCATTGTGTGGTCAATATATATATATATATATATATATATATATATAGGCCCTTACATTTTTCTAGACATATCTGGCACTAAGCCAAGAGCAATACTAACTCATTTTCAGCATGAAAAAGTTTTAGCTGGAACTAGAATTTAAGATACTGCCCATATGCTGAAAGTAAAATATGGCCTGTAACCCCTTCATTTATTTTATTTTTAACCTTTAAATTTTATTGTCTGGCCTACACTATAGAGACCTTGTCTCAAAAAAATAAAAAATTAAAAAAAACAGTACTGTCTATATATGAGGTAGCAATTATCTGTTATTTGTTTAGATATTTGAAGAATATTAGTCAGAAAGTATTAAAAAAATTCTAGGCACTGTGCTGCAGAGATAATGAGTATATGGAGATGATGATGAGCAAAAGGTGGCACCCAAGGCCTAGAAAGGAAGAGGTGATTTGGTAGAGAAGGCCTGTTTCCAGGAAAGTATTAGAGATGGAATATTGTCTGGGCTGGCTTTTAACAAAACAACTGATAATTTGCCAGAGGAAAGAGTGGTACATTTCACATAAGCATGTACAAATGACAGATATCTGCTTTATGAAGTCCCTAGGAGAAGGGACTGGAGAAAGGTCTCTGCTTACAAGGCTAAAAAAATCCAAACATAAACCAAGTGGAGTGGCACACCCCTGTCATCCTAGGACCTGTGAGGAACTGAAGCAAGCAGACTGCAAGTTGAAGCCCAGCCTGGGCAACTCAACATCTTAGTGTAAGACTGTCTCAAAATACAAATAAAAGTGTAGATGGGGAGAACATTGATGATGTAGCTCTATGCAAAAACTCTTGAGTTCAATCCCCAGTACCACCAAAAAAAATTTTTTTCAGGCATAAAAAGCCAGGCATATGCCTTTAATCCCAACATTTTGGGAGGCTGAGGCAGGAAGATCAAAAGTTCAGGTCATTCTGATAAGAAGAATCCCAGAGCACAACTCCTATGGAACTTAAAACAAAACAAAAAAAAAAAAACAAAGTGAAACAGGGGGTCGGGTAGGGTGAGAAAGGAGGGAGAGGTGGGTAGGTGGAGGGATAAAAGAGTGGGAAAACCCTTGTCACCTTGACAAGATACGTATGTGCACAAATGCTCAACTCCATTGTAAACCTTAGATTTTGCATGCATACACATCAATAAAATGGAAAAAAAATTTAAAAAGTTCAGGTCGCACCCAGGCAATTTAGCAGATTCCTATCTCAAAGTAAGAAAAGTTGAAAGGGAGGCTTAGAATGTAACTGTATGGTAGAACACCCTGGGTCTGATTCCTAGTACCAAAAAAAAAAAAAAAAAAAAAAAAAATCATCTTGATATAAATCTAGCTGCTAAACAATTATAACTTTGTGACTTGAGGTATAGAAAATCACAGGAGTATTGTCTTTAGCATCTCTTTTAATATGTTGAAACACTTTCTAGATGGTTTTTTTTTTTCAGCACTATTTTGATAGGTGATTTGCTGATTCTTGCTTCCTGTGGCTATTCTCTTTCTAATCAGGATGTTGAGAATGATGGGCCTGAGCCCTCCGACTGGGACAGATTTGCTGCTGAGGAGTATGAGACTCTTGTTGCAGAGGAGTCAGCCCAAGCGCAGTTCCAGGAAGGGTGAGTCCCATGCCTTACAGAACTAATTAACATGTGTACCCATGTCAGAAATACTAAAACCACCTTTAGAAAAGTCCCTTTCCCCCCAATTTTTGAACAGTATAAGAATATGACTGATTGAGTAGTTCTTGCACTCTTCTCTCTTCATTGGCTTTCTGATAGTGCTCTCATGTCCTGTTTCCTTTAGTAAGGCACACCTATTATGGAAAACAAGATGAATAAGCAGTCATACCACTAATTTAGTGATACCAGTAAGCACTACAGATTAAAGTGGGGAGGGGGGTCGCTTAAGGAACTGAATCTCATTTCAGTAACAAAATGATCATATTTAAAATAAATCTTTTCAGGCATGGTTCTGTATATCCGACCACATTAAAAAAACAACTTCTACATATAATTAACACTAGTATTGTGGTTTGGATTTGGAATGTCCCCCAAAAGCCTCTTGTATTTGGATGTTATGGACTGTCTATGGAACTATATTCTATTGGAGGAGTGGGGCCTGGTCTAGAGTGGGGGATTGCAGGTGTGTGGATTGGACTACAGGTGTGTGGTGGGGACTTACACCTGGAAGGGTCAGAACACTGAGGCTAGACCAAGAAGATCACTGAGATGGGACCTGAAGGGATGTATGCTGCTTCTTGCCTTCCTTTGGCGACTTGGCTTGGCTTGACTTCCTGTTTACAATGTCAGGAAGCTGCCGGCCATCCTTGAGTAGACTGTGACCTTCTGAAACTGTGAGCTAAAACCCTTCTTTGCCCTATTTTGTGTATGTCAGATATTGAGTGTATTGAGTCACAGCTAAAAAAAAAAAAAAAAAAAAAAAAACTATGCCAGCTAGTCAGGAAAAATAATTCATAAAAGACCATGTTAAGAAATTAAAATATGCAAGATTTTCACTGAAAATACTGTTGCAGTACTTCAACAGTAATATGCTAGCTTTTCCCATCATTTTTAGCAATTCTTCTAATTCTTCCTTAGTCCTTGTTTTCTCCAAGGCCCTCAGTTACCATTAAATACTGATGTGTTTCCTAGTACCCAGAATCCCCACAATCACACGATGTTATGCATGTGTGCCTTTCTAAAGGCTGCTTATGCCAATATATGTACATTTTTAACGTCTTTTTTTTACATGGAGCATACTATATTCATTGTTTAATACCTCACTTTTTTCCAAATATAATAATATACTGAAGATTATCCCACAGATATATAGCTAGTGAGCTATAATATTCACCCTGCATAATATTCTATTATAAAATTATACCATTATTATACAGCCCTCTATTGACATATTTCTAACATTTCATATGTATTAGAAATTATATTAGAATAAATCATCCTGTATACATGTCATTTATATACATGCAGGATGAATTCCTAGAACTGCAGAAAACAGATAAACATAATCAAAGTAGGTATTGGTAAAGACTTTGCAAAGACATCTTTTAAGAGGCTTTTAGAGAAACCAAACAGTAATGCATACACCCAGAAAAAGCAACAGCAGGATGCCATTTCCATGCATAGGCCTAAGAGGAATAGAAAGCAAAATCGTCACCAGAATCCAAAGACAGCAACCATAGTGGAAAGGGCACCTGATAGGATCTGTGGCTTTCACTGAAAATGGAATTTTGCTGAGTCAAAACAGCTAAGAGAGCTACTAGAAAAAAATACCAACTTTTCTCTAGTGGCCAACTATTGAGTCCTGTTGGCCTCCAGTCATTGGTTCATTCAGGTCAGCTACACATAGCACAGGGCATAAAGCTAGGGGAAGGGTAAATTTGGAAGGATAAATAGGAAATGCCAAGCCCAGTGGAAAATGTGAAATAGTTTTGCATAAAGAGTGTGCCATTTTACACCTCTGCAATGATCTCTTTAAACTTTTTTTTTTTTTTTTTGCGGGGGTACAACACACCAGTAACTAGACAATTCTTTAATTTGTTAAGCCACAAAACTGGGGTTTAATTTTGTTATCAGTGATCCAGAAACTCTTAAGTCATTCATTAATCCCATTGTTCTGGGAAGCTGAGGCAAGAAGATTGCAAATTCAAGCCCCGCCCAGGCAGTTTAGCAACTGAGCAACACCCTATCTCATGGGCTAGATATAGCTCAGTGTGAAGTCCTTGGCCTTGATCCCCAGTGCCACAAAAATAATAATTCACCATGGATTGAGTATCTTAAGCCCTGGGTTAGATCCTTAATACCAAAAAGAAAAAAAAAAAAAAAAGAAAATTGAAAATAACCTGGGTATCTAGTAGGAAGAATAACATTGTACTACAGAGCTGGAGTGTTCTAACTAACATAAACAGAGTATTTTCTTTTTGGTATTAAGGATCTAGCCCAGGGCCTTCCCATGGACCTACATTCCTAGTTCATTTTTAATTTTGATTTTGAGACAGTTTCACTAGGTTGCTATATTGTATTGGTTGGGCTTGAATTTTCAGTCCTTCTGCCTCAGTCTACCAGAGGGCTGAGATTTCAGGCCTATTCCACCCGGCCAGCTAGCCATACATGTTCCTAACTGTAACCATGTTGCATCAGTTTTCCTTTTTGTAAAATTTTGAAACAGAGTCTCAGTTGCTAAGTTGCCTAGACTGGGCTTAAATTTATACTCTTTCTGCCTCAACCTCTCAGAGTGCTGGGTATTACATTGCAGGTATATGCCACCATGCCCAACCAATGTTCTTTCCTAAGATCAAAAAAAAAAAAAAAATCAACAAAAAATCAACAAACTAACTCAATAAATCTTAACATTTCAAAAACTTTAAGTCATGCTTTTATATCTGGGGATTGAACTCAAGAGTTTTTGCATAGAAAAAAAAAAAAGGAAAACTGAAAATAGCCTGGGTATCTAACAGGAAGAATAGTAACACTGTACCACAGAGCTGGATCTGGTGGCACACACCTGTAATTTCATCTGCCTGGGAGGCTAAGGCAGGAGGATTACAAATTCAAGCCCAGCCTGGGAAATGCAGCAAGGCCTTGTCTCAAAATAAAATTTTGGAAAGGTCCAGGAATGTAGCTCAGTTGTAGAGAACACCCTAGATTCAATCCTCAGTATTAAAAAAAAAAAAAAATGAAAAAATTACACCATACAATATAGTGTAGTCCCATGTAAGCACTAATAACATTTTTATGAATATGTATTTATTAACTTTCCTTTAAAAATAAAGACAAAAAAGCCTTGAAAGATCAAATAAATGGGGAAAGATAAAATAAAGGAGTTGGGGCATAGTTCAGAGGTTAAAGCACAGGGCCACGGGCTCAAGACCCCAGCACCATATACACTGGGCCTGGTAGTACACATCTAAAATTCTAGCACTTGGGAAGCTAAGGCAAGAGGATTGCCATGAGTTTAAGGCCAAGTTGGGAGACCTTACCTCAAAAAAAAAATAAAAAAATCAAGTAAAAACTGATCATGGTATCAAATACCTATAATCCCAGCACTCAGAAGGTATATCATGAATTTGGGGCCAGCCTGGGATATACAGTGAAACCCTGTCATTAAAAAAAGCAAAGATAGACAACAAAGTAAAATACAATTTTTTGAAAGTAGCTTAAAGAAAATTAGGTATATGTAAGTAAAACAAAGGATATAATGTACATGTATTAGATTGTGAAATAAATGAAATAAATACATACACACATATAATCAAAGATGATACAAAAGCTATTTTTTTGCTCCCGCCCCAAGCTTTTTTTTTTTTTTAACAGTGCAGTGAATTGATCCTAGGGCCTTATGCATGCAAGGCAGTGCTCTACCACCAAGCTATTAATATATCCCTAGCCATCCCTAGCCACTCCCCCCCCCCAAAAAAAAAATCTTTTTATCAAAGGTCAAAAGTCACTTTATATCAACTTCCAGATAAGATAGTGGTCGAGTGGGAGTCTTGCTTACTTACTTTTTGCAGGCTTATCCAAGAAGTTAAGATTCAATTTTTAAAAATTACCTGCTCAACTTAGCTTGGAGGGAAAATAGCTCAAGGGAGGCCATGGGAAGGTTTGAAACCCTGAAAACACTTCAGAGGATAAGGAACACTCCCACCTGAGAAGTGGCCTTGGGCTGCCTGCAAAGGGCCAGGAGCAACCACAGACCCAAGAAAGGTGGGATCCAGGAGCCTCAGGAATTAACAGCATCCAGCAGCCCAGCCTCCAGAAACAAGCCTGTGAACTGCAAACACATCGAGAGCTTCTCCTTTGAAAGGCCTACCTGCAGCTCAGCAGACTAGTTTGGGAGATGCAACCCTCAGCAGCCATAGTAAGAAGATATGAAGGTAGGAGCCACTCTGAAAAGAGCCTAGGTCCAAATAGTTCAAGTCATAGTGTAAGTGGGCCATAGAGAGTGGAGAGCCCTACCCTGGTAAGAAGGAAGCCAGGACAGAGAGGAGAGCTTTGCTGAGAGGGCTTAATATGAACAAGATACCTTAGAGGCCATCAGACTGTTAGATCACCGTCTCTGCCTATTTCCAGTACAAAACTCTGAGCTTTCAGGTTCCCCCACACATATCCCACTCATATATTGAACTCAAAGAAACCTCTTATCTTGGCCATTAAAGTGAAATCCCTCAGCAGTAGAATCATGGAGGACAAAGCAATAGGACACATTAAAAAACACCTTATTTTCCTTAAACTAATGTCATAGGCCCTGAAATAGGGAAGCTTTCAGGAAAGGAAGTCAAAAACTCAGTGTCAGTCATCAGTCTGCCAGATCAAAAAGACATACTTAAATAAATGTGAATATTGATTAGCAAGCTTAAAGGCAAATTTATTAAACAATGATCCAAATGAACACAGTTTACTGAGTTTATAGAAGACACAAAAAGCTGGCTGAAATAAATAAGGTGAAGGGACATTTTGGTAGAGAAGTAGAAAACTGGAAAAGAAATCTACCTGAAATGCAGGAAGGAAAAGACAACTCAAACATTTTGAGGACAGAATTTCAGACTTTGAAGACAAAGTTGGTGAATTAAGTGCTTTACTCAGGCATGACACCAATTAAACAAGGAGGGAGCAAGGTACGCTGCTGGATAACTCAAAAGAACCAACTTCAGACTTATTCATGTGGGAGAAAAAGCAGAAGAGAGCCTAAAAGGTATAAAGAATTTATTCACAAAGCTCATGACAAAAAATTACCAGAAGCTAGGAAAAGAAATATTCAGGCATAAGCTCATAAAGTATCAAATAACATTAACCAGAAAAAACATCACCACTACACATCATATCCAAAGCCTCAGAAATCCAACACAAAGAATATGAAAAGCAGTAAGATAAAAACAGACATCCTACCAATGCAAGCACATCTGAATAACTGCAGACCTCGAAATGCAAACCTTAAAGGCAGGTGAGCCTGGAAGATAATCTTTCAAGCTTTAAAAATGTCAACCCAGGTGGTTATATTCAGCAAAATTACCCCTGAAAAGTGAAGAAGTAAATTTTCACAACAAAGGGGTTGGAGGAATATCTCGTCAGTTAAAAACAGTTTGCCTAGCAAACTCAAGGCCGAGTTTGATTCCTCAGTACCACATAAGCCCAGCGTAGTGGCACATACCTGAAATATCAGCTTCAGAGGCTCAGGCAGGACTGCCTTGAGTTTGAGGCCAGACAAACTCAATACATAGTGAATTCAGGACCAGCCTGAATTACAGAGCAAAACCTGTCTCAAAAATAAAAAAAAAATTATTTTCACAACAAACCCTTGAAACTTGTGACCACTAGACCAGCAACACTGCACAAAAATACTTAAAGGAATTGGGGGGGGGGGGGGGGAGAGACAGACAGAGGGAGGGAGGAAGAAAGGGCGGGAGAGAGAGAGAGGCTGGAGGAATGGCTCAGCAGTTAAAGCTCTTGTCTAGTAAGAGCCAAGTACCAGAGTTTGATTCCCCAGCACCACATAAACTGGGCATGGTGATACACCCCTGTAATCCCAGCACTCAAGAGGCTGAGACAAGAGGATTGCCTTGAATCCTGGACTCCATAGTGAGTTGAAGACCAGCTTGGGCTACAGAGCAAGACCCTGTCTCAAAAAACAAAAAACAAAAATACAAAAAGAACAAAAAACAAAACAAAAAACACAGAGAGACAAGCACAGCACCAGAGAACTCACAAGAAAGGAAACCAAAAACACTAGGAAAAAAATGACAATTATACATAATGCTATTAATCCACCAATTAAAAGACACACGCTGGAACAGTGGATCAAAGAGCAAAATCCAGCCTTTTTTTTTTTTTTTTTTGTCTGCAACAGATACACTTCACCCATAAAGAAGCTCACACACTGAAGCTAATACTTCAGAATGGATGGAAAGTAATGCTTCATGCTACTTGAGCCTGAAAACAAGCAGGAGTAGCTATACTATTCTCAGACACAGCAGATTTCAAACCAAACAGATCAGAAGAGACAAAAATGGACACTAAATACTGGTAAAAGGAACAATCCAACAGAAAGAGCACACAATTACAAACATATTCAGCCAGGGTAGGTGCAGTCAGTAATATAAAAGAGATACTACTGGTCATGGAAAGTCAAGTAGATACCAATACGCTCATACTAGGGGACTTCAATACACCAATCACAAACTGGTAAACCAGACCAAAAAAAAAAAAAAAATCAACCAAGAAACAGCGCAAATTCACAACAAGGAACAAGTGGACTTAACAGTTTCTCAATGAAAAAAAATACTACATTGTCATTAATATCCCTCAGAATATTCACTCTTGCTTCAGATACGCTTAGCCCATCATTCGTGCTAGTTTCTGAATGCTGCCGCCATTCAGTGGAAAGACAGGCTTGTAAAAACCTTATGGTGTGTCTTCATTGACCTTATTCCTCAGATCTGGTAAAATGCAACTTCTGGCTTTCTCGAAGTCAGTTTGACTATAAAAGCTAAATGTTTTGAATTGAATAAACGACATCAAGGCAGCCACAACAGTGTAAAAAGAAATGAATAGGCAGTTATCAGATGAAGAAGTTCAAATAGCCAATAAATAAATGAAAAGATATTCAACATCCTTAGCCATAAGAAAAATACAAATCAAAACATCTCTAAGATACCATCTAACTCCACAGAGAATGGTGTATATCAAGAACACAAACAGCAATCAGTGCTGGCGAGGCTGTGGGGAAAAAGGAACCTCCTGCACTGCTGGTGGGAATGTAAACTGGTACAACCACTGTGGAAAGCAGTATGGAGGTTTCTCAAAAGACTGGAAATAAATATCCCCTTCAATCCAGTGATACCTCTTCTGGGAATTTTCCCAAAGAATTGAAAACAACATATAAAGAGATACATGTATACCCATGTTCATAGCAGCACAACTGACATAGGTGAAATATGGAAGACACCAAAATGTCAATCAACAGACGAATGGACACATAAATTGTGGTTATTTATACACAATGGAATACTACTCATCTATAAAGACAGATAGGTTGGAGGCTTTTGTAGGTGAATGGAGGCAACTTGAGATCATCATGCTCGGTGAAGTGAGTCAGAAGCAGAAGGTGAAATATCAAATGATTTCTCTGACATGAGAAACTCAGAGCACAATTATCTCATAGACTTTAATGTGAGGAATAATGGGAACTGAGGGGTGAGTGGGGAGGATTGAAAAGAGAAGGATAAGATTTGTAACTTTGCCACGATATGTATGTGCACAAAATACTCAAGATCAATGGAAACTTTATGTATTGCACTTACACATATCAATAAAATGGGAGGGAAAATAGAACGTAAATACATAGATTCTAGAGGAAATAGTAGGACACTAGGACAATCAGACTGGGAGGTGGAGCTGTGATAAGAGCATGTATATAGCATGTAGCAGGATTCTTCCAAATCAATAAGAACATAAATATTGTCCATTTCTTTTTCTCAATTTAATTTTCTTTTTTCTGACACCAGGGATCAAACCCAAGGCCTTGCCACTGAGCTATATCTCCAGCCCTTTTTTTTTCTTTTTTGCTGGGATTACAGCCATGTGCCACCATGGCCAGCTAATACTGCCCAATTCTAAAACAGTCAACAGAAACTTCATCAAAGAAGTGAACATGAAAATTACTATTTTATAAGCATTAAGACATAGATATGAATATATATATATATATATATATATATATATATATATATATAAAACTATAGAGCCACAAAATATTTTCTGAAAGGAAAAATTTTTTTTAAATCATGAATTTCAGTTGAATATTTCAGCTCCTCATTCAGTAAATGATAAGACAACTACAGAAAGAAAAGACTTTAACAGTGTATTTGGTTTAATATCAGAACACTTCATAAAACCACAAAACATACTTTTTATAATTGCACAGGTAACTTCCCTATGGTTAACCATATATAGGCCAATGAAAAAAATACTTGAGAAATTCAACTGCATGGAAGTAATATAAAGTATTTGGTCTATCCAAAATGGAATTATAAAAATCAACAACAAAATTTGGGAATCCAAATTATTTGGTGATTAAATAACAGACAACTCAAGACTGAGGAGTCAAAGAGGAAACCACAAGGAATTGGAGTATGGCGGTATAGCGCTTAGGAAGCCGAGGCAGGAGGCCCACAAGTTCAAGACCTACTCTGGGCTGCATAGCAAATTGAAGGCCAGCCTGAATACATAGGCATATCTTGTCTCAGAAAAGGAGAGAAGGATTAAAACTTATCTATAAATGAATGAAAATAAAAGAACAAAGGAAAATATATAGGATGCAGTAAAAGCAGTGTTTCAAAGGGTACTTACAAGACCCAAAATAAATAAGAAAAAAGAAATAAAAATCAGAGTAGAAATTCATGAAACAGGAAAACAATATTGAAAGAACAAATTCAATATGAAGGCTCTAGATTGGATCACCAGTACAAAAAAAAGTATTGTATCAAACCCATCAACATAAATTATCCAGGGGTTAGATGTTTGACACAGCAATTAGAGTACTTGCCTATCAAGTGCAAGGCCCTGGATTTATTCTTCAACACCATATAAACTGGGTGTGATGGCACATGCCTGTAATCCCAGCACTCAGGAGCCTGAGGCAGTAGGATTACCGTGTGTTGAGGCCAGCCTGGGCTACATAAGTGAGTTCATGAGCGCTTGGACTAAAGCATAAGACCCTATCTCAAAAAAAAAAAAAAAAAAAAGTCTACCATGACTTAAGTGGCATTTATCCCAGGAATAAAATGCAGGCTTAACATCACAAAATGAATTAATATAGCATAGTAATTGAATAAACAATCAAAAATAAAACTGTTGACAAAACTCCGTATTCTCAGTAATTCTCACCCAAGATAAAAGTGATGACCTTCATTCTGATAGAGGGTATCTGTAGTCAGCATATGGTAAAACTGAGTGCCTTCCCCCTATAATAAAGAACCAAGCAAAGATTAAGAAGTGGTGTGGTACCATAAACCAGTAATCATAGCACTTGGGAGGCTCAAGCAGGAAATCACTAAGAGTTTGAGGTTACTCTGGGCTCTTTCTCAAAAATAAAATAAAATAAAACAAAATAAAAGGCAAAGCTCTTTCTGTTTCTCACCATTTCTAATCAGCACTGTCACTGGAGGTCCTAGCCTATCACTAAAACATGAAAAAGACACAAGAGATAATCTGAGCCAGGCATGGTGGTATAATAATACCGGTAATTCCAGTTACTTAGAAGACTGAAACAGGAAGAGTACAAATTCAAGGCCAGCCTAAGCAACTTACAATAAAATTTAATTGTCTCAAATTTTTTAAAAGGGCTGGCTACATACTTTAGTAGTAGAGCACTTGCCTCACAGCATGAGGCCCTGTCTTCAATCTCCAGAACTGGAAAAAAAAAAAGTCCCATTAAAAGTAAAACTGTTGCTTACAGATGATGTGACCTTTATAGAAAAAAACACAAGAGACTTACATAAAAGATACCAGAACTACTGAGTTACCATGGTCTCAGAATGTAAGTTCAATATACATGATTTCAAAACTTATTATGTTGGACCAGAGATATGGCTTAGTGGTAAATCAGCTGCCTCGTACATGCAAAGCCATGGGTCTGATCCCCTAGAACCACAAAAAATAGTAACAAGAAAAGACCCAGTAAACATACACACAGGTCAGTGAAATACTCCAAAAATAAATATGCAAATAGATGAACTACTTTTCAGCCAGAGGAAAAAGTTGTCTTTTCAGAAATAACCCTGAAATAATTAAGTATCCATATGGAAAAAAAAAAAAAAACTCAATTCATCAAACCATGCACTGTGCCCCACTCTACACTAAAGTAAACTCAAAATGGATCATACAACTAGAGATAAGGGCTAAAACTAAAAAATTCTCAAAATACAATATAGGAAAAATCTTTTTTAGGCAAAAACAAAACTAGATAAGTTGGACTTCCTTCAAAATAAATTTGGTCTTTAAGACACTATTATAGCCAGGCTGAGTGGAACAAGCCCGTAATCCCAAGACTCTGGAAGGGTGAGGGAGGAGGATCTTCTAAATTCAAGCCCCAGCCTGGGCTTGAAATCGGCTGGAGATGTAGCTCAGTGTGGAAGTACTTGACCCAATTATCATTACCATAAAATAAACCACAAAAACATTCTGACAAAATGTGCTGGAGAAATGGCACAACAGTTAAAGCTCTTGCCTTGCAAACTCAGGGACCTAAATTCGATTCCCCAACATCAAATAAAGTTGGACATGGAGGCACACACCTGTAATGCCAGTGCTCTGGAGGCTGAGGCAGGAGGATTGTCCTGAGTCCCAGGCCAACCTGGGCTACATAGTGAGCTCAGGACCAGGCTGGGCTACAGTGAGACCCTGTCTCAAAAAAAAAAAAAAAAAAAGGGAGGGAGGGAGGGAAAGAGAGAAAGAAATTTCTGACAAGGGATATATACTCACAGTATGTATCTTAAAACTTAAACATTCAGCAATAAAGAATAATAACTCAATTGTAAATGGAAAAATGGGGGCTGAAGGAATGGCTCATCGGTTGAAGCGCTTGCCTAGTACCAGAGTACTTGAGTTCAATTCCCCAGCACCACATAAGCCGGGCATGGTGGTGCACGCCTATAATCCCAGCACTCCAGAGGCTGAGACAGGTGGATTGACATGAGTCCAAGGCGAGCCTGTGCTCCAAGTGAGTTCAGGACCAGCCTGGGCTATAGAGTGAGACACTCAAAGAAAAAAAAAAGGAAAAATGTTATGAATAAACACTATATAAGCAGTACAAAAAGCAAACAGGTATATGAAAAGACACTGTATCACTAGACATTAGGAAAAAGCAGTTAAAACCACAATCATATCCACTAGAACAACTGAAATCACTAGTTGGCAACGATGTGAAGAAACTGGAACTTCCATGCATTGGGCTGGTAGAGTTGTAAAATACCACCTTTTTAGATAACATTTGGCTGTTTCTTAAGCTAAATGTACACTGACCATTTGAAGCAGTAATTCCATCCTAGAAATCTTCCCAGTTGAAGTGTTTACCCAAAGACTTGTACACAAATGTTCACAGCAGCAGTACTTCTAGTGGTGTCCAACTGGAAATAGTACAGATGTTCATCAGACTGGGAAATTGATCAATTCTAGCATATTCAGTGGAATTCTACTCAGCAATAAAACAAAGTGAACTATACAGCACAGATAAGGTTCATATAAGCTAATGGAAAGAACCCAGACACTACTCCTCCCTGGAAAAAAGTATATACTGTATGACTTCATTTACATAAATTTCTTTAAAATGCATACTAATTAACAATGACAGAAGAAAAATTAGTGATTTCTTGGAAAGAGGAACAGTGATTATGAAAGGATGTGAAGCTGATAGAGCAAAACAGTATTTTCATTTTCTTGATTATGGTCATAACGTCACAGGTGTAAACAAGTGTCAATATTTATTATTATTATACATATTAAATGAGGAGTTTGTTGTATGCTAATTTTACCTCAGAAATAAAAGGAATGACGTAAAATTACAACATGGATGAATCTCTCAGAAACAGCACATCAAGCCAAACACTGAGGACTACATATTAAGTAATTCCACATACATGAAATTCCTAGAAAACAGAACTTAAATAGCACCATGAAGCAGTTAAGAGGTTGCTTAGTTACAGGAGTAAGAGTGGAGGCTGTACACGAACAGGCACAATAGAAAACAGAGCCAGATGACAGCCTACTGTGGATTGGGTTGTGGTAGCAATGGTACAATTGTAAATATTCACTGAGATGTACTACGCACTTAAAACTGATAAATTGTGTGGTGCATGAATTGTACCTAACTAAGTTGTTTTTACAAAAGGGAGCCAAAAATCTATTTTGGCAAAATCTAATGTGGCAACAATTTTTTAAAGTATTTTTAAAGACCAGTTACTAATCATGTTCCAACTTTATATTAAGCACCACTGATTATGATGAACACAAGATCCTTACCCTAATAGGAGGTAGACAGATGCAATTAAAAATACAGTCACCAAAATACCCATCAATAGACCAGCGGATACACAAACTGTGGTACTTATACACAATGGAATATTACACATCTGTAAGGTCCAACAGCGTGGAGGTTTTCACAGACAAATGGAAGAAACGTGAGAATATCATGCTTAGTGAAGTGAGTCAAGAAGCAGAAGGTGAAACATCGGATGGTCTCTCTGATATGAGAGACCCAGACCACAACCATCTCATGGAACTTTAAACGAAAGACAAAGGGAAGGGGGGGGAGGATGAAGGGAGGGAAGGGAGGGTGGGGGATGGACAAAGGGAGAGTGGGAAAGCCCTTGTCACTTTGATAAGGAAAGTATGTGCACAAAATGCTCAACTCCATTGTAAACCTTAAATTCTGCACGTGTACATATCAATAAAATGGGGGGAAAATACAGTATCTTACCTGCTGTCATAGGAACTGCATCACAGAAAGACCATACATCAGGGCTACTGGACAGAAAGACATGCAGTTTCAGACATCTGCTGGTAGAAACATATTGGCCCAATGTCTCTGGACAGTAATTTGACAAAGGTAGCAACCACCTAAGCTTATGCCCCATTAACTCCTTAATTCTAATTCTAAATATCAGGATTAATAATTAAATAATAATCAGAAGTTAACCAATAGTAATGAATAATCAGAAATTTGGATAGGACTGTTCTATCCAAACATAAGCCTTGGCCAGTGGTAATTCTAAAAATTGTGAAGCAACATAATTATGATATTGATGGATCAGAATACCATGAAGCCATTTAAATGTTGTGCTTACAAAACTGTAGTTTCTCAGAAAAACCAGGACTTCAGAACAGTGACAGTTTCAGCAGGTGCAGTGACATATGCCCATGATCTCAGTTGTTCAAGAGGCTGAGACAGGAGGATTCAAGTTTGAAGCTACCCCCAGGCAATTTTGTGAAACCCTATCTCAAAACAAAATTTAAAAGTGAGGCCAGGTTGTGGGTTAAGCAGTTAGAGTTACTGCCTACCAAGCACAAGATCCCAGGTTCTATTCTCCAGCACGACATAAGCCAGTCATGGGTGCTGCACACTCTAATCCCAGCACTTAAAAGGCTAAGGCAGGAGGACTGTCGTGAGTTCTAGAACAGCTTGGGCATTCAGAACCAGCCTAGACTACAGAGCAAGTCCTTGTTTCAAAAGAATGAATAAATGAAATAAAAATTTAAAAGGGACTAAAGATGTAGCTCAGTAATAGAGAGCTTGCCTAGTGTGGACTGAGGCACCAGCACCACACAAAACAACAAAATAAAGTATATATGCATACACAGACTAAAAGATGATACCCCAGAATATTAGCAGTGATTAACTCTGGGCTGTGAGGTTACAAGTAATTTTTTTATATTCTATGATTTATAAGGTTCATATAATAAGTACGTATTACTTTAATAAATATTTTCCCCTTTGTTTATATATGTAATAAATGTGCACTGTAGAAAAGTTAATAAAACAATCACATAAAATCCACCACCCAGACTGTCTTTATCACTTTGAAATATATCCATTTAGACATTTCTAGGCAAAAAAGCTATTTTATAAAAATGATATTTATGCATGATGTCTTATAACCTGCTTTAAAGAAAGGAGAAAATAGATAACATGTCTAAACACTGAGAAGTATGTTTGAATAAAAACAGAAGAAACTGAGAATGAGAATGAATAACTGGCTCAAGTAAAAGTTCTGTTTTCCAGCTGTAGTAGCACTGAGAGAAGATGCTGGTGTGCACAGAAGGGAGGAGGAAGAGGCAGAGGACAAACAGGAGTACAGGTGAAAGGTCACTAGAGTAGATGCAAAGACCAGCTGTAATGAAATTCAACCCTGGATAACCCTCTTCTCATGTGATGGGAGATGAGATAAGGCCCACGCAGAATACATGTGGATAAGGTCTCAAGGGGAGAGAAGGCTTATATCCATGACAGCCTGGAAAATGTGTACCAGAGTACCAACAAAAGGAAGGAAAGGCCATTTTCAGGAGTAACCAGCTGACTGATTCAAAAGCAAGGCTAGACTCAAAATCCAAAGGCTACAGCACCTAGGGTTTCACCTCACAAACAATTACAAACAAATGGATTCTAAATGGCAAACAGATGTTACAAGACTCAGATACTAGACAAGGAGGAAGAATGTCAGTGCCACATAAAGAGCAGAAGCTTCAGAGGCAGACAGATTGGGTCCACTCACCAGATGGGCAGTTACCTGACTCCAGAGGCTCAATTTCAGAAGATGCCAGGTGCTGGGGAATAGAACCTGCGGCCTTGTAATCACTCTAACTGCTAACCTACACCCTGGCCCCACCTTCCAAGATGGTTGTGAGAATCTAAGATAATTTACATAAAACACCTTGGCACGTGGCTACTGATAACAGCAGCTCTTATAACTCCTCTTATGGGAAGTGATGCAGTTTGTAAAATCCAGGGTAAGATCACAAAATTTAGCTTCAGTAACCTAAAAGCTATGTGATCCCCACGCCAACCAGCCTCCACATCTCCTATGCAGTAAGTATGTCACCTCCATTGGAATTCTAGCACTCTGGAAAACTGAGGAAGAGGATCATAGCTCAACCCCGGCCTGGGCAACTCAAGAGATTTAGTGAGAACTTGTCTCAAAAAAAAAAAAAAAATGAAAGAAGTGGGAAGGCTAGGAATACAATGGCCTTAAATTCAACCCCACTACAACTACTACACCAAGGTATTTAAAAGATTTAATAAGGCAGTATAATGTAAAGCCCTTCGACATACATATACCTATTTAATCAATAAGCAATCACTGTTTTTTGCTACCATTTCTGTGACCTTAGTCACATCACTTAATCTCTCCAAAATACAGGTTAATCAATTATAACAGCATTCTACCACCTACCTTGCTCCCTTCATTCTAATGCCACAGTACAGAGCACAGAGTCCACATACCTTTAGTATTTGTTGTGTGACCAGAGGGTACTTCATTGAGCATCAGAGATGATATACAAAATGTATCTAACAGTATCTAGCATATGTTTGTCCCACAAAGAAATGGAGCTATTTATCGTACTAGGAGACTGTGGGTTCCTCAATGATACAGCTCATGTTAATGGTAAATCCCATTACCTGGCAGATCAAGGGTGAAGGAAGTTCTTTGGTTACCAAACGGAACAAAAAACAGTACTTTCGCAGCACCCTTACTATAAGGAATCTTCAGGAGGCCTTCCAAAAACAACATAAAATTCTCCATCTCCTTTACTTTCTAACAATCTTAGGTAGTTTTTGTACCAAGTTCTTTTACCTCCTTATTAAGGGCTGCTGGTACTAGTAAGGCTTTCAGTAAATAAGTTAGCCAGGCTCAATGGTGCAGGCAATGTTACTTACTGAAGCACTCTGGGAGATTGAGGCAGAAGGATCTCAAGTTTGAGTCCAGCCTAAGGGCAACTTTCTGAGACCTGTCTCAAATTTAATAATAAAAAATGGGCTGGGAATGTTACTCAGTGTGAAGGCCCTGGGCTCAATCCCTAATACCACAAAAAATAATAAATAACACAGAAATGACACCAGGTATCAGCAAAGTGAAGGAGGGGCAAGAGTGCAAGGCTTCAAACACTAAATTACGACATGTTTATATTATCTTAAAAGTGCTCTAATACAAGGAAGAATTTCACTTTTTTTTTTTTTTTTTTTTTTTTTTTTGAGACACAGTCTCAGTCTGTCACCTAGGCTGGTCCTGAACTCACTGGTGTAGTCCAGGCTGGCCATGGACTCAGGACAATCTGCCTGCCTCAGCCTAGAGTACTGGGATTGCAAGCGTGTGCCACCACGACCAGCTTTATGTGGTGCTGGGGAATCAAACTTAGGGCCTTGCACTTGCCAGACAAGTGCTTTAACTGCTGTGTCATTCCTTCAGCCCCTAGCATTTCATATTTTAATAGCCCAGATTAAACACAATTTTCTTTTTTGTTCAGGGAGTCAGTCTGATTAGGAAAACATAGGCTTGCTGAAGGAAGTTTGTATAGAGATTAAAAATCACCTAGAGATAAACACTACTCACACTTCGGTGTGTTTCTTTCTGACATTTGTTACTGGCAGTGTGTTCAAAAAAATGACTTTTAATGCTTCAGTATTCTCACATGTAGTAATATGCGTTTCCCTGTTGAACATCTGGATAATGTATAAGAAGTATTTTCTACAAATTGTGTTTAATGTTTTTTTAGCAAGTGTTTTCCTTTGTATTAAATATAAATTTACATAACGATTTCTACCTTTTATTCCATAAGCACTGGAAAACAGTACTGTCAGCAAAGGAAGCCAGCCATAAACCCACCAGAGCAGTCTTGTAAAGAATATAGCTTGTGAGAGGTAAGGTAGTATGAAGCCCTGTCTACGTACACTGAGGTATGAGAATTTAACATATTGAGACATAGGGAGAGAAACAGAAAAAGGTAGTATTCTAAACCCTAAAATTCATCTTACAGATGAGGATTGCTGTGAGTCTAAGCCCAGCCTGGGCTCCATAGGGAACTCAGGACCACCCTGGACTATAGAGTGAAATCCTGTAATAAATAAATATCTTACAGATAGAGTATTTTGAGTCAGTTCTGTAAAATGACCAATAAACAGCCCTTATATGAATCTGAAGCTGATTATTTCCCTTTTTTTACAGACTCAGCAAATCACGCCAGTTTCAGTTTACTTCAACAGATAACTACTGGTACCATTCTATGTCAAACTTAGTGCTTGATAATTAAAGAAATCAACAAAACTCTGCCCCTTGCTCTCAAGTTCAAAATTAAAATATATTTAGCCCAAAGTGTAATGCTATCTATATCCCACGTAGGAATTAACATAAACTGGGCCTGGTGGCACATGCCAGCATTAAGGAGGCTGAGGCAGAAGGATTGCTGTTATCTCAAGGCCAGCCTGGGTGACATAGTGAGTTTAGGACTAGCCTGTACTGTACTACAGAGACCTGGTCTAGAAAACAAAAATTTAACTGTTGATTACTCATGACTGCAGGAGATCCTCAGCAATCAAAAGTGAAGTGAGGCCAGGCCTGGTGGTGCAGACCTGTGATCCCAGCAGTTTGGGAGGCTGAGTCAGAAGGATTGTGAATTCAAGCCTGACTTGGATAACTTTACAGTTTGGCAAAACCCTGTCTCAAATAAATGATACCAAAAAAAAAAAAAAAAGGCCAGCGATGACACTGGGTTCAATTCCCAGTATCCGAAAAATATAAAAAGATGAAGTGAGCCAAGCACGGTGGTACACTCCAGTAATCCTACCATTCCATGGGCTGAGTCAGGAGAATTTCAAGTTTGAAGCCAGCCTGGGCTACATAGGGAGTAGTGAGGCCAGACTAGACTATATAGCAAAAGTGTCTTGAAAGAGAGAAAGAGAGAGAGAGAGAGAGAGAGAGAGAGAGAGAGAGAGAGAGAGAGAGCGAGAGCGCACAACTGTCTAAGCAGGAAAGTGGTAATACACATCAGAACATTTTATTTTTTCATACTAGAACTCAAGCCCAGGGCCTACACATTGAACCACACCTCAGCCCAGTTTTTGATTTTGAGATTAAGATTTTCTAAGTTGCCCAGGCACAGCTCATACTTAGGATCCTCCTGCCTCAGTTTCCCAGAGTGCTGGGATTACAGATTTTCTAAATACTGGATGAAGTACGTAAATTCAGTAACTAGAAATTCAACTGCCAAAAGATTTCATTTAACGCATGTTATATAAATGGCTAGAATATTTCAAATTTAAATATATAAAGGTAAAGTTAACATAATTCTATTTCTGAAGTATTATAAAAGTTTTAAAAACCCAAATTAAAGAACTCTAACATTTTATTCTCTACCTCTAAGTACTGGGTATCTTTAGCTTTCCCAAGAAAAGGTCTGAATCAGTATTTACACCTTTATCTCTATAAGAAGTCGAAGTACTAGAAATTGGAATCAAACCAAACTCTCAGACAATACCTAAAATTGTATACAGTTCTTTTATCATACCACATATGCACCAGTCATTCTGTGCTCATTCCAGTTTACTGTATTGCCATCCCAGAATCTGCAGAGCCAGCCTTAGTACTTTTTCCCAGGAATTGCTCATCTGAAAGAGAAGAGGTACTTAGGGAAACAGGTTTCTAAATGCAGTATTAGTTGTAGAACTGCGTGACCCATTCTTCCTCCAGTCCCATGCATATAATACTGTATGTTAAGGAATCTGTTTAGTTTATTAAACTAAATAAGCATATATTGGAAAAAGGATTACCTCTTCAACAACTGGTACTGGGAAAATTGGACATCCACATGAAAAACAATCTAGATACACACCTGTGACTGTGCAACAAATTAAATCAAAGTGGAACAAAGACCTAGATATTAAAACAAACACTGAACCTCCAGGTAGATAAATTAGACAAAGATCTAAAAGATATGTGTGTAGGCAAGGACTTTAACAAGACACCAAAAGGAAAAGAAATAGCCCTCAGAATTAACAAATGGGATCATGTCAAGTTAAGGTTTCTGCACAACAAAGGAAATTATCAACAGTGTAAAAAGAGAACCGACAGAATGGGAAAAAATATTCACCACCTACACCTTAAAGAGGAGGCTCAAAACTAGGATCTACAAGGAAACCAAGAAAAATAAGCTCCTCAAAATAAAAAATCCGATTGTAAAAAGGGGAAAGGAAATGAACAGGCAGTTTTCAGATGAAGTTCAAATGGCCAATAAATACATGAAAAGATGTTCAACATCTTTAGCCATTAGAGAAATGCAAGTCAAAACATCACTAAGATACCATCTAACTCCAGACAGATTGGCATATATCAAGAACACAAACAGGATTCAGGGCTAATGATGCTACGGAGATTAAGGAACACTCTTGCCCTTCTGGTTTGAATGTAAACTGGTATAACCGCCATGGGAAGCAGTGAAGTTCCTCAGAAGATTGCAAATAAATATCCTCTTCAATCCACCAACACCTTTCCTGAGAATTTTTCCAAAAGAAGTTTAAAAAATCATACAACAGAAATACCTGTATACACATATTCACAGCAGCACAAATAACAGCTAAAATGTGGAAGACACCAAAATACCCATCAACAGACCAATGAATACATACGTGGTATTTGTACACAATGCAATACTACTTATCTATAAACACAGATAGGCTTGAGGCTTTTGTAGGTAAATGGAGGCAACTTGATACCATTATGCTCAGTGAAGTCAGTCAGAAGCAGAAGATTAAATATCAAATTGTTTCTCTAATATGAGAAACTCAGATCACAATCACTTCATAGAACTAATTGAGGGGAATAATGGGAACTGGAGGGGATAGAAAAGGGAGAGAGGATTTGTAATGTATTTTTGCCACCATACATACATATATTTACATACATATACATACACACACACACACACACACACACACACACACATATGCACCCAACACTCAAGTCCAATGTAAATATTTTTTAAAATAAAAATGGGCTGAGGATATAGCTCAGTGTGAAGGCCCTGGGGTTGGTCCCTCAACACCACCCTACCCCCAAAAAAAGCAGCAGAGCTGTGTCCATATGGTACTGTAAGTGGGTATTAAAAAAACTAGCCAGATTTGAAGAGGCAAGAGGGAAAGGAGGGGCCTGGAGGAATGGTTCAGCTGTTAAAGCACTTGCCTAGCAAGCACTGAGTCAAATGCTAAGTAGCAGAGTTCGATTCCCCAGCACCACATAAGCTAGGCATGGTGGAGCACGCTTGTAATCCCAGCACCCAGAAGATTGAGGGAGAATTGCTACAGTCCAAAGCCAGCCTGGGCTCCATAGTGAATTCAGGCCTAACTTGGGCCCCAGAGGGAGACCCTGTCTCAAAAGGGTGGGGGGGAGGGGGGTGGAATTTGGGATAACAAAGTTTCTTAATTTTCAGTAGCAGGTTGAGAACAATACGGTAAACTCAGCTTAATACATGCTGCCATCCTGAAACAGCTTAGTAGCAATCCGGATACAAGGGGTGTCCAGGTGTCCAGGCATCCAGTCATTCAGTTTATTTTATTTTTAGGTATGGTCTCACCCTGCAATCCAGGCTGGTCCTAAACCCACCATGCAACCCCACAGCAATCATCCTACCGCAGCCTCCAGAGCACTGGGATCACAGACGTGTATACCACCACTCCCAGTCCCTGTGGTGCTAGGGAATAGAATCCAAGGCCCTCACATTGTGCCAGGCACTCACTCCAACCGCTGTCCCATTCCTCCAGCCCCAGGCATCTATTCTAAAACAGACTAAAGCTGAATATAAGGTTATAAAGCGTGGAAAAGACAAAGACAGGGAGTGCACAATGAGAAGAGCTTAGGCCAGAACCAGGCTTGCATTGCCACTAGAAGGAGCAAGAGGTCAAACAGGTTTCTTCAACAGCACTTATGTTTTAAGCTGAATACTTTTACTGAGGTGTTGTCTGGCATACTGTAGGATGTCTAACCACATCCCTGGGCTGTACTCACTAAATACCAGAACTTACCCAATTGTGACAGTGCCAAATGTCCCCCAGAGGCAAAAACCACCCCTAGTTGAGAACCATTAAGTTTCCAGGACACTCTTAAAATGGTTATTGAACTCCTTTTGTGGGCGGAGCACTGAGGTGATCCTTAGGCCTTCAGTTGAGCTATGTTCATGGCCCATTTTTTATTTTGAAACATTGTCTCATTAAGTTGCCCAAGCTGGCTCAAACTTGAAGTCCTGCTGCCTCAGCCTCCCAAGTGCTGGGATTGCTGGCATGTGCCCTAGCTCACTTCTCTTTTGGTGAAGTGAGGCTCTCTTTTAGTTTCCCAGGGTCATGAGTAATCAACTGTTAATCTTATTAGGGATATAGATAGCAGAGGGCTAGAATTAGACTTGTGCCACCAGGCCTGGAACCCCCACTACTTACCTATTATGAAAAGAGCAGCCAACATCTGCTAAGAGCTTATGACTTATTAAGCTCTACTCTCCCCTAGTCTGAGGGGCAAGAACTCACTAGTTGAGGAACCTGACTCTAAAGCCCTGACTCAAAAGCTCAATCACTGGAATAGGTCATGTATTCCAGATGGCTTCCCTTAGGCTACACGTGTCAGGAAGAGGCTGGTTCAGTGTTTTCATCTATTTCGTATTCCTAACATTTGGGTCATGCTTAGCAACAGGCATTCAAATATTTACTGAATGAGTCTCACTTTAGACTTACCTCTTTGAAATCATGTTATTCTGACTTCCATTGAGGTACTTAAGACACTGGTAGCTTGCAGATATCAAAGTTAGTGCGCCAAGGGGAAGAAAATGTCTTTTGTCTTCCATTCGGACAGTAAGCAAGCAATCCCAGGTTCTGACAGTGCATTGATACAATTAACTTTTGAGAATTTTATTCCTCAAAATGTTCTTCCACCTGTAGATTCACTCCTACAAGTTCCTTATCAAGCACATTTCATTTCCTTTGAGGCCTCACATTATGAACTGGAAGGATTGACACTTTTTTCTAAAATGACCAAGCTGTAATTTCTGATAGTATCATAAATTGATATTCACAATCTTCCAAACATTAGATAAGCTTTTTAAAGTCTATGCTGCTCTATCTTCTTGTTCAAAATGTTTTAGAAGCTAAACTCAATGGAACACACCTGCAGTCCCAGCTTAAGAGACTAATGAAGAGGACCACTTGAACCCAGGAGTTAAAGATCAGCCTGGGCAACATAAGGCCATCTCAAAAAGGGGTGGGGGTGAAGGGATGAAGAGCCAGGGATAGCAGCTCCGTGGTAGAGTACTTGCCTTGCATGTATGAGGCAGTACAAAAACAATTTTTAAGGACAGCATAGTGATTAAACCTGTAATCCTGCACTCAGGCAACTGAGACAGGATCAGTTTAAAGCCAGCCTGTATTATATTCCAAGACCCTATCTCGAAAAAGTACGTATGTATGTATGTACACATGAACAGGTATCTCCTACTGGGAATACCTACTTCAGTGTATCTTTTCTCTTTAAGTGGGTTGGTACAGTCTTTGCAAAGGAACTGCATGCCCAGAAATTTCTGTGCTATTGTTGGTGGAAAGTTTCTGCAAAGAGGAGTAAGACTAACCTGTTAATACCAAAATAATTTTAGCAGATTTTAGTAAATGACCACGTGGATTTTTCTATTAATTCAAACCAAATACATACCTGTAATCCCAGAATTCTGGAAGCCTGGGCAGGAAGACTCGAAATTCAAGCCTACTTTACGCAATGCAGGGAAGCAGACCTTGTCTCTAAATTTTAAAAGCAGGGCAGGGGGTGTATCTTGGTACAGAAGGCCTGGGTTCAATCTCCAGTACCATCAAAAATTTTGAGGGGGAGAGGAGGGGGTGGGTGGGTTTGTGCATGTGTAGCAGTTGAGTAATTCCAGTAGCTATAATTTACGAGAGAATATTTTTTCATCTCTGCCTAAACCAATTCTCAAGGGTAGTATAAAGGGCATGGAATTCAGGGTTATGAGAACCCACTGTATGTGAGTGAGCACAGGGAATTCTTCCCAGAACAAATATCCAGATGTATGGCAGTTCTCTAAGGTAAAATGGAGGAAAATTCATGAAATGGTTTAGTCAGCTCTCCATACATACCTGCACACCTAAATGCACTTAATGGAAGACACTGAAGGAGGTAAGTTTCCCCACTCTACATGAAAGCCACTTCATTGAAAACATCCATAATGCTCTTTCCCACCAAAGTCCCTTATGCTTGGTACAGCACATTTTCATTTAAAAAGTTCTTTTAACATGAACTTGACATGTAAGGACCAGGAAAAATGTTTTCTGCACTAAAGTGATAGCTCCTTCAGGGCAGCTTAACTATTTAACATCTGAGAGTACTTCAGAAGGCTGCTCTTCAGTCTCTGGTTTGCCATATTGACTTCTGTCCAAAGTATTAAAACTTAAAAATCAGCCACTTACTTTTGCTTTCTTCTTTCAGCTCCTTTGAAGATTATGAAACAGATGAATCTTCCTTGCCCTCTGAATTTGGCAACAAAGGCAATGCAGTAACCTCAAGCTTTTCAGAGAAATGTGGAAAGCTCCAACCAGTGAATGAGGAGTAAAAAAGGAAGATGTGTATTTTAAATATTTTTTCTTGAGAAGAGATGCTCTAGTTTGCATATACTTTTTAAAGGCTTTGATTACTACAAGTGTGTATCTGCACTAGGAATTCTAAAGATTTTGAAGGAATGGTTCCAGATACACTCAGTAGGAGGCTCTTCCAGTTTGCAGAGCTTTTCCTCGGATGTGACAGTGACATACCATCACCTTCTAGCCTGCAAATCAACACTCGAACCACTGAATGTACCAAAATGATCTCTTGGCAACAGTGCCAAGCAGGATTAACTCTGCACAGATGCAGGAGTTGCCTCAGTTGTTGGCCAGCATCCCTGAGGCCCCTCAGGGCTCCTGTGGAGCCTAAAAGGAACATGACTTGTAAAAAAATCTTGAGTCAAAACATTCTGGAACTTGAACAAGTACTTAAGGGCCTCCAGAACTGACTTAGCCCTAGTAATAAAAGCACTGCCAAAACATCTCAGAGACTTCTTTTAATTGTGTACTGGAGTTCAAAGACCTTGAACTGGCGTTCAAAGACCTTGAACTGGCTTAATGTAATTTCACAAATGACCTGCCAAACTGCTAGTCACTTTACATCCTCAGGTATTGTTAATCACTGAGCCTTCCAATTTGGCTGGCAAGTTCTAACAACCTCCCCAATCCTGACTGTGGATCTCAGATAAAATATCAAAGAAAAGAAAAGTAGTACAGAACATGACTCATGCTTGTAGGGGGATAAAAGTTAACTCATCTAAGATTTATATAAAACTAGTGAATGATTAATCTCAGTATTAGCTGATTCCCTATCTTCACTTTCTGAAAGACTCACTTAAAAGTCTTTAAAGGAATAGAAGCATCACGTATGAAAACTTCCTCCTAGATACTTTCAACATTGACTATTAGAGAAGACCAATAGCAAAAACCTCAGTCTAAACAGTATTCCTTACTTCATGCTGAAAAGCAACTAATATTCCAGGTATTTCTTCCACTTCAATACAGAAATGGGAAACTAGTGGCCACCATAAAAGGAAGCTATAATGTACTACAGTGGCATATGTGTTCCTTTCAGAATCCATTTTCAAACCTTCGGTGCAGCCAAATCTTAATTTTTGGTGGAAATTTTTGAAAAACTACTAAAAAATTGTTATGATTAAAAGAAACCCCTCCAAATCAATTTTAATGTCCACATCAGATTCATTAACATTTCCTCTCCTCTTCTTTGAAAAATGTCTTTGCAAATGTGAGACTAGCTTCATTTTCTACTCCACCTTGCTTCTCTCACTGGTGCTCAGGCCAAGCACCAAAATAAATTAACATTGGGTTTTATTACAGGTAAAAGGGTAGAGAAATGGAAACTTAGGAAATGAACATCAGAGATAACCACCCTACCTATGGTTAAGGTTCTCCAGTTTCTCACAGGGATTCCCGACTACTACCTAGCAGCTTGTGGCTGGTAATCAGGCTACACAGCAGAGGTAAGTGCCAGGGAGCAGGCTGATTCACCTGTGCTTCTGGCCATTTCTCATCACTAAATGGTACAGCACGAGCTAGGGCCCTTGTCACATGAGTGGCTGCATTAGACTATCCTAGGAGCACAAAAACTCTGTATGAACTGCATGTGAGGGATTTAGGTTGCATGCTTAGAAAAATCAAATGCCTGATAATTTAAGGTGGTGATGCTTGGGACAACCTCCCCTCCTAACTGTGTAAAAATTAAGTCTTCCAAAAAGCTGTTCTCTTGTGCAAAAAGGGTTGGGAACTGCTGTATTAGTGTGCCTTTGTAATTAGAACTTACCTTCACATTACAAGTAATAGTTCATCCAGAAAATAAAAGTCTTAAAAGTAGCTAAATGTTTAGTAAACACTGTACAGCATAACATAAACACACTAATGCTTACATGAAATTTATCACCAATCTTATCCAGCTTTTACCAAGGAAGGAAAGTAACTCTCGGCCAATACTTAAAAGAAACCATGCACATTTAACAGGCTCTATCTACAATATTCTGAGGATCACCAAAAAGTAAAAATAAAACTGTTTTACAACATGCTTTTGATTTTCGCCTTGCTTTGTCTTGTTAAAAATTTGAAAGTGCACAATTGTAAAATTAAAGTTACCATACCATCCCACTTAAGATTGGTGTTCTAACTTGGGTTACCCAAATCACTTTTAACAACTATAACCATGTGATTCACTGTGCTCCTTTGTTTGAATGTGAATTCTGAGGAACTAGGATAGTGTATGTTTGATTTTTTTAAGATAATGCTGAATATAATATTTACTGCCAAACTGGAAGTTTCAAGTTGTTACAATATCCCAGAGGTCCCTTGATAAAAGGGTACATTGAGACTTATCAAGATCTTAATGTTATTTAATGAAAAAATGAGTTTCATAGCATAACATTAACTGCCAAGATAATCAAACTAATAAAATTATGTATATTTGCCCTGCATCTTATCTGTCACTATATACTGTTCAAACTGTTTATAAAACTACACTGATCAAATGAGAGCTCATTTGCTCAGCTTTTGGAAATGTTCAGATGTGTTTGAGTGGGGAAGGCTGCATGACTTAAAACTTGTTTTCCCTTTTCACAAAACTAAATAAAGTTGTCAAATATCATCAATATAACCACTGTTATTTCTGGTTTTACTCACACTTGCAACAAGCAACACTATCAACAAGCTTGTTCATAAGAGAGTAATTTGTCAGAAAGGACAAACTACCTTCCTCTGGGGACAGGAAGAACATTTGGGGAGTGAAGGGATAACAGGGATCAAAGAGGACATTAGCCTTGTCTATAATGTATTATTTAAGAGTCTGTAACTGCATGTCATTAGGTACATAAAGTTTTTCAATAAGGAAAAGTATGAGTTACCATCAAAGTATTAGATCCAGACACTAGACTTTGAACTTCATTTTTTTTTTTTTTAAAGACATAATCTCACTCTGTAGTCCAGGCAGGCCTTGAACTCAAGACAGTCCTCCTGCCTCAGCCTCTTGAGCACTGATAACACAGGTGTGAGCCACTATGCCCAGCTTACGTGGTGCTAGGAAATCAAACTCTGGGCATCGAGCAAGGTAGGCCAATGAAATGAGCTATATCCCTAGCCCCAAAACTTCATTTCTAAAATATGTCATATTCTGTCTAATACCGAAAAAAGAATTATTTTCTCATCTGTTGTAAAACTTTCACACCGTTCTTCAGAGCGTCACCATGAAAATATTTTCAGAAAAGACAGAATGAAATAAAAGGAAATCTTTACCTGAAGACCATACCATACCTCTGCATGGAAATGTATACTTATGAAGTTAACCAAAAAGGTAAACTGTCAACTCTAAAACTATTACCTAAAATAAAACAATATTTGATTTTATATTAGTAACAATCAAAAAGAACACTGAAGATGTTCACATTAAATGCTGTTCTTGTTTTAGTGGTTTCATATCCTGATAATCCAGTTAACTGAATAATTCCCTAAGTCGTTGATCAACATTTCTAAGTAACTCATGATGTTATGTATTTTATGTATATATATACATACATATATACAAGGCACTGTAATTACTCTTCCCCAAATTAATACAGACAATTCAGAACATGCTATCTCAAACTCCTCAGTATTCTGCAACATAGAATTATAAAACTATCATTTATTGATAGATTTAAGGTATAATACAGGTTTTCAAAAATGTGGCAGTGAGAATACCAGCATAAAAAAAGAGAAACTTGTGCTAAAAACAACCTGAATTCATCAGTGGCAATATTACATAACAAGGTCCTCACACACTAATGATTTCCACGTTGTCTATATTGCCAATCTCCCATGCATCAAAAATCACAAAACCAAATTATCGAACTTGGGAAGCAATAAAGTACTCCATGAATTTTTAAGATCAGAATATTAGAAACATTTGGGAGATTTTCAAAATATATCCTACTCATCCATGTGTACAATATCATTTCTAGTCATTTTTGCAGTGATCATTAGTGAATAAAGAACAGATTTACAAGTTTATATAGCAGGGCATCTGGATTCAACACAAAACTTACAAACTTTAGGTAAATACATGTTTCATAAGACATTGCTAACAATTAAATAAAATTCCAAAACTTGGAAAGCAAATAAAGACAAGACAACTAAGAAGCATTTTCCACCATTTACTCTTGTTATCAAAAATAGTTCAACTCTTCTTGCAAAACAAAAACAAAATAGTACATACTGGACACATACATCACATTTTTCTTCCTATGGCTTTAGCCCACCCCCACCCCACCAAGAGACCAAAAAATAAAAAATAAAAATAAAAAAAGAACAAAAACAAAACAAAACTAAAGCCCAACAACAACAAAAGCAACTCTACCTGACCACATTCACAGAAAATGACACCAGGGTACACTACAAAACAGAAGGAGGTGTCATCTGCTCTGTGTCCAAGGGTTTCCTCTCCAGGTCTTGTATTAAGCGAGTAACCATCATTGAACATGCTGTGTGCCAAATCAAAACGTAACTTCAACACATCAAATTTCACTAGAGATGGTGAAAGTAGTAGAAATTGGAAGTTTTTCAGCAGTATTTTTCTTTAATAAGAACTGTCAAGGCAGCAACTTCTTTTTAAATCATAGGTTATTGGTACCTAGTCAGTCCTTATTTTACTTAGGCTGTGCTCTTTCAAGCAACTGACTAGATTTCCATTAAATAGAATGTCTTCCCAAAAGAAAATATAAATAAAAAAGTACATTTAAACTGAATCACGGTTGTGCTTTACATGCAAAACAGCATTCTAAAGAAAATCCTAACTTCAACCTACCGAAATGCACAGGCTTCATAAAAAGGCATTTTTATTAGACTTCAACAAAGTCCTTACGAGGAACAGCACCCTAAAAACACAGGGGCATATTCAAAATAAAGTCTGGCAAATAAACAGAGGAAACAAAAAGAAGTGGCCAATGACAATATAATGTGTAAATCTGGGTAATTTATGGGGCATTATTCCAAAATCATTTTAAACAAATCTCAATTTCTAAAATCTTTTTACAACTTTCTAAAAACATACTAGTAGCTCAATTCAGTTAGTTTCAGATTAAAATTGCTCTTCATTTATCCAATTAGGACATTGCTTAAAGTGAAAGATTTAGGATTTTTCACCCCAGAAATGAGTCAAGACTTAACTAGAAAGGGAACTCAACTCTCAGAGTTTTGAAATACAAATAGCTTTCTAGTAGGAAGAATTTCATTTTGTTCACTTTTCTTAAATGACAGATTTCTTAAAACATCCTAATAAGGGGTAAATTTTCTTTCATAATACTGCTGATTTCAGAACTGCTACATATACAAGTAGCCAAATTTCATGATCAGAAATGGTATGTCAGCACAAAGGTTGAACTGGACGCATCAGCTTTTCAACAGGAGAAACATTAATGTGGCATCTGAAGGCAACACTTGAGTCTCATCCTGAATAAACTAATGGCTACTTCTCCACAACCCCCCCCCCCCAAGCACAATCCTTATAGACTGACTAGATACCACTTCCTTACATTTAATCATAAACTTTGATTATGCACAAAGCATGACCATAAACAATGAGGTTAATGTTATTCTCCTTGCCAAAGTTCATTTTGTATAAATCAGTTGCATCAGCATTTGTTCTCAAACTATCAGGTTCTGTAAGAACTAAGGACATATAGTTGTAGGGTTACTCCTCCATTATCTGCAAACTAGTTCCCCGACACTAACACATATAACTTAGCAATGAAAACACTTGATACAAGTGATCTATATGCAGGAGCTCCGGCAAGTTAAACCAACAGAACCATAGCTGCCGTGAAAACTAGCTATTTCCCTACCAGAGGTAGGTTTAAAGACCCACTGATTTAACAGTCGAATCTCATGTCTATAGCTTCATCCAAACTTTTATCATCATGTGTACTGGCAGCTAAAAACGTCGTTACTGGGGACCCTGTGACATTAATTACACTGGTGCTGGTACTAGCATTACGCACAGCAATGCTAGTCACATTAATGCCCAAAGTGAGCCTGGTCTGCTCCAAGGCCTTTTCTGGCACAGCAAATGCCTCCAGCTTCTTCTCCCCATTGGCCATATAGGAGTTTTGGCAGCCACGACATATACAATCTAAGCAGGCTTTGCGGTTAGAGTAGCAAGGACAGCGCTGGCCGCGGCATGTAAGAACACTTGGATTTTGAGTAGCACGCCCACATTTGCACCCTTTCTTTTCCTGGGGCTTTTTGTACACAGTCTTGGTAGGGCTTCCTGGCATAAAATGATGACTAGGAATCTTTTCCTTCACTGTTTTTTCTTTCTTAAGAATACCTGGCTTGGTTTTAGAGTGAGATTTCTTGGATCCATGTTCATGACTCTTTTTCATGCTTTTAGTAGATAAAAGTACAGTTTTGCTGATTTTGGGTGTTGTGCCTCCATTGGGAACAGTTGCTATAGGTTGAAGAGAAATTTTGTTCTCCCGTTTCACTGTCACTGGAGCAGATGCCCCCAATGTTGGGCCTCGGATAATGGTAGAAATGGGAAGTGGCTGAACTTTCTCACTGTCACTTTCTGATCTAGATCGTTTTCTATTCAATTTTGCTACCTTCGGAGTTGCTGCTGTACATGATAACCCATGAAGTGCAGGACTGGTGGACATAAAAACATTATGGCTAAGTGACTGGGAAGAAAGTTGCAAAAAAGGCCCATTGGGTACAGTGGCTTCCAAGTTCGGCTGCAAATTAGGACAACAAACCTCTGTACTTGATACAGTTTCTAAACTACGGAGTACTTCTTCAACACTCAATAACAGAGAGTCACCAGGCTTTATGTCTTCACTGAAACTGCAGATATCAATGCCGGTGGAGCATAAATCAGTGGCTACCGTGTCACATACAGGTGGCAGGCTGTCAGACAGATCCTCAGTTTTTATGTCAACAGTATTACATACATCGATCGTATTTGAATGTTCAGGTGAAGGAATATTTATACCAAACCTATCTATTGAAAGCCCATTGTAAGTAGGCAAACCATTGATAACAGAACTGCCAATAGCAATGCTGAGAGTGCTTTCAGACACTGGAGATAAACTAGTTTGGGGATCAGTCGTGGGTTCTGAGGTTGAAGGTAAAGGGGAATGTGTCAAACACAAAGTAAAAGATGAGTCTGAGGGTTTTTCTGTCTCCTCACAAAACAATGATCCATCATTAAGCAGAGCCAAAATATCAGAAGAACAGTCGACTGCTTCTATTATATCCCGTGCCAATGTAGTCTGTGTTATATATTCACATAGCTTTTTGTAGCAGTTCACTAGAATGCTTAACTGCTTGTTTTCCTCAAACTGCTCATAGTCTTTGCACCAGCTACATGAAGGTTTCATCATCATTTTCTTGCCTTTGCAAGTTTTGCAGACATAGTGTTGGCAGGTGGAATTGGTGGGTGCAATAGGATCTTGCAGCAAATGTCCTAAGGAAGGAGGAAAGCAAAGACTTTAGTAAAATAAATTTACAGGTCATATACTGGAGTAAGATAACATTAACCTAACCTATCAAACCTGAGATGAACTAAACTCACCACATAAAAATATATCTTATGAGAAAAAGTACTCAATAACTCACTTCTTTCCCATATCATATTCCCAACTCCATTATCTCAAACCAAAATCTTCCTTTATTCTGTTTCTTTCCCCCAAAGTGTATATAGTCCAGCTTCCAATTAATCCTCTTGCCTCTAAAGGCTATTAAATTAGTGGGGTGGGGGTGGGGGTGGTTAAATGATGCATACCTGTAAACTCTGCACTCTGAGAGGCTCAGGAGGAAGGATCACAAGTTGAAGCCCATCCTGGGGCAACTTAGCACCTTAATAAGACCCTGTCTCAAAATTTAAAGAGGGCTAGGACACAGCTCAATGCGAACTCCCAGTATAAAAATAAATAAACAAGTAAATAAGTGGAGAGGCTATAAAGTTAAAAGACTTGACTCAATTACCAAACACATAAAGTACTTAAAACCCTTGGGACCTCATCTACTTTAACACCATGTTATATAATATATTAAGTAAAACCAATAGGTGTTTTTGTTGAACAATGGGGAAAGACTGCATAAAAAGATTTGGTCTCTGCCCTCATAAAACAGTCTTGGGAGTACTAATCAATACAATGACATTTTCAACCTTCAAAAAATATGCAATTTCACCCAGTTTTCATATATACAACTCATCAACTTCAAGAAAAAGGTCAAAATGTACTTACTGGGGAAAACATTTCACTTATGAAAAGAAAAAGGGGGTACACTATTCAATTCAAAATTTTCTACAAAGAAAACATAAAACATAAAAATTACAAATTTAATTTACCAAAGATAAATAAAAGGGGATAATGTTGTAATCCAATTATGACGGAATTCAAAATGATCATGGTCATAAGCCACTAGCATCCAAGTACAATAACTTAGTACAACAATGAAAATGGTCCCAAACTTAAGACAATTCCTGAATTATAGGTGACATACAAACTTGAACCAAAAAAAAGAAAGCAACTAGATCTAATCATTTATAATCTTTCTCCTTGGTTCCCAATTTAGACAAACAGCTCATAATTAATCCAAACATCTCTTTTCTCATAAATGATACAAAGGACATTCTCTAATCACATAAATATTAGAAATCAAAGAAATCAGAAAGTTATCCAAATATTTGGAAGTTGAAGCAGTCTATAAATCAAAAACATCACAGGAGAAATTAGAAACAAATATTTAACAATAAAAATATGTTTAGGGGATGCAGCTAAAGCAGTGTTTAGGAGACAATTCATAGCTGTAGAATGTTGTACCAAGCTGAATGTGGTGATACACACCAGTCAAATCCAGGTAATTGAGTATCAGAGGATCCTTGCACCTAGGATTTCAACTGGGCAATATAGAAAGAACCCTGTCTCTTAAACACTAAATCTTCATCAGAAAATAAGGTTTCAAGTCAATAACCTAAGATTTTGTTACCTTAACAGGGAAGAACCTATGCAGAATAAAACAAAATGAAGATAAGATGGACAAGCAGAGTGGTGCACACCTGTAATCTTAGCATTTGGAAGACTGAGGCAGGAGGACTGCCCTGAGTTTAAGGCAAGAAGACTACAAGTTCTAGACCAGTCTACATAATTCAGTGAGACAATGTCTCAAAATAAAAGAGTGGGGGAGCTAGAATTCAGTGACAAGACACTGGACTCAAATCCTAGTAACATGCTCAAGCGCATGCACACACACAAACACTTTGTCAGGGACAAAAGAAGAAATATAAAAAAAGAAAAATTAGTAAAAGATAACGGTTTTGAAATAATTCAAAACATATGGTAAACTTTACCTAGAATTTACAAGTGGAGAAAGAAAGAGAAGATAAATTACCAAAACCAAGACTGAAAGAGATCAGAACATCGCTAATATCCTACAGACATGTAAAGAACTAGGAAAATACTCTGAATTCATGCCAATCAGACAAGTTAGATGAAAACAGGTAAATTTTTATAAAGACAAAAACTTGTAAGTTCATACAAATTAAAATTGTATCAAGAAACTAAAACAGTAACTGAAAATTCTACCAAAGAACAAACACCCAGAACTAGAAATGTAATTCAATAGTAAACCAATTAGTTAGCATGTGTGAGGCCGTGGGTTCAATCCCCAGCAATGCAAAGAAAAGGTGGAGAGGGAGTTGAACAACAAAAAGCTCAAAAGGTAAATCCCTTCAATAGTAAATTCTAAAAAAGTAAAATTTGTTTATTTTTAAATGAGCACCAAAAAATACAAGAGTAAGAAGCACTTAACAACGCTACATGATATCAATGCCACATAAACAAGACCAAAATCCCCCATAAAGATGCACACACACACACAAAAAGCAAAGAGAATCCAACAACATAATCTAATATTCATTTAAATTTTTAAAACAAAAATATTTAATTAGAAATAGAATCTGTCTGTAATCCCAACACCTAGGATGCCGAGGCAGAAGTTTTGCTGTGAGTTCAAGGGCAGCCTGGGCTACAAAATAGTTCAGGATCAGCCTCTCTACTACAGTGTAAGACTTTACCTCCAAAAAAAAAAAAAAAAAGAAAAGAAAAACAAAACAAAAAAAGGGATCTTATTTAACCTAAGTGCTATCAATCACACTTTAAGTAAAATGCTAAATTATTTCCCTCAAAAGATCAGAAATACAGAAAGGATACTTACTTCACCACTTCTATTCAAAATTATACTTGAAATTCTAGCTAGTGCAGAATGAAAAAAGAAATTCAAGGCATCACATTAAAAAGACATAAAATTATGTTAATAACATATTGCACAAGCCTCTACAAAGAAAATTCCAGCAAAGCTAGTGCTACAGGCTTGTAATTCAAGCACTCTGACAGGCTGAGGCAGAAGATTACAGGTTTGAAGCCAACCTAGGCAATTTAGGGGAGACTTGTCTCAAAAAGAAAAAAAAAAAAAGGCTGGGCTGGGCTGGGCAGCTGGGCATATATAGCTCAAAGACTAAAGCACTTGCTTGGCAAGCACAAGGTCCTGGGTTTGATTCCCCAGCACCATATAAACTGGGTGCGGTTGCTTACAACAATAATCCCAAAAACTCCGGAGAATGAAGCAGGAGGACTGCCTTGAGGACCAGCCTGGACAGATAGAGGTCCTGCCTTCTCTGACTTGGAAAACCCAGAACACAGATATTCTTTGGAACCATATGAAGCGATAGCCGGAGCCCAGGGAAGGGACAGGGAGGGGGTAGGAGGGTAGAAGATGGGAAGTGATTGTAAAGTTGATATGATACATACAAGTACGAAACACCCAAATTCATTGTAAACACTATGTGTTACATTTGTATATTAACAAAAATAGTGTGTGGGGGGGGGGCGGGGGGAACAAAACCTCATCTTACCCAGGTGTGTGCTGAGGAAGAACAAGTTCAAGGCCAGTTGACAAATATGCAGCCAGACATACAGATCAACAGAACCAAACTGAGAGTCCAGAAATAAATTCCTACATTTACGAATAACTGAACTGTGTGACAAGAGAACCCACGAAATCCAGTATACCCAACTGCTTTAAACTACATACAATTTTCTCAAATTTAGACAACATATGTCTAGCGTGACTCAAAAACGATAACAGGACTAAATGTGAAGAGGTTAAAACTTGGAAACCTCCATAGCTTTAAATTGAGCAAAGTGTTCTTACTAGATTTGACATCATATGCACAATTCACAAAAGGATTTCCTTCAAATTAAAAGCATGCGTATCAGAAGTCACCATTAAGAAAATGACAGACTGAGAGAAAATATTCACAAATCACTGATCTGAAAAAAAGTTATAACCATGATTTGTTAATCAACAAACAAAAACTTGGGGGGGAAAGGTGACAATACATTATACTTATTGCAACACCCCAACATGTGATCTAAAGAGGAGGGGAAAGCCAAGTGAGTAATGGGGGAGATGACTGTAAGTGTGCTTTGTGCATACACAAATCTGCCAGAATGAAACTCAGTAACCTGTTCAATCAATATGCACTAATAAAAAATGTGGGAAACAAAGGGGTAACAGGAAAGACATTACTCCCACTTTGTAAGATCATTTAGTAAGTGTCCTCATAAAAATCAACAATACAATTTAAAAAATAGGCAACTTGCTGATCACCTGGATACACCCATGTTCCAGGTGTATGGAGTGCCACATCTAATGAGATTATGTCTACAGATGGGAGTAATGCTGGCCTATACTCGACAAGAGGCTTGCTTTATTACTGAATTATCTTCACGATTTTCTAAACTACTTGGCCAAGAATTTTGCAACTTTTGTTTCGTGCCAGCAATTATGAACTGGCCCCTCCTGAGTCCCAGGGGAAAGCCTTGTGAGAAACAGTCTTACTTGCACTTAAATCTCTGTCAACACATTTCTGTTGTTGGCCCTTTCACAGAAATGACATACTTTTAAGATATTGGTGAATAACAGAGTTGATGTTTTTCTGTTTGATTTTTAAACAGAAAATACAAGGGATTACAACTCCCTTTTTTCTCTTTCATTTCTAAGTTGCTACCAGTGTATTCAATGATAGACAACAGAAAAATGCTGTACAGTGCTTTGTTGCCTACTTGACAAAGCTGCTTTTAAATGCCGGTGGTTCTATTTCTTTGACACTACACGCTTTTATAATGTGTTAATGCTGTATGACAAAACGCTCTGATTCCTAATGCCAAAACGTCCAATTCAGTGTATATAACTGACCACTCAATAAATCTGTGCTTTTTAAAAAAGTGTTTAAAAAGCCCATCCTTTTGTAAGTCATCCATGCTGTTTCCTAGGCATTTCATCTTTTGCTTCAATTATTGAAAGATGGCATGTTTTATGGTTTTTGTATTTGTGTCAAATGCACATTTTAACAAGACAGACGCAATGCATTGTATAGCTACAGCTTTCTGAAGAGTTAATCTTCTAGGAATTGTTTTACAGATCCTAAACAAATTTTCTTCAAATTTTAAATAAATTCAAATTGGCAACAGATCAGAACATTTCACATAATATATGAATGGCTTATAATCACGCAACAGTATGTTCAGTACCTTAAGTATCAAGAAAAGTAAAACCATAACATACTACTTCACACCCATTAGAATGGCTCACTTTCAAATGGCAACACCAAGATATGGCAAAAATGTGGATAACTTGGGAACACTTGTGTATCACTGGCGAAATATAAAATGGTACGATCACATTGGAAAGCATTTTGGCTGTTTCTTAAAAAATTTAAATTTTCCATTCAACTCAGTTAATTCTATTCCTAAAAAACTACTCAAAGAAAAATGAAAACTTTTTAGGTATTTCCACACACAGAAATATGTATGAATATACACCCCCCCCCTTCCAGGCAGCAGTATTCATAAAAGCCAAAAACTGTGACACAAGCCAAAAGGTCATTAATTGGTGGATGGATAAACAAAATTTAAGTTCACTTATTTAAAGAAACTACTAGTACATGCCACAACATGGATGCCCTCAAAAAAAAAAAAAACACTAGTAAAAGAAACCAAAAAATGTATTATGTAATTTACATGAAATTACCAAATACGATAGAAAAAGTGATTATTTAGGACTGATCATAGAAGCAAATGAGTAAATAGAGCACTGGGATGAGACTGGTAATGTCTTGATGCTACAGTTTAGAAAATACAGAACTTAAGGCACCAATAGGATATCCAACTTACTCCACAATATCAATTCAAGAATCCCCTAAAACATGCCCTGAACTTCATCTAAGAGTGCTAGAAATATGCTACCTAAATACATAATATGTCTCTCAGTGATGCACACACATTCTGAAAAATGAGTCATAAGGTGATCTTGATCATTTTACAAACACACAACATACTTACACTAATGTATACGGTATAG
The DNA here is from genome assembly GCA_004027205.1 of Ctenodactylus gundi. Taxonomy (NCBI): domain Eukaryota; kingdom Metazoa; phylum Chordata; class Mammalia; order Rodentia; family Ctenodactylidae; genus Ctenodactylus; species Ctenodactylus gundi. Next base: position 303,095 of record PVKB01000440.1, read on the forward strand.
GTCAATCTCTCAATGTGGCATCTTGATGTAATCAATCCACGTGCATGGTATACATACAACGCATATGAAGCTGCTGCCTGTGTAACAGTGCATACTGTTTTACGGCAATTTTTTTTTTTTTTACAAAGTAAAAGCAGCACACTAAAATAGTTATAAAAATGTAATGTAACTGTGACACACAAACCATTAACACAGTCTTGTCTCCCTCTGCCCCTTCTAAAACTAGGGACTGAACATAGGGCCTTCACATCAAGCTACATCTCTAGCCCTTTTACTTTTTTATTTTGAAGCAGAATCTCAGTAAGTTTTCACAGAGACTTGAACTTAAGATCCTCCTGCCTCAGCCTCCAACTTCATTTATTATTATTAGGAATTATGTGCCATACATAGTAATTTTTTTCTCTTGAGAATGGGTTTCACTATGCAGCTCAGACTAGCCTTTTAACTTGAGGTCCTCCTGCTTCAGCCTCTCTAGTGCTGTGACTATAGGCATGACACATGCCTGGCTCTGTACTGTGGGTAAACTCTGTATGTTATAGTTTTCTATGCTTGGCAATGCTGCAAGTTTTTTTTTTTTATATTGGCAAACATGCAAGTAATTTCACACAGGGATTTTTCAGCTCTGCTATAATCTTAAGAGGTCACCACTGTCTATTTATAAGGCTCATTGTTGACCAAAACATCATTATGTTGTACGTAACACTGTATGTATGTGTAATGTGCAAATAATCTGCAAGTTTAAAAAAAAAAAACCAAAACTTGATTGCCTACTGGGGGGTAGTGCATAAAGAGACAGGAATACTCTGACTTTAGTATATTGACAAATTTAACTTTCAAATCACAAACACTTTATATTATATAACCAAACTTTTTTTTTTAACACTGCTGGAAATTAAGTATGTACTTCCAGACTTTAAATTCAGGCCTTCCACACTGAGCTATACATCTATCTACCAAAATAGGATCTCAGTAAGTCTCTAAGTTGCCTAGGTTGGGAGAGAACTTGTGATCCTCTTGCCTCAGCCCACCAAAACTTCCTGTAACTTGAAACTTCTAAAGAAAATCTCTAAAAAGGCAAAAAGCAGCCAGGCATTGTGGCATGTGGCTGAATTCCAACACTCAGCCTAGGAGGCTGAGGCAAGAAGATCACCAGTTCAAACTCAACCTAATGACTTTGCAAGGCTACCTTAAAAAAATAAATAAAAAAGAAAAAAGGATGGGAACACAGCTCAGTTTGAGGTCCCTGAATTTAATTCTCAGCATTCCAAGCAAATAAAAACTTTCATGTTCTAAAATAGGTAAACAATTTAAGTCAAGGGGAAATATAACACTGTTAAGACTGAAAATGAGTGTTTGAAGGTTTATTTCAGCTTAGATCATGTTACAGATAGCTTTAAATTTTATAGTTCATGACAAAATTCTTACTGTATGACTTGAATAATCTACAATATTTCACAAACTATCTTACTAAAACTAGCCTTTTAACTAAATGAACATGATACATATGTATTCTGTTAAAACAAATCATGTGAAATTTATCTTGAAAAGACTTTTTTCTCTTTGCAGTGGTACAAAATGAACCTAGGGCTCTGCACATGCTTAAACTGCAAGGGATTTTCAAAAAATACAGTGAATGTTTAAAATATTTTAAGTGGTAAAAGTAAAAGACATTGCCATTAATCTTTTCAAAATACTCTCCCTCACATCAAACACTTAATCCCAACATTCCTGCCACACTCTGCAATAGCTATGAAAGTCTTCTTTCATGAATAACTATACAAATTGTGATAAACACAGAAAAGGCAGGCTCTTAAACACATTACGGTACGTCCTCATCTACCTTCATCAACAGTCTGGCACAGTGCAACTTCTGGCTTTTCCCCAAAGTCAAAAAGACCATGAAAGGTAAGTATTTTGAATTTATACAGGACATCAAAACAGACATCAGAGGGCAACTGAAGACATTAAAGAGCACTTCCAGAACTGCAACAGAAAGTTGGCAAGAACCACAAGGTATATTCAAAACAGAGTATTTTTAAGAGGATTATTGAAAACACGACTTGTAGTGTAATAATCTTTCATTTAAATACATACTATATTTTTCAGTCTCACCTTAGACATCTCCAGCCCTTTATAAATTTTATTTTGAGGGGATGGGGGAGTAGCTCCGTGGTTAAAGAGCTTGCCTAGCATGCTCAAGTTTCTGGGATAGACTCCTTAATACCACATACAAATTAGCTGAGGGTAGTGGTGCATGCCTGAAACCCCAGCACTTAGGAGGATGATGCAGGAGGATCGCTTTAAGTTCAGGCAGCCAGAGGTATGTAGTGAGTTCAGGAATAACCTGACTACAGAGCCAGACCCTGTCTCAGTTAATGAATTGCCCCTGACAAGAATCACTGCCAGCCAGCATGAAGATTTACAGAGTAGCATTTCAAGTCTAAAAGACAGACCCAAAGCACCAAAATAAATGAAATACACAGCCCATTTGAATACAAGGGATAGGCACTCAATATACCAAGGAGGGCAAACTCTTAACTACAAAGCTCATCAGTTTTGAGCAAGCAAACTGCTATCATCTGAAACGCTTATCATATTATAAATTTTATGTTGACATGCAGACTACCCAGTAAATTATGACTTAATCACTTTTGAGGCAAGATTTTTTTTGACTCTCCAACAGTAAGGTAATTAACCACATGAACAGTTTGACTAGAGTACTGTCCAAAATTAAATAAGAGGAGTGGAGGCTTCCGGTCAAGATGGTGACTGAGTAACAGCACTGCACAATGTCTCCTCATCAACTCACTTAAAAAATCAAGAAGTTAGAAAAAGCGTGCATGGTGTAGCTAGGAAAGAGGAGCATCCCCCAAAACTGAAAGGCGACCAGCGGGAGGCCAGAAACTCCAAAGGAACATCGAAACTGAAGCGGGGGTAAAATCCTGGGGGTTAAGGAAACGGCTGCAGCCGGCTCCAAACAGCAGGCAGATGCGGAAGGAAGAAAGCGCACGGGGACCTGAACATTGGATGGAGCAGAGCTGGGAGAGGATGGAGCACACAACAACAGGAGAAGAGGCTGCAGGCGTGTCTGAAATCCTGAAATCACATCGGATGAGGAGGAAAACAGCCGACTTGGCACGGCCCCAAGGTGGCAGCATCCACAGATCACAAACACGGTCTGGAGGCCAGAACCTCAGCTTGAGGTAAGCACAGCCCCGGAGAGTGGGAATTATAGGCAGCGGGCAGCCCCAGCCTTGGAAGCACCAACCCACAGGTGCGTGTACTACAAACACAGAGAGGGCTCCCCCTACAAAAGACCCCAGGATCCCAGATCAGAAACGGGGCTCAAAAGCCATCGCAGGCAGTGACATTAAGTAGGAGCTATTTTCTTCCCTGCGCACCAGAGATAGTCAGAGGTAGCAGAACCATGGAGAAACGTGGTAACAAATCTTATACAAAAAGATGTGACTCCCCAGGGGATAGTACAAGGGGTGCTGAAATTGCAAATCTCAAAAAACATAAGGGCACAAGTGATGGTGACTTCTGGGCCCAGATAGCCAGTGAAATAAAGCAGGAATTATTAAAACAGGAAGCAACGCAGGGAATAAAACAGACAGAGCAACAGCTACAACAAGACTTAGCTAAGCAAAAAGCAAGCCTTAAAAAGAAATTAAAGGAGACTGAAGAAGAAACAGGGAAGCGTGGTTACAAATCTCCTACAAAAAGACCTGAAACCCCAGGAGATGATATCAGGGTGAATAAAGATGAATATGGCAAAAATGATGGCAATTTCTGGTTCCAGAAATTCAATGAATTAAAGCAAGAAATAAAACAGACAGCAGAAGAGCTACACCAATACATAGATAAGCAAACAGCAAGCCTTGAAAAGCAACTAGACGAGACCAGAGAAGAAACATACCAGAAGATAATGAAGACAAAAGAAGAAATTAGAGAAGAACACAACAGAGATATAGAAAAATTAAACGCAGATATTCAGGAGATGAAATACATGCACGTAATAATAAGCAACCACTTTAAACAACTTCAGAATAGAATGTCAGACCTAGAAAATAAGTCACTAAGCTGCAACATACAGGCCATGAAGAACACAAAGCAAATAAAGAAAGCGAATCACTGCAATGGCTGATAGATGATTCAAGAAGAAACAACCTCAGAATTATGGGAATCAAGGAGAAGATTGAGGACAAAACAAAAAGCTTAAAGGACATGTTTACTGAAACAATGGAAGAAAATTTCCCAAATCTAAGACAAGAAATGAACATGGAACTATTGCAGGCATAAGAACACCAAACAATTTTGATCAGAAGAGATCGTCATCACAACACATCACAATTAAAATTCTAGAAACTCAACTCAAAGAGAAAATACTAAAAGCGGTAAGTGAAAAACAGAAGGTGACCTACAAAGATAAGCCCATCAGGATAACGGAAGATTTTTCAATCCAAACTCTAAACGCAAGGAGATCGTGGAGCAATGTCATCCAAGCACTAAAAGAACATAAATGCCAACCAAGACTGATATATCCAGCAAAATTATCTTTTAATTTTAAGGGAGAACTTAAAACTTTGCATGACAGAGACAGCTTAAAGGAATTTGCAGCCACTGAACCAATACTGCAGAAAATACTTAAAGAAAACCTGGAAAGTGAAAGGGAGACCAGAGACACCAACGACCCCAGAGAAAAAGTGACAACAGCTAGAGGAGAATGAGCTGAGAAAAAAGTATGTTGGTAATTAGCGAAATATGAGTAAATAAGATATGAAAGTTAAGGAATTCTGAAATAACTAAATTTGCCTTTATGTCTGTCACTTTAAGTATATTTATGTGGTACAGATTTGACTTCATTTAATGTAGCAATGTGATATAGTTTTAACTTTGTATTGCTGTAGCAATTTGCTTACCAGATCACTAATGAAAGCATATCCTAAGGAAACTGACTGATGTAAAGATAACCTTGTGAATGTACAAATATGCACGTTCCAGTATTCGGCTAAGGCAACTGAACTTTATGTATTTTTTTTCTCTTTCCCAAATTACCTAGTCTTTTGAACTACATGCTTATAGTTATTTTCTAATGGGAACTGGTGGTTAAGGCCAGGTGTATCAACAACAACGATATAGGAAAATATGAAAATAAAAACTTTTGGTGAATATCCTAATAAAGGGATTGGTTGGATTCAGAGAAGAGATATCAAGATTTAACTACTCTGAACCCATTAGAGGAATAGGAAGCTGAGGGAGAGTGGTGACTTAAGTGAAATGACTTAGGTGTGGAAGATTAATATGTTAAACACTGTACGGTTTCTCGGACTTGGAAAACCCAGAACACAGACATTCTTTGGAACCATACGAAGTGATAGCCAGAGCCGAGGGAAGGGACAGGGAGGGTGTGGGAGGGTAGAAAACGGGAAGGGATTGTAAAGTCGATGTGATACATAGACGTAGGAAACACCGAAATTCATTGTAAATACTATGTATTACATCTGTATATTAATAAAAATAGTGGGTAAAAAAATAAGAGGGGTGAGGAAAGGGGCACAAGTAAAAACACTGTAAAGTTAAAATGGACAAAGTGAACATGAATAAAAATTAATAATGAAAACCACATTTTAAGTCTCATATGGCTAAAAAATGAGCCCAGTAAAAATAATTGCAGTAAAGAACTGACTTGACTATTCTTTAGAAAAACGCGACAGCGCACTAAAATCTCCCGATGGCTTAACTTTGGCCTTTGATAAAAATGTATAATAGAAACCTTAATATTAGCACTTCATTTACCACTGTGAATGATAACAAGTGGCTCATTTTCATGTGATGCAACACTGACAAATGCCTCACTCTTGTTTTCTTAACTTCCTGGTCCTTCTTTCCCTGTGAACTGTCTTTATCTTCCAGGAGAGTATGGTTTACACAGATCATACACTACAGAGTGAAAGAATGACAAATGACCCCTCACAGCCATAGGGTTAGCTCTGAATCAATCTGGCTTAACTAACGGATTTCCTTGCTTTATTTGTACAGAAGACCAACACTCCAAATTTCATCCAGAAGACTGTGAACTCAGCAAATAAATGATAACATTTCCCACACTCACCATATTTCAGTACGCCTGCTACCTGTATAGGGAGAGGACATCTACCTTTCAGGGTTGATATTAAAGCCTCATTTTGCTGTCCTCTATGCCTCAGTGTCCCTCCATGTTGTACAGATTGTGACCACTGGACTTGTTTACACCACCATCCCATTTCCAGAATTCCTTCTCTTGACCATACTTCTATCACAGCAAAGACTGCCTACTAACCTCAAATAATAAAAGTAACAATGTAAACTTCATTTGTGGATGAAATTACATACAAGTAGTGAAAATCAAGATACACGTGAAGAATAAACTGAAATACTACTATTAAAAAAGCAGAAAATATACCAATAAAAATGGTACATACATTTAATTCCAGCTATTCAGGAAACTGAGGCAGGAGTATTACAAATTCTGAGACTAATTCCAAGAAATAAAAAAAGGGTTGGGGGATGTAGCTCAGTGGTTCAAGCACTTGCCTACCAACTGCTCAGTACTTGAATTGATTCCCCAGGACCACAAAAGCAGGTCATGGTGGCACACAACTCTAATCCCAGCAGTCAGGAGGCTGAGGCATTAGGACTGCCCAATTTGAGGGTAGCCTGGGCTACATACATAATGAGTTCAGCGCAGCCTGGACTACAGGAGAGAGCCTGTCTCAAAAAAAAAAAAAAAAGGAAAAAAGAAAGAAAACAGAAAAAAGTGTATCTTAAAAATCTGACTGTCCCATATTTGTTAAAACTGTATTTCTACATTACCCATATTGCTAGGAACAAGGGAACTATTCACATACGTTAATATAAGGAGAAAGAGTTGGGGGGACAAACACTACCAGAGAAACTCAAAGCTCTTAAGACAATGAAAAGATGAAAGCATTAAAAGAATTATTTGTTAAAGTAGAAAAGTGTTTGTAATATTTGCTTTAAATTACTATTTTTTTCTCCCTCCCTCCCCACCCAGTGGTGCTGGGGACTGAACACAGGGTCTCAGGCATGGTAGGACCATTAAGCTACATTCCCAGTTGTTAAGAGATTTAAGGGGAAATAAAGCACTAAACTGGTTATTTTCAAACACTAAGTCAAAGTAAAGAAAAGAAGGTTTTTCTGGGTACTGGAGGAATGGCACAGCAGTTAAAGTGATTGCTTAGCAAGTATAAGGTTCTGAATTCAATACCCCAGTGGTCATATAAAGCTGGGCACTGTGGCACACACCCATAATTCCAGCACTCAGGTGGCTGAGGCAGGGGGACTGCCATAAATCTGAGGCTAGCCCGGACTACATAAGTTCAAGACCACCCAATAGAGTGGGACCTTGTTTCAAAGAACACAAAGGGATGGAGGGAGGGGCGTCCTGCATCCTCTTTAGTTACTGTTGGAAAGTCAATTTACTCAGCAATTACTAACTCACCCTTTTCATTACTATTCCTTTCTAAACATGAGACAGTTTTACTACCATCTAAGTCTTTTTACAGTCAAATACATAAAAGAAAATACAGAACAGGAAAAAGGCGCATGCTTTATTAACAAAAAATTTTTGTTGCTAGCCAAATCACATTGCTGTCTGTCAAGTTCTTAGATGTAAGATAGGACGGTCACTTAAATAAGGGCAGCTGACTAGATCATGATAAGTGGCACATTCAATCATGATATGGTATTTCAAATGAATCTTGGGTTTTGCCAAGCAAATCTTCCCTACACCAGGAAGGCCATGCTTTTTGTTTTTTACAAAGGCTCAATCTAATCATAGTCATTTCAAGTACATTTCATATCTTGCAATGTTCAACATGACCAAAAGAACAGTCTTGACTATAAACAAATTAAACAAGAAAGTGAGCCTGAACTCAAATGGGGTTGGATTACGGGGACAAGGGAGACAAGAAGAGCCCCTTAATTTATAAAAGTTCACAGAAAACTGAAACTCAGAATATTAACAATGAGGGGATGCCAGGGCTGGTGGTGCATGCTGTAATCCCAGTATTCCAAGAGATAGGATCACAAGTTTTAGCTCAGATCAGATGACCTAATAAATTGGTGACACCTGATCTCAAAATAAAGTCAAAAATGGGCTGGATATTTAGCTCTGTGTAAAGGTTCTATACAACAACAACAAAAAGGGTGAGTACAAGTTATATGCCAATACCTTTGCCTTATCCCCAAAAATATTTTATTGATGAAGGTTCAGTAGGTATGGCATTACACAAATTAATCATGTCATTATTTAAGTAACTACAGAAACTATTCAAATACGTTAAGATTAAATAATACATTATGGAACAAGTGATGGATCACAGAAGAAACCAAGAAAGAAATCAAAAACTACCTAAAGTCAAATGACAATGGAATCACATCATACCACAATCTCTGGGACACAAAGCAATACTAAGAAGGAAATTTATAGGTAAGAGTGCATATTAAAAAAAAAAACAGCAATCTCAAACAATCTAACAATGCAGCTCAAGGTCCTAGAGAAACAAGCAAGATCAAAAAAAAAAAAAATCAATGTGTCAAAGAGTTGGTTCTTCTAAAGAATAAGACTGATGAACCTCTAGCCAAACCCACAAAAAAAGAAAGAAAAAAGTCACACCAACGGGATCAGAAATAAAAAGATGAAATCACAACCAACACTGTTGAAATCCAGAGGACTGTAAGGAACTAGTTCAAAAACCTGTATTCCAGCAAATTCTAACTCAGAAGAAATGAATAAATTCTTTGGCACATAGAATATTCTTTCACACATATACCAAAATTGGGCCAAAAGGATGCAGAAACCCTGAACAGAGCAATAACCAGAAGAGAAACTGAGGCAGTAATAAAGAATCTTTACAAAGAAAAGCCCAGGATCTGATGGATTCACTGCAGAAGTTTACCACAATTTACGGGAAGAGTTAAGTGTCAATGCTCTTTAAACTTTTACATGAAATTGAGAGAATACTACCCAAGGTCTTCCTGGAAGCAGATAAAGACGCAAGAAACAAAATTATAGGCCAATTTCCCAGCACCATAGATGCAAAAATCCTCAATAAGATATTTACAAATAGAATGCGGCAAAATTAAAAATCATACAGCACCACCAAGTTGCTTTATCCCAGAAATACAAGTCTGGTTCAACACATGCAAATCAATTAAAGTAATACAGCACATTAACAAAAGCAAGAACAAAAACCACATTATGATCTACAGACACACAGAAAAAGCCTGTGACAAAATACAACATCCTTCCCTGATTAAAACTCTTGATGAGAATAAGTATATAAAGATCCTACCTCAAGCTGATAAAAGCAATTTATGCCAATCCAAGAGCCAACATCATCCTAAATGGAGGAAAACTGAAAGGGCATTTCTTCTTAAAATAGGAGTAAGACAAGAGTATCTACACTCACTACTACTATTTAACACAGTGCTTGAAACTTTAGCAGAAACAATCCGGCAAGAAACTGGAATAAAGGGAATATGGTGCAGGAAAGGAAGTCAAATTATCCTTCTCTTAAGATGACAAGATCCTTCATATGGAGGACCCCAAAAACTCTTCCAAAAGACTCTTAGACCTAATAAACAAATTCAGCCAAGTTGCAGGACATAAAATCAATACACGAAAAATCAGTAGCATCTCTCTACAGCAACCATAAAAACACAGGGAAAGAGATCAGGAAAAACAACCCTATTAACAGTCACCTCAAGGAAAATTAAATATCCAGAAATCAACCTAACAAACCAAGTGAAGCATCTGTATATAGATAAGTATGGTACTCTGAAAAAAGAAATTCAAGAGAAATTTAGCAAATGCAAAGACATCCCTTGCTCCTGCACAGGCAGAACCAATATTGTCAAAATGGTCACACTACCTAAACTGATAAACAGATACAGTGCAATCCCAATCAAGATACCAACAACATTACTTCACACAACTAGGAAAACTGGTAAGAAAATTTATATGGGACCACCTGAGTCTCAGTATACCCAAAACAATCCTTAGCAACAAAAGCAGGAGGCATCATGATACCAAGCACCAAATTATATTACACAACAATAGTGATTTTTTAAAAAGACATAGTATTGGCACAAAGACAGATGGATCAATGGCAAGAACGGCCAAACATCCCCAAGTACCATCAGCCATTTGATCTTCAACAAAGGAGACAAAACATATACCTAACAAAAAGATACCACCTTTAACAAATGGTCCTGGGAAAACTGGCTAACCACATGCAGAAGAACAAAACTAGACCCACAACTTTCACCATGCTCCAAATCAAATCAAAAATACATCAGAGACTTAAGACATTAAAATAGAAACACTAAACTTGTTGGAAGTGAAAGATTGGCAAAACCCATTAAGACACACACGTAGCCAAGGACTTTCTCAATAAAACACCCAGAGCATATGAGATAACACAAAGAATCAACAAATGGGACTATATAAAATTAAAAGGCTCCTGCACAGCAAAGGAAATAATCATCAGTGAAAAGAGCACCCACAAAATAGAGAAAAGAAAATCTGACAGCTACTCCTCAGAAAAAGAATTATTATCAAGAATTTACAAAGAATTGAAAAAATTAGACCCTCCAAAATGAAGGACCAATAGAAAAGATGGGAATCTGAAAGGAAATAACAGCTCTCAGAAGTACAAATGGCCAACAAATACATGAAAAAGTGCTCAACATCTTTAGTTCCCAGAGAAATGCAAATTAAAACAACACTAAGATTCCATCTAACACTAGTAATCTAACACTAGTAAGACCGGCTATTAGGAACTCAAAAGCAGCAAATGCTGGCGAGACTCTGGGGGAAAAAGGAACTCTCAAACACTGCTGGTTGGACTGCAAACTGGTACAACTACCATGTAAAGCCCTAAGGAAATTCCTCAAAAAACCGAAAACTGACCTTCTATTTGACCCCCCTATACTTCTGGGTATCTTCCCAAAAGTTAGTCATCATATAGTAGTGATACATGCACACCCATGTTTATAGAAGCACAATTTATAACAGTCAAATCCTCGAAGCCAATATGCCTCACTACAGATGACTGGAGAAAGATGTGGCATATATACGCAATGGAGTACTATTCTGCCATAAAAAATGACAAATCTGAGTCGTCTGTAGGAAAATGGATGCACCTTGAATCATTATGCTCAGCAAACTGAATTAAACCCAGAAAGTTAAGTATTAATACGGTTTCTCTGAGAAAAACCAATCCATACAAAATGTAAGATATGAAAGAAAAAAGATGAACTCTGGAGAAAGGAAAAGTGGGGGGAGGGCATAAGAAGGGGAAAGGGATGTGGGATGTAAATTTTTTAGAAAAATTAAAAAGACAAATTTGGCCTGGAAAAGAAGCTCTGTTAATTCTCTCAGTTTGTTTAAAAATCATTTTATACCTTATCCTATTATAGCACTCATCACACTACGTGGTCACTGTTCCCTAGGTCAGTCATGACCAGAAATTTATCTCTGTATCATTAAACCATTGTTGGCACATAACGTGGCACCTAATACATGTTCAGTCAATGAATAACATTATATTTGAAGAAATTACTTGTTCTGTGGCATTTTAATCAAGGTGGGCTTTTATGAATCACAAATATAGTTGCTGGCAATGAGAACTAAAAACTGAATCTACTAGATTTTCCAGCCTTGTATTCTTCTCAATTATCCAGCCCCACTTCTAATTCTGCTGTATTAAATCTACAGAATCTGCTGAGAATATTTCAGTTCTCACTTATGAAAAGAATGATTAATGGGGCCAGGGATGGAGCTCCTTGGTTAAGTGTGCTTACGTAGCACGCACAAGGCTCTGCGTTAAATTCCCCACATAAAAATTAGCCAGCATGGTGGCACACAGCAGTCATCCCAGCACTCAAGAGCCTAAAGGGAAGAAAATAACTTCTTGATTTTGAGGCCAGCCTTGGCTACATAGTGAGCTCAGGACCAACCTGGACTACACAGTAAGAAACGCTCTCAAAAAATAATGATGCTTGAAAGTGAGCCATAGAATCAATAATTAACCTCAAGATACAAACCCTTTCAAGAAAAATAACAGAAACAGGTACCAGGAACTAGGGCAGGAAGGGTGAAAGGAACGAATGATGGATACCCCAACAGGTCTGCTAGGATAAGAAAATACTCCACAGAACTGGAGCTGTGAGACCCTTGCCTGATTCTCTATATCCTGAACTCTAGTTTTGAAGTTAAATATTTCAGATGATCATGTATGAATAAATCCTTATACTATCATTCTCTGTAAAACAGAGCATAACACATATCAAAGTCAGCCTACATTAACAATCCAAGAACATACAACATCAGAATTTGTAAACTGGGTGTAGGTAGCACACATTTGTCATCCCAGCATTACAAGCTACTCAGGCAAGAGGATCTCAAGTTCAAACCTAGCCTGGTTAACTTAATGAGACTTTCTCTCAAAAAATAAAAAGGTCTTGGGATATAGCTCACTGTAAACCTGGGTTCAATCTCCAATAAATAAAAACTTGTTTTTAAACTAAAGACTATTTATGCATGTTTTATGTACTCACATGTGACAGACATGTACAGGATGTTAAGTTCAGAATTAAATCAAGGTTGTTTCCGTGAGTGGTATTATTTCAGATAGCATTACTTATTCATACAAAAAACTGATTCACTTTCCATAATAAGGCAGTTGATTTCTGATACATCAGCTATACCCTAGTTATATCTTATTCCTCTACTGGTTAAGAGAACAACAACTACAGTATACTCAATCTGGGATATAATCCATTCAGCCTAGATTCAAGCTTCATTTACCAGCCGTAACAGTGGTAAGGGCAGGTAAACCCAGCAACTAGAAGGCTAAGGCAAGAGGATTACAAATGTAAGCCATGCCTGGGCAATTTAGCAACTTGATGATACCCTGTCTCAAAATAAAAAACAAAGGGGCACGGATAAAGTCCCCAGGTCAACCACACCGTCACTGCCTCTCCCCCCTCCCACCCAGAAGAAGGGGAAAATACACTTCTGCCACTTATATAAAGTCTGAGATAGGACCTGAAAAAAAACTTTTTATAAATCAACCCATTTTCTAACTTTTCCAAATACAAACCTACTTAGGCTATCTTCATTTAATAAAACATTTGTCCTTTCTCCATCACTTATGTAATTCCTGGAAGCATGCCACTTTTATCATTTAAGGCACTGTCTGACCTTTTCCACGTCTCTGAATTACTCAACTAAAATTATGCCCCAAAGCTTTCAGATACAGAATGTGTTTCCAAACAGTAACTAGTAGTGTGTCTTCTTGATATATACGTAAACAACCTTTTGATTCAGCTAAGAACAAGAAATGGCTACACCAGCTGGTATAGTGATACATGCCTGTAATCTTAGCACTCCTGAGGCAGGAGGCTGACTGTGAGTTGAAGGCCAGCCTAGGCTACACAGAAAGTCCAGGACCAGACCGCATTGCACAGCAAGACCTTGTGTCAAAAAGGAATGATTACACGACAAAAGGATCATATTATTACTCTGGAAATGGACACCAATGAATTAACTGTTCTTGGACAATTAAAACTGTTTTGTTAAAAAAGCTCATTTAATTCTAGCAAAACTTGTGAACTAATAGCACTTCAAGTATATATAATAACCTCTTAAAAATCTTTCATTATGGGGCTGCGGGGCATCGGTCAGTGATTATACCCTGGATTCGATTCCTCAGCACCACATAGGGCAGGCATAACAGCAAATGCCTGTTAATTCCAGCACTCAGGAAGCTGAGGAAGGGTAACTGCCAAGAGTTCAAGGCCAGCCTGGGCTACATAATGAGTTCAGGGCCAACCTGGACTACAGAGTGAGAGCCCATTTCAAAAAAAAAAAAAAAGGAATATTGTAATAATGCTGCGTAACCACAAATAATTTATAAGTCTCCCTTATTTATTAACATAAATGAAGCCTAGCATTCACTTTTAATTCTTAACTAGGATATGAAATGAGGCATCACTTGAGTTATGAATATATGTGGGCCTGAATAGTTATAAATTACCCACTTAATAACCTGTGGTGAGCATTTTTTAATAATCATAATTGACTGGTGAAATTTATGGTACTTAAGGTACAGATTTATCACCCTGACTAGCAGAATATCACAGCTGAAATTTTTTTAATTTTTAAAATAATTATTTACATATTACCTCATAGTTGAAGTTTCAAAGAAACTGCAAGTTAAACTGAGATTGAGCATTTTCATAGTTTTAAAATTATAACGTTCAACTGTAACTTTTTCTCAACCTCAATCCTTGTAAAACTGGCATTATGTGTTATCACTGGTCTCTGAATGTAGCAATACCTAGTTATTTAACATGATATAATGATTATAAAATGAACATTTGGTTAGATGACCAAAAACTTTTATGTCACCATTTTTTAATTATTAGTGCATACCTGTCAATTATCACACTTCCTTGTTTTTTATTAAAATGTATACTTTTCTGGCATACTGCAATTATTTTTACTAGGTATTTACTTACTTGGTGGTGCTGAGGACTGAACCTGAGGCCTCATGCATGGTAGACAAGTACTCTACTGCTGGGCTACCCCTTATTTTTTGAAACAGGGTCTTGCTTTGTATAGTCTAGGCTAGCGTGGAATTTTCAATTCTTCTGCCTGAACCTGTGGAGTGCTGGGATTACAGGCATGTTCCACCCCACCCAGCTTGTGCTAGATTTTTAAAGAAAATAGTTCATACGACTATCGATTCCAGATCAATAGGAAGATTTAAAGGAGCTAATTCTTTTCTAGGCATAGCTACTTGCATTTAATTCTGAAAACGATTATTTGAACTTGATGGGGTTTTTTTGGAGGAACACACATACTGGCTAAAACAAACTGGGAATAAGTTTAAAGAAAAAGATCTCAAGTACCACTCAATCAGAAACTTAAAAAGCTTGATCTAGGAAGCTGCATAAAGACAAGATACCTTAAGAAGGTTGTCAGGTCTATTACTTTCTCTTTGACCTTAGATTACTAGTCTTTTTAGTGGCATCATGAGCCTAAATTTTCCCGAAGGGAAGTTTTGATTTTTTTATTTTTTGTTTTTGTTTTGGGACAAGGTCTCACTCTTTATAGTCCAGGCTGGTCCTGAGCTCACTATGTAGCCCAGGCTGGCCTCATCTCTTGGCAGTCCTCCTGCCTCAGCCTCCAGAATGCTGAGATCATAGGTGTGTGCCACCAAGCACAGCTGGGTGGGTGGTGCTGAAGAACCCAGGACCTCACATTTGCTAAGCTAGTGCTCTAACCACTGAGCTCTGCCCCCTATTTTCATACTCTAGCAAAGTAATCACTGATATTCACAAAATTATTACCAGTAAGATATAGGCTGGCCAAATGAGCACAACTGTATTGATTCACTAACTGAACAACTAATTGACAAGTAAATTACAAATCTTAAATCATTATTTCCCAACAAAACATGTTCCATGGAACCAGAAGGTCTGCTCTGTGAGCAACACCTGATGGTAGCAGAGGCGCATTTTCACATAATAATGATTTCTCAATTTCCTGTGATTTTACCTTGACATATGATGAGAGAAAAAGAGGGGGAGAAGAAACTCATGGTCATATAACAGTAACCTACTTGACTGTGAATCAATAACCTTCTTAAAAGGATTATTAAAAGGACTGCACTGAGGGAAGAAATCGAAGAACTTGCAGCCCCAGCAATAAAAATCACTACCCACCATGTATCCACATGTGCTACCCTCCCTGCATATGTGCTGAGGAGCTCATTCTCTTCCCAAAGGGTAATAAAGCCTCCTATTTGTGTACTCCAAGTTTCCATGTCCTTCCCTTTAGAACGGTGAACCCATTAGAGCCACTTACCACAGCCTCACTCTCCTCTTGGAAAGCCATCCTAAAGTACATTATCATCTTTAAAATCCAACAGAGCCATTAAGAAAAACTGCTCAACATGGTATTGTTTAAATTTACTGACTTTCCAAAAGTGTCCCTAGTAATCTGACGCAAGGAATATTCTCACATGGGAAGGGAGATTGGGAGGCTGAGGTAGGAGAATTACTGCGAGTTCAAGGCCAACCTGGGCTACATAATGAATTCAGGATCAACCTAAATTAGAGTAATCTCAGAAAACATGGAAAAACTGTCAACAACAGAAGTGCAAATTTTGTCAAAGGCTTTCTGAATTTTCCCAAAATATTAAATTTACAATGTCATCCATCACCAAGATTCTCCTTACATATCTGAAAACACTGTCTAGAAATGACTTTTTAAAAGATCCCCTAAACTAAAATAGGTAGCACACACCTATAATTCTCATACTATGAACGCTGAGCAAGAGGTTCACAAATTTGATCAAAGATTCATAGAAAAGAAAACGAAGTTTCCCAATTTGAAACTGTAGGCTACATACATAGTTAGTTCACTATGAATTACTGTGTCAGTAATCTAAATGTTAACATAAACACTAAAAATATGTAACATTTTGTGCCTTGAAGCCATCTTTCAGTTATCAAGGCCTTCTGAATATTTATTTCCAACTTTTCATTATCTAAACAGAAAATGTGATGAAATGATTAAGGAAAAACACTAATTTTTATCAGCACACGAAAATATTACAAAGTTCATTTTTTACAACCTGAAAATTTATCATATCCCACTAATAAGGACTAACATCTTGTTTTAATCAAAGTTTATTTTTTAAATGCATTCTGGTACCACATCTACTTTAACAAATGTTTCATAACTCACAATGTTAAAAACATCAAATCAACTTAAAGCTTCCACTAGCTACACCAGAAAATTTTCAGCATCAAGATGACCAAACAGCCAGGGATGGTGGAATACCCATGTAATAATCACAGCTAATCTAGAGGTTAAGGAAAGAGAATCCAGAACTCAGGCTAAGCCTGGGAGACCTTGTCTCAAAACAAAACAAAATGACACTCACTGTGTTGTACAGGTTTTGTTTTTAGGGTAACTTTTTAAAATATTACCAACATCTTGCTGAGATACAAGATGCTTGAGTTCAAACAGATTAATATACAAAGGAAGGGTAATAATCATTATGAACCAAATCACAAGTTTATATTTTGTATACTTTTGATTGCCTAGTACTTCAAAATCAACTTAATTTTCTTACCTTTTTCTGTCTCTAACAAATGGTCCTGACTGATATGAAACTGAAACAATACAACTAAAAGTTAATGTAACACAAGACTAAATAATTGAAACCGCTGACAGCAAACAAGTTTGGGTTGCACTATGACCTGTGCACTGTTACTACTAACCCCCCCCCCCATGCTCATTTGACATCTCTTCAAATTTTGTATATTAACTTCTCATTTTATAGGGAAAATAAATTTCATTTGCTTTTTTTAAATAACAGCTTTTTACCACCAGAATATTACAGATCACCTTTCACTGATTAGTTTGGGAGTAAGACGACTTTCAGTATGGTTCACAACTCCATCAAGACATTTTTTAAAATTTGCCCAAGCCGAGTAGTGCACAAGGGGACTTCACAAATCTTCTAAAGGTGTACATGGTGGCACATGCCTGAAACCCCAGTACTTGGGAGGCTGAGGCAGGAGAATTGTGTGAGTTCAAGACCAACCAGGGCTACGTAATAAATTCAGGACCAACCTAGATTACAGATTAATCCCAGAAGACATATAAAAACTGTCTTTCAACAACAGAAGCACAAATTTTATCAAAGGCTTTCTGAGTATTAAATTTACAGTATGAAGAACAACCTAAACCAAATGTGGTTGTATAAACCTGTAATCCAGTAGGGAGGCTGAGGCACAAAAATTTCAAATTCAAGGTCAGCTTGTACAACTTTCTGATTGAGCAAGACTTTGTCTCAAAATTTTAAAATGGCTGGGTATGTAACACAACTCTCAGGCATTCACTCAGTTATTCAACACTGTCTCATCCTCTTCACTCTCCATGGGCCCACACTTCATCTCCTTTAATTTGTATCTTAAAAGCAGCCTCTTCTCTCAAGCTCCAAATCTTGAGGGTATTTTTTAACATAAAAGACAGAATCTCAGGCTGGGGATGTTACTCAGTGATTAAAGCATTGGATTCAGGTGCACAAGGCCAGGGTTTGAATCCCCCAGCCACAAAAAAATTAGCCAGGAATGGTGGCACACGCTGGTAATCTCAACAATCCAGAAGCTGAAGCAAAAAGGACTGTCCAGAGGCCAGCTTGGGCTACATAATAAATTCAGGACAACTCTACACTACAAAGCAAGACAGCCTCAAAAGAGAATCCCATTATGTGGCCCAAACTGGCCTGAAAATTCTGGATTCAAGAGATGGTGGGGCCATGGCCTCCACTTTCAGAGAAGCTGAGGTAACATCACTACCACCAACCCCTGTCCTCCTCTCTCCAACACATTCTTAAGAATATTTTCTTTGGGGCTGTCCTTATATTACTTTAAGTCTACATAAACTAAATTCATCACGTCACTGTAAAATCAGTGTCTTCCCTAAATTCATTTCCAGTATGAACTGAGACATCTTTTGACCCCTTACAATTTTTCCCAAACATATGTATTAAGCTGCCAGGTGTTATCAGTTCTTCAATACAATTCAAGACAGTACATTTTTATTAAGCACACACAGTATGACAGCAGCGTGCTACATACAGTTGTAAATTTGTAAGTAGAAAACATTTCATTTAATCCATTAAAAGGGAGATAAACCCATCATGACAAAATGCAACAGCACAAACCAAAGAATCAGAAACTTTTTGAGATGGTCTTGCTCTGTAGTCCAGGCTGATCCTCAGTTCACTATGCAACTCAGCCTGGCCTTAAACTGAGGGCAATTCTCTTGCCTCCCAAGAGCTAGGATTACAGGCATGTGCCACCCATGCCCAGTTTATGTTGTACTGTAGATTGATCAGGATCTTATGATTGTGACGCAAGCACTTTTAACCACTTAACTATTCCTCCAGTCTCCAAGAACTGGACTGGCATGATAACCACACAGATGAAGAATTTTACCGTTCACTTTGTCTTAAATTGTTCCTCTTCTTTCCACTTTTACTTTATCTGAAATGAGTACTCCTTTTTAGAGCCCATGCCCTACAGTGGTTACTTAGGGGACATTCGCATGGCAAGCTCTGATGCCAAGCTAAAAAATCTGACATTCACCCAACAGACGTTTTTTAATGTGCTCTTTAGGATACCTGAATCTAAATCACCTAATAGTATTCTAAGTTTTTCAATAATTATGTTAAACTTAGGTGGAATCTTTGTGGACAGGGCCTTGTAATCTGCATTTTAACCATCTGTCTTTGTGGACGGATCTATGAAATCACTCTTAGCACTTGAGAATCAATATTCAAATAGAATAATAATAAACAATTGTTTTAGAAAACGATTAATTTTGGGGTCAGATATGGTTTTAGAGTAGGGAGAAACCCAATTAGGAAAGGGTAAGACATCAAAATTCTCAAAAATTATATATATATATATATATATATATCCACTAAATTATATATATATATATATATATCTACGTACCCACTTAGAAACAAATATTTTAGGACTTTTAGGATGCGAAAAATGAAAACTACAAAATGGATTTCCTTAGAAAAATAAACTACTTAAATATATCTCATAGTAACTGTCAAGAAAAGTACCAAAAATTCTTTCTAGTATACAAAATAAAATTATCCTTGAACTCTTCTCAAAACAGGCACCTTGGCACAAACCTGTGATCCCAGCTACTCAGGAAGCTGAGGCAGGAGGAAAATTGCCTGGACAACTTAGCAAGTCTATCTCAAAATAAAAAGTGGTAGGGATGTAGAGTTCAGCACTCCTTAGGATTGTTCGATCCCCACAAACACTTTAAAAAGTTTAATTCTCATATCAAAGACAACAAGTAAATTCATCTCCCCCCAAGTAACTGGTAAACCATATTGCACTCTTCCCCTAACCAAGGTTTCTTAGGCTTGAGTCCAAAGAACTATTAAGAAAATTCTTATATGTACACGTTAATTTTTGCCTACAATGGGAGCACACACCTGTAATCCTCGCTACTCAAGAGACCAAGACAGAAAAATTACAAGTTTAAGAACAGCCTGGACACTTCAGCAAGACCCTGCTTCAAAATTTAAAAAATGAAAAAATCCAAATTTAGAAAGTCAGGCATGGTGTCACATGACTGTAATCCCAGCACTCTAGGAGGCTAAGGCAGAGGTCAATTTTGAAAGCTCAAATGACATCTGGCGAGACCTTGTGTCTAAATAAATTTGAAAAAGCCTAGAGATGTAGCTTACTATAGCAATCTTGGATTCAATTTCCAGTCACAAAAAATTAATGAAACACAGCTTTAAAAGCTGGGGATATAATTCATTGCTCCTCGGGTTTTTAATCCTCCGTACTGCCAAAAAAAAAAGAGTTAATTTGCATGTTTTCTATCACAACACTTAAAGCTTCAAGGCTAAAGAGTCTTTACCCTAGTGCTTATTCAATCATTGCTGGCTCAGTTATGTCTTCCCCATAATAGCTATATGTGGTCATGGTCTTACTCACTTTTCTATCTCAGCATATAGAATATCACAGATGATTAAGACGTTATGAGTGAAAAAAAATGATTCACCAAAGACAGAGAAACAAACAAAAACCACAATAAAGTATCACCTCACATGACTACTATCAGGTAGGAAGGAAGGAGGAAGGGAAGGAAGAAGGAAAGGAAAGAAAAAGAAAACAGGCTGGAAATTTAGCTCAGTGGTAGAGCACTTTGTCCAGTATGCATAAGACCCTGGGTTCATACAAGCGTGGTGGAACATACTTGTAATCCCAGCATTCTGAAGGCTAATACAAAAGGAGCACAAGTTATGAGCATAGCAACTTAACAAGTTAGTCAGATCCTGTCTCAAAATAAAAAAAGTGAGGAGAGTTCTGGATTCAATAACCAGTACTGCAAAAAAGGAGGGGGAAAGGGGGAAAAAAAACAAACAGACATGGGGGCTGTAGAAATAACACAGCAGTTAAAGTATCTGCCTACCAAGTCTAAGATCCTGGGTTCAGTTCTCCAGCACGACATAAACTGGGCTTGGTGGCACATACCTATAATCCTAGCACTCTGGAGGCTGAGACAGGAGGATCACCAAGAGTTTGAGGCCAGCCTGGGCTACATAGTGAGTTCAGGACCAGCCTGGACCACAGAGTGAGACTCTGTCTCAAAAACAACAAAACAAATAAGGCCCAGCATTCAGAAAGCTGAGGCAGGAGGATCATAAATTCCAGGCCAACCTGTGCTAAACAGTTGGCTCAAAGTCAGCCTGTTCATATACTGTAAGGCCACCTCACAGTAGTAGTGGCACATTTTTCAGATGAAGATGAATTTCAATTTTACACACTTTTACCTGGCCAGGTGACTAAAGACAAGGAGGAAAGGGGGAAGAGGAATAGAGGTCACATCACAGCAACTGTGACCAACAAGACCCTGAACTAATACTTACTTAGATCTTTTTGGAAAGATTGTGTATCCTGTCAATCCAAAAAGGCAGGTGTTGGAACTTGCAATTTAGGGATTTAGAAATCTCTATCTACCATACTTGCCGTGTGCTTTTTCCCTGTCTATCATGAAGTCACTTTTTTGCAAAAAGACCATGAAGGCCTCATTTATTCTCCATGCCTCCCATGTCCATCCCTTATTTGTACAGATGACCTCCCGCAAGCTGCTTCTCATATACAACAAACCTATCTCTTAAAAAAAAATCAAGGAGAGTATGAAAAAACCAAAACCCATGTACATTGTCGGGGAAACTATAAAATGGTGCAACCAACACAGGAAACTATGTAAAAAGGGTCTTCGAGAAAAGTAACAGAGATCCTAAGTATACAGTGACCGTTATCTACAAAGACTACATTCCAAAATACCCAGCAGATGCCCCAAATCAGACTACACTGACCTCCACACAGTATTTCTTCACACATATACACACATGATTAAGTTTAATTTGTAAATGGAAATGATACTAATAAAGCCAATGATAAAATGATTCCATCAATACACTGACATCAAAGTCAGATAAATGTGATCGTTCTCAAAATATTTTATTGAAAGAGTTGAGGTAAGTTTAACTCAGTGGCAGAAAACAAACTTGGTTGGTATGCACCAAGCTCTGAGCTTTATCTCCAACACTAAAACAAACCTTCAAAACACAATCATTGTCTGTATTTATTGAGACTATCTACATTGCCTGCATCACTTACTGCGTTCTGAACATTATTAAATAAGGGTTATCTGAACACAGGCACCGTGGTGGAGGATTCCTTGGACAACAGACATGATAACCTACAAGACTACTAAGTATGAAATTGGGTAGTATATAGTAGGTAGAAACCCTGAACAAAAAAGACAATTCCCATCTAGGGCTAGAAGAGGTGAGACAGCATGGAAATTTCATCACACTACTCAGAATAACACACAATGTAGAATTATGTATTTCTGGAATTTCATTTGTCAAACTTCAGTTGACCACAGGTAACTGCAACTGTAGAAAGCAAAACTGCAAGTGAGAAACTATAAAGTATATGTAGACGAACTGAACGCAGAGTTTCAAACAATTTTTCATGCGTCTCAAAGAGGTATTAGTATACCCAAAGCAATAGCAGCACTATTCAAAGTAGCTAGAAGGCAGAAACAACCCAAATGTTCAATGTATGAAAGAATAAACAAAATTTGGTGCATACATTTAACAAAATATTATTCATCCTTAAAAAGAACAGAAATCCTGTCACACATTAAGGCATGAATTAATTTTGGAGACATTAAACAAGTTGAGTAAGTCAAAAAACACTATATGATGCCATTTATATATAATACCTATAATCAAATTTATGTAAACAAAAAGTAGAACAGTTATTACCAGAGGCTAGTCACAGGAGGGGTGGGGGACATGGAGGTACAGAGTTGCTAATGAGTACAGAGTTTCAAGTTTACAAGATAAAGAAGTTATAATCTGCCATATGATGCTTACAATAGTTAATAAATTGAACTGTATTTAAAAGATTTCAACGGTTAACTTTTATATGTTTACCACAATAAAAAATTAAGTCACAGGTCGGTGACTTAAAGAAAAAAAAGTCAAATGAACTCATACACCAAAAAACCATAAAATATTACTAACACTTATACACGATTATTCAAATGACCTTTAATTTAGATTCTATCTAGGAGAAATGTAAAACTAAGCCAGATGTGGTGCTCACCTATAATCCCAAGTACCCAGAAGCAAAGGCTGGAGGATCACAAATTTGAGATCAGGCAGGAAATTCAGCAAAATTTTTTAAAAGCCAGATATTGTAGAGTATGCCTATCATCTCAGCAGTCTGGGAGGCTAAGCCAGAATCAAAAAAAGAAAAAAACCAAGCCTAGCCTGGGCAACTGAGTGACTTAGCAGCAAGACCCTGTTCCAAAGTAAAAAGGGACTGAAGGTGTAGCTCAGTGAAGGCCCTGAGCTCAATCTTGTATACCACAGTCAGTTAACAAAAAAAGTAAAGGAATTACTATTTAAAACAATAAGGTTTTGAAATATATATTAGAAAATTCTTTGGTATTTATATATTACTGCTTGTTCAGACACAAAAAACAAAGCAATTCTTTGAAAAGAGCATCAGAATTCTAGAATTGAAATAAATCCTTTTGTGGCTTTTCTACTAAATCCAATATGGGTCCACAACAGTTTCTACAAACATGGCAACATGAGAAAAATAATGCAAAATGAGAAAGTAGTGTTTCATTAAGCTAAATCTACCTAATTTTAAGGAATATCCTTTATTCTCCCAGAGTATCTTTACTTCTATGAAAAGTTCTCTTTTCAGTGGCACAAGTACTCATCCACTCCAAATAGATACTTGACCTAAAAAGTGTCAAGTATAGGGCACAATCATGAATAAACTCAAGGAAGGCTTCCACCCTCAGGAACTACCTACCTTTTAGTGGAACTGAAGGGTAGCAGTAGTATTAAGTCCTTAACTTATGAGACAAAAATCAGGTCAATAAATGTCATCATATGTCAATGGAAAACAAACTCCAGCATCTTCCTATTTCATAAATGAAGAATTAGATGCCTGAAAGGTTCACAAATATTGGGTACATCCAAACTCAAAACATTATTTCTAAATTGTAATCAATACACCAGAATTCATGTCCCCAAGGAGAGAACTGAATATGATTTACCGGCTCTGAATAAGTCGAAGAGTGATTTTGACAGTGTCTTGCTCTTCATACCACAGGCCAGGCTAGTCCTGAACAACGTAGCCCAGGCTGACCTCAAAACACACAATCCTTCAAGCCTCAGCTTCCTAGGTACTGGGATTATTGTTGTTGTTGTTGTTGTTTCTCCTACACACTCTGTGTAGCCGAGGCTGGTCCTGAACTCACTATGGAGCCCAGGCTAACCCTCGGACTCCTCAGCCTCCCAAGTGATGGGATTACAGGTGTGCACCACCACGCCCACCTCACGTGGTGCTGGGGAATCGAACTTAGGGCCTTGAGCTTGCTAGGCAAGCTCACTTTAACCTCCTACCATTCCTCCGGCCCTTGGTACTGGGACTGTAAGCATGTACCACCAGGCACAGTTTATGCAGTACTGGGGTACCAAACAGAGGACCTTTGTACAACCTCTGTGCTATTCCTTCAACATTCCAAGAATAATTTCTAATACAGGATCTGAATCTATCTTCTATCAAATTTT
Source organism: Ctenodactylus gundi (assembly GCA_004027205.1). NCBI lineage: Eukaryota > Metazoa > Chordata > Mammalia > Rodentia > Ctenodactylidae > Ctenodactylus > Ctenodactylus gundi. The sequence goes on from PVKB01000440.1 coordinate 327,901, forward strand.
AAGATTAAGAAATTTAGGGGTTGGAGAAATAGCACCGCCGTTAAAGCGCTTGCCTAGCAGGCCCAGGGCTCAAAGTTTAATTATTCAGCACCATATAAGCCAGGCATGGTGAGGACTGCTAAGTTCACAGCCAGCCTGGGCTCCACAGGAAATTCAGGACCAGCTTGTATTGACTACATGGGGAAACCATCCCATAAAAAAAAAGAGACTCAAGTTTAATGACAATCTAAAATCCTAACGGCATAATTTACCAATTTTCATGCCATGAAAAGAAAAATTCTACTTCCTGATAAAACAACTCCAGTATTTAGGAGCAAGCAACTGACAATACATCAGTACCCATAGTGACTGCTCTGGTCACTGTTTCTGTGGCCTAGAAAAATAACAATTCCCTACAGCTTTACTATCCTACTGATGGGAAGCTTCGGAAGATTTAAATATACAAAACAACTGAAAAATAGTGATGATCTACTAACATTTCAAAGAATACAGTAATTACACTGTAATTCCAGTGAATAATCTAGGTTTAACAAAAATACTTCCTCACCTACTTCTACCTCTTCTCTACTTATGTGCTAAGGTACAGTATTAAGCACTTAACATGACTGAGTTGGTAGATTTCTTCTTGTGAGCTTAAAGTTTTTCAAAGCACTTGAAAATAAGACAACACAACACAAATTTGGATAAGCAAATTTACATCGGATAAGAATATAAGGCAAAAAGTTCAAGCAATTTGTCCATCACACACTTACATGAGAAAGCCAATACTTGAACCAAACTGTTAAATGAGTAGGGTGGCTTTCACCCTCCCTCATCTTATCACTTTCTTTCTATTGACTCTATTATAAAAGCCTACAAACCAAGTCTGGCAAGACAGGGAAAGTAAAATAGGAGGCACACAATAGTATTTTCCCTAAAATGCGCGCACATATATATATATGTGTGATATATATATGTATATATATATATGATATATACATATATATATCACACATATATATATATATATCACACATATATACCAGAAAATATAATGTAAATACTTTATGGCTAGAAGTTCAGACAGCAAAAACTTCTTGCTGCAATGAGCGAAGAATTCACAAAGGAAGAGAGCTGAGTAAGACCTTTGTAGAAAAGAGGTACATTTTAGGCAAGTTAACTTCATAGAACAAACGTAAGAAAAATAATAAGCATTTTTGATAAAGGCAAAAATATCACTGGCTGAAGCAGAGAAAAGTACTTGTTGAATACAGCACTGGAAAGGTACAGCTGAGTCAAATGTTACAAGATCTGTTGAAATAAAATGCCCACTAATAAAACCACGATTATCATTATTGAAATGCCATGCCAACTACTTAATTATAAGGAAGTAGAACCCACAAATCTTTTCCATAGCACAACGTTAGGGGAAGGCTTGAATATTGGGGTAATTACAAAGTTCCATTGTCAAAAACCTACTTGTGTTGCCAAGACTGTTTTTTAAATGCAATAAAGCTTTCTTTTTGATGTAACATTTATATTAAATGTCATTATTTGAAGTCCAAGTTAAAATCTGGGTAAATGTTTTCAACTAAACCACTGCTATCTTGAGGCTACTGGCCAGAATTTAAAATCTCAAATAGCTGCATACGATTCAAAACTACCATTATCCCCTTAAGAGAGCTAAACCCAATCCAACTAAAAAAGGGGATTTACCAGATCTTCAAGTGTTACCTGAAAATGATATCACTAAGCACAGCCGTTTCAGCAAGTCAAAATTGGCTACCCTATGTCTCCTTCCTATTTCAACACAGTAGTACGGCTACCCGCCCCCACGCCAAAAAAAGGCTGTAGAGAAAGAAGGTAGAGAAGCATCGTATTCTGTCCTTAAATCGTCAAACGCTGTAAGGACATTAAAAAAAAAAAAAGGGATTAAGTCCCCTGTGGACATGCCTGCCTGTAATTCCAGCACTAAGGGAGAAGCAGCTCAAGTTTGAACCCAGGTTGGGCAATTTAGCTTGATGCCATTTCAAAACTGAAACTTAAAGGAAAGGTGAGAACACAGTTTAGTGCAGAGGACCTAGGTTCAATCCTTAGTACCAGACACCCACCCGCGCACACACACACAAGACATTTCTATAAAAACCAGAGTATCAGGGTTTAGGACACAACTTAGTGGCAGAGCACTTGCCTCACAGGTGAAACCCTTGGTTAGATAAAACCACACCACTGCAAAAACAAATTGAGTGGAGTGAGGGGGAACCTGTGAAACAAGGCCAATTACCCATACTACTACGCTTCCCTTTATAAAATTTAAACTTTGAAAAGCCCAAAGCTTTCGTTTTCAAAAAACTAAAGCCCAAGACAGTTAACTAATTTGCCCTGGGCGACTGTTTCCCTATTAAAGTATTAACTGTCTACTAGTCATAGTATCATTTAATGACTAATTCATTCAGTTATTTAAATGTCTGTAAGATTAAGTGCCTGACATGCAAAAATATACAACCTTCACGACTTCCACACCTCTTCAGCGTCCTGCCTCGGAAGTATTCAAAGAATGCGGGCGAGATGAACCTCAAATTCTATTTCTCTTCAGCCACTACTACTGTTGAAAAATCACTCATGTCTTTACCTGTGGAAGCCTGAAGTTACTTAACTTTTTAAAAATGGACTGAAGAAGTGCCTCTACAAAACCCCCAAATTGTGGGTAGAATAAGATTTTTTAAATGAAGTCTAATTACTTCGCCCATTGTCCTTTCCATTGTCTTGGCTTTTCATTCTAAGACTGTCGAAGAGCATGTAATTACATATGCAAAGTTAACACAAATTATCATCCCTTTTTGAGACATTTCAATTTATGACTCAAGTAACTGTCTACTCGGCCACAATATACTAAAACCACATAGCACATAAAGTTTTTTTTTTTAACCCCACCATCTAAAAGAATTTGGTGTCATCAGTCTTCCAAAGCTTACTGCTGACCACGTAAAGATTCGTTGAAGAAAGCAGGGGGAGGGAAGGAGTTTCACGCAAGTTCTTTTATCACCACTCCATAATAACATCAGTTTGGAGAAATGCAAACGAGCCACATGTCCCAGTCTTAATCGTGTTTAACCACGGTATTCAAGCAGCACCTGCAGCAAAAGCTTAGCAGGGAGGAAAAACGTGTGCACGTGTCTCTTAACCCCATTTAAAACATCAAAAAAAAAAAAAAAACCCAGGCGAATTAAACAGTTTAGAAAGTTAAGGCCGCCGGGTTCTCTGCCTTTCAGAATGCCAGGCAAAGTCTCTCTGCGAGTTTCAAAATTGACTATCATATACAGCGCACATATAAAAACCTGAACACGAACTACGCCGCCTTCAAGCCGCTCACGTTACCACTGCCCGAAAGGATTTTTTAAAAGCAGCACTGAAAAGGGAACAGTAAAAGGCGTCTCACCGCAAACACAGCACGAGAGGGACTGTCGGAAGTAAGGCAGAAGCCTGTTAATCTCTGTAAATGCCTTGGGGTCTCCCGGGTCGTAGTTGAGCACTAGGCGGCTCGCGGAAATGTAGAGAGCAGTAGCATTCACGGGGTTCATTGCAGACACTTGGACACCAAGGGCTCCCGGTTGAAGAGAAAGTCCGGATCCAACTTTGCAAGCAGACAGGGAACAATGGCGAATGTGCAACAATTCGGAAAAAATCAGAGTAGAAATCACCAGAATCCGTCAAAGTTTGTGGAGCTGAAGCAATCCTCCAACACATGGGCCCTCGGAGCCCCTCCTCCGCCCTTGAGAATTCCGGCGCAGGAGAGCGAGCGAGCGAGCGAGCGAGCGACACCTGCGTTCGAGTCCGGCTCGGCGCTCAGGCTAGCCCCGCGGCGCTGCTCGCGGCCTTCGCCAGAGCTGCATGTCGCGCCGCGGCGGCGGCGCCTCCTCGGGGCGGGCGGGCGAGCGGGCGGGCGGGCGCGGACTTCTCGCGGACTGCGCGGCCTTTCACTCCATCGTAGCGCTGGGCGCGGAGGCGACGGCGACCGCAGGGCCCAGGCTCCCTAGGGCGTCGGCTTTCCGGATCTAGAGCAGGAAGCCGCGGCGGCGGCGGCGGGGGCTGGAGCTGCAGCAAGCGGGCGCCGCCGCCGCTTCTGCCATGCCGGACGCGCGGCCCCAACTGCGCCCTGGCCCTGCGCCCCGCGGCTGCGAGCCCGGCTCCCGGAGCGGCCGGGCGGGCGGGCGGACGGCCCCGCGCAGGAGAGGGAGGGCCCGGAGGACGCGCGCGGCGGCGCCGCCGGCGGGCGGGGCGGGAGCGAGCCCAGCGGGCCGCGGCGGCGCCCCTCGCTCTTCAGTCGTGCGCTCCGGGGTCACCGGCACAAGCACCGCCCCCTCACTGCCCGGCCATCTTGTCGGCGCCACACACACAGCCGACTCTTCCGCCGGGCGCGACGGCCGCCGCCGGCGCAGCGCTCGCCCGGCCGGCACGGCTGAGGCGCGTCCACACGGGCAGGCCGCCGCCGCCGCCCCGCGCGGCGCCCACGGCCAGGCCCCGCAGGCGGCCCCTCCCCGCGCCGCCTCACCCCGCTCCGCGCGCCGCTCTGTCCTGGAAGGGCCCGCACTGCTGCGGCCGCAATGGATCCCGCGGGCGGTACAGCGCCTCAGGCCCTACAGGCGACAACGACCGTTACCCCAACGGGCAATGCCACTGTCATCCCCGAGACTCCCCCGCCGCCGTCGTCGCTAGCGCCCGCGCGCATGCGCAGAGCACGCTCTCCCCTCTGCCCCCGCCCTTCCCTTTCCCTCCGCTTCCCTTTCCCCCTACTTCTCCCCTACGATCCCTCTCCACGCCCTCCCGGAGCGGCCAGCTCGCCAGGCGCATGCGCGGCCCGCCACCCGCGTCCCCCGCCTTTCGCCCGTACGCGTGCGCTTTGACCGCCCACCCAGAAAACCGGATAAACACATTAGCCCGCTCCCGCCAGCCCCGCCTCGCTACCTGCCCACCCTGCGCGTACTGCGCATGCCTGGCTCCCCACTTACGGCTCTCGGAGCGGAGCATGCTCCCTGGGAGCTGCCAGCTCCGCCTGCCCCTCCCCCAGGTGCTCTCAAATTCCCTCTCCTAGGCGTGTGGGCTGTGGTGGAATATTCGTTACTTGGCACATCCTTCCCCTGTGTGGGCTGATGGCTTCCCGCATTACCCTGCCTCGCTGCCCGCCATCGCGGACGTCTAACTGGGTCGCGCCACATGGCGCTCAGCACCGGCCCCAACGCGGCCGCTCCACGTCCTGAGTAACCGCTGCACGAGGAAGTAGCCGCGCGCGGCCGCAGGCCCCGCCCCCACCGCCGCGGCCCCACGGGCGCATCCGGACTCCAGCAGGGCGCGGCCTGCGCGGGCGGCCTGGCGCCGACCTCCCGGCGCGGAGCCGGCAACGTGGCGCGCGGGTGCCCTGCTGCTCGAAGCTCAGAGCCGAGGTGCCCTGGTAGTCCCAGCATTTGGGACGCGGGGGCCGCCCTGTGCTGTGGGTCAGAAGCTTGACACACCAGGAGGGCACCATCCTGGACGGTCCCGAAGCCTTAGGGCAACAGCCGAATTTTAAAAAGGAAACGGTCCTTTTTCAGTTTCTTGTTGAGATCTAACCCTGCTGTGTGAGCAAATCTCTAAAATGTCTGGTCTTCCTCTGGAATTAATCCAAATCCTTTGAAATACTGTGGGGTTTTTCTTTTTCTTTTTTTAAACAAGCTTTTACCTTTTTCGCAGGCCCAAGGACACTAGGCTATAAATAAAAGCCTAAACAGAAGATTTTCCCTCTGAAGGTATAAAAAGCATTTTTGAATAGTAAATTAGAAAACCACAGGAACCATTTCTGACCTCTAGTACTATCATGTTTTCTCATGATCAAGGCTCTTCCCTTCTCTCTTTTTGACCTTGCCCCATCTCCCCTTCAACTCACCTTATTCTGCACATTAAGTTCTATGAAATAATTGTGATCTGGGTTTCTCATATCATAGAAACCATTTCATATTTCACCTGCTTCTGACTCACTTAAGTATGATGGTCTTAAGTTGCCTTCATTTACGTACAAAAGCCTCCAACCTATCTGTCTTTATAGATAAGTAGTATTCCATTATGTATGAATATCACAACTTATGTATCCATTGGTCTGTTAGTGAGTATTTTGGTGTCTTCCACATTTTAATATTGTTAGTTGTGCTGCTATGAACATGGGTATACATGTATTTCTGTTACGTGGCGTCTTTGACCGGCAAAGACGCCACATGGACTCTCTCGATCCTGGAACGTTGACTGGACTCCACTCGACTCTCGACTGGACATGACTCAACGACTCCCTTTATTTCGCAAAGCCCAAGCTTAAATACCCTTCCATACCCACGTTAACATACAAGCAATCTAATAGGCTACACGTTAGCGTACAAGCAATCTAATAGGCTAACAAACTCTCCAGACCCATCACCCCACCCTGGGACCTCCTCATTAGAACAGTCCTGCGGTTCAACACCTGATCCAAATTTCAAGCAGAACACCTGACTTAAATTCCAGACAATAAACGCTTCTTCGTGGAAAGGAACTTGGTCATGGTCAGCAATGCTAAGGCTCTCGGTCCCTGAGGGCCCCAACACTGTTATATGTTGTTTTTAACTCATTTGGGAAATTTCCCAGATGCGGTTATCGCTGGATGGAAAGGTATATTTATTTCCAGTCTTTTGAGAGACTTCCATACTGCTTTCCTTAGTGGTTGTTCCAGTTTACATTCCTACCAGCAATGCAGGAGGGTTCCTTTTTCCCCAGAGCATTGCCAACACTGATTGCTGTTTGTGATTCATCACCATTTTTGCATAAAGTAGATACTTCTTTGCAAAGCAAAATAAATACATACGTGTGTGAATCTTTCTCGTTGCACAGGTTATGTATGTATATATAACTGCCTATACTATATATGACTTATGTAAATGTGACACTTGTCAGTTTTAGGGGCTTCCTACCTAACAAATGAATAAACTTATCAAGACAAACCCATTCAATCTTTTATGTGTATTTTTTTATTATCATTTGATGGCAGCGTTTGGTTGTAGTTGGGGGGGATGTTTTGTTTTGGGGTATGTTCCGTATTGGGGACTGAACCCAGGGCTTTCACACTGCTCGACATCCCCAGCCCATTTTTGTTGAGATGGTTTTGATTAGTTGACTAGTCACTAAGTTGCCCATTGCTGGGCTCAAATTTGTGATACTTCTGCCTCAGGCACCCAGAATACTGGAATTACAGGCCTGCAACTGCCAGCCCACTAAAAATAGATTTTGAGGTTGGTTTTGCTGTTGTTAGGTTTTGTTTCTGTTTTGTTTTTAATAAGGCATAGCATTTTATCAGCATTTAAATATTATGCAACAAGAACATCCTAACTGTGTATAGTAGCAGAGCAGGATATGGAAACCTGGGGAGACTGTTTTTGGTAGTCTTGTGCATGAAAAATGACACGTTTAAAATTAACTCATTTTTAAAAATTCATTCTTTTTTTTGTTTTGGAGACAGGTCTCACTGTAGTCCAGGCCAGTCATGAACTTACTATGTAGCCCAGGCTAGCCTCGATCTCACAGCAGTCCTTCAGCCTCAGCATCTGTAGTGCTAGACTCTCAGGCATGCTATTCCTCCAGCTCCTGGTTTTTGGGGTGGTGGTGGTTGGTTAGTGGTTTTGTTTTGTTTTTTAAGAGGTCTTTTCTAAGGTCACCTTCAAATAAAATTATACAGTTCTAGTTTTCCCCCCAAATTCTAAGGTCTTCACCCACAACATACAGGTGTCTCCGTCAGAAGAGCAACAAGGAGGATAAAATAATCAGCACTGTTTTCCATCCAGGAATCACAAATTAGCAGTCACTCTAGGCAAGTGATTACTTATAGGGTATTAACCTGCTGATTTCTTGTAATTGGATTCTTTAAAATCCCATGAGATGTACACACCCCAAATTAAGAATAATTCTACTGATGGTTCATTTGTGTATCATTTAAACCAGTTGGTGTATGGCCTCTGAAATCAGTTGCAATTGGTAGTAGATTACAGTACTTAGAGACAAAGCATCTGGAAGTATGTTCCCTTCTAATAATTATTGGCTTACCTGAGCCTTGCCTATAAAGGAAACAAGTGAATTGTTTATTTAGGAAAAATCCTAACTCAAATGCCTTAAATTATAAATTTATGATTTTTTGTTTTATGTTTATTATTTGGAAGTAAAGGTTATAAGATCTAACAAAAATACTGGATGCTAATTATAAACATTTTAGCAAACTTTTTATTTGAGATTTACAAGATTATTACTCAGTTTTTATATACCCAATTTCCCGTTATTAATACGGTATATTTATCACAATAAATGAATCAACAAAATACATTCTTACCAAAATCCATGTTTAACTTAGTCCTTTTCTTATATTTTCTTCCTATTCCACCTTCCCACACCAGATATGTTACACCCAGTCTTCATCGCTCCTGCGGCTCCTCTTGGCACTCTGGCACATTTTTCAATTCTAGCAATGGACAGTGTTTTCTACTACAGCAACATCCCATGCAAAATTTAGTAATAGTTATATGAAAATAATCATTGTTTATCTGAAGTTTAAGTTTAATCTAACACTGTTTTTTTCTGGCAATGGAAAGCATGTGTTCTCTAAAATCACCTTGTATTGTTTTCAACCTGCCTTAGAAAATCTTGAAAGACGGATTTTTTTTCACCATCAGCATGCATTTACTGAGCTCCTTGGTATGGCTTGGATTTGAAATGTCCCCCCAGAGCCTCACATATTTGGACATAGTGGGATAACTGTGGAACTGTGTGTTGTTAAGAGGTAGGGCCTGGCTGGAAGGGGCAGATGATTGGGGTTTGGCCCAGAAACATTCTGCCTACTTGCTGAGACTGGGGAGTGTCTGGGGCAGAGCTTTCAGGTATTTGTATTTGACTTGTGGGCCAGGAAGTGAGAGAGCAGCGCCCACCCTGGGCATTGGTGAAGGGAGGCTTAACTGGCAGCTGGAACTGAGTAACAAAAGAAGAAAAAAACATTGTTAAAGCTCCTTCCTGGTTTTAGAAACTGCTGGGCTGGCAGAAGTTCACCTGTCCAAACAAAGGATGGACATGGGAGGCACTGAGGATAGAAATATGAGGTTCTCATTATCTTTTTGCAAAAAGAGGTGACTTCCCCACACATGGAGGAGAAAGGCACACTGAATGTATAGTGGATGGAGATTTTAAATCCCTAAATCACAAGTCTTTCTCCTGCCTTTACCTAATTGCAGGATGCACAATCTTCCCCATAAGATTTAAGGTACTGAAACAGGGTCAAGTCAGTCACTGTGGCATGACTGTCTTAATACTTTTTCGTTGCTGTGACTCAATACCTGACACCCACAAACTTAGGAAAGGAAAGGTTTATTTTAGCTCTCAGTCTCGAAGGTCATAGTCCATTCTGGGCGGCAGGCAACAATCAAAGTACATGGCAGAGACAGAGGTGGAGGCAGCTTCCCCGGACAAACAGGAAGGCAAGCTGAGGCTAGTTGAGACTAGTCCCCCTCCAGGAAAGCAGGTGCAGCTTATGTATCCTTTCAGGTCTCCACCCAGTAACCAGTCCCTCCTGCATCCAGGTGTGGCCACTACACACCGTTAATCCTAACTTAACTGTAATCCACCCCTCCAGACCAGACCCCAATCCACCAACATCACATGGTTCCATCAAAATACATGAGACTTTTGAGGGACACTCCAGATCCTAAACACAACACATGACCTTTCTCCCTCTTACCCCTTTCCTCCTTTGTCTAGTCGCCTGGTCAGGTAAAAGTGGGCAGAAATTGAAAGACCATCATCTTTATCTGAAAAATGTGCCACTGCTATGGTGAGGTGACACCCACACTGGGAAACTCTGGCTTTTGTCTGAGTCTCCAAACATGGGCTGGCTCCTGACTAATGTGGCTTCTGTCTCCAATTCCTTGAGCAGCTCTTCAGCCTCTGCCATGTGGCTTCATCACTGCTGGCTCCTCCTTGAATGTATTGTGAGACTTTCTGAAAGTGTGAGCGAAATAAATCTTTTCTCCCTTAAGTTATGGATATCAGATATTTTGTTCCAGCAACAAATAAGTAACTAAGGCACCTCTGAACTAACAAAGCCTTGTAACAGAATCTAAGGGCTAAAAATAATTTCTGTCTTTAAGGCTCAAAGCCTAAGAAGATGTACTTTTTGGAATTACCTAAAGAATTCAATACATCAATCATGCGTTCTCCTTCAAGTTAACCCCATCGGATTTTCATTTACTTCAAGAGTCACCATTCTCAGTAAAAGGAAATTAGCCTCCTAGTAGAAGTTTAGAAGACAATTTCTGAATACTATTTCTGAAAGACAATTGATAATATTCAAATCTTGTAAAGCTCAGAGCCTGAGAATAACTACTTCCACTGTTAGCAATTTATTCTGTGTCAGAGGTTCCCAAACTGGACTGGTTCATGTTAACTTTAGTGTCTCAATATTTTTTTCTCAGAGTACCTTTAGGCAAAAAGAAATACACAACAATGTTTTAAATCATTAGGTGCAAATGATCAGCTAGATCCTGATTTAGTAACTTTTTGAAAACAACTCACATATTGAAATTAAATTTTTAAATTAATAAAATCCTTTAATAATACACTACTTATACCTCTTAGTCATCACACAACTTTTCAGTCCTTCTAACCAAACACTGATTATTACCAGCCTCATTTCCTAGATTACAAATAACCCAACTTTGCAAAGATGTGACCTCACTGAATGTAAGGGGGGTTGGAGGTGTAGCTTAGCAGTAAAAACACCTGTTTAGCAAGCACAAGACCCTAGATTTGATTCCCTACCACTACATAAGCTGAGTGTGGTGGCACATGCCTGTAATCCAAGAATTCGGGAGACTGAGACCAGAGGATTAAGCTTCTAAGACCAGCCTAGCTAATTTATTGAGATCTGGCCTTTAAAAAAAATTGCCGTATCTTCTCAAAAAATAGTTGGAACTATTCTGTAGTTTCCCTATGAGTTCTCTGTGATATAGGGGGAGGGGTACACCTTAGCACACTATTTGGGAACCACAGATTAAGCTAATAAATTGGAATTATTAAAATATTTTTATGTACAAATTGTCACGGTAGCTGAGACCAAGAGTTCACACCTATAATCCTAGCATCTGGAAGGCTGAGGCAGGAGAACCATTAGTTCAATGTTAGAGTGATCTACACAGTATAACTGAAGTATAACATAGTATAACTGAAGTATCCTGAAAATAGCCTCACTCACAATGACACTACCAATTACCTAGTTAGATTCCTGAGAACCTATGAAGAAAATGGGATATTCTGCATAGCCAGACTGTTATGAGCTATCTTGGCCCTTTTTCGTGGCCACATCTATTGTCTTCCTCTATATCTAACATAACATCCTATGATTAAATCCTTTGATCTGTAACATTCCTGTAATTATTAAGTATCATGGTTTGAATATGAAATGTCCCCAAAATATCTCATGTATTTGGATGTTATGGATTATCTATGGAACCATGAACTATTAGGTCATGGGGGTCTGGTTTGGAGGGGTGGACTGTGGGCATGTAGTGATCTATAGGTGTGTGGTGGAAAACACGTGTGTGGTAGACTATTGATTATAGGGATGTGGTGGATTAAGGGTTTAAATCTGGAAGGGCTAGAACAATGAGGCTGGGCCCAGAGAGGACAGATCACTAGGACATGACCTGGAAGACTATACGGTACTTCTGTCTTTCTAGGAAATGGCTTCCTATTTGCAGTGCCATGAGGAGCTGCCTCCAACTCTGCCTTCACCACATGCTTTCACTGCTGCTGGTTGTCCATGAATGTACTATGACCTTCTGAAACTGTGAGCTAAAATAAACTTTTCATTCCATAATTTGTGAATGTCAGGTACTGAGTCACAGCAGCAACAACAAAAATAATAATAATTAAGACACTAAGAAATCCTTTTAAGATGTAAAAGGAGAACATCTAGCTTTCTGATGACCCAAAAGTTAAGAATGTTCTTAGATAACATCTGAGACTTATAGCAGAGTTTTCTCCAACTTTAGGATGACCTGCCTAGCTGATGCTTCCACCAATATTTTCCAAAGATGCTTTGACTTATGATTTTCTTCTGTTCTGTAACCATAAATACTGCATGTAACTGATGCTGATTGGAATGTGCGATTTGGAGAAACCTAAGTTCATGTTCCCAGGTCTAGGTCATTCATATTTGGCTTCAAAATATACAATCTTTTATATTCATGAAGGTAAAAGTAATGTTTTTGTGATGAGAGTATTGGGCACCCAATGTGGACCCAAGAAAACTAACCATCATTCACTGGAGGAGCCATCCCAAGCAGAGCCTGGTACCACCATTTAGAGCTTTGTGTTTTGCCCAAGATGGACGTGGTAACTTTTCCTTCTGGGTCACAGACTTCCTTTATATTAGGTTGAGAGTTCCAATTTTTTTTTCCAAGATGGTTTCACGTTGGATCTGATCCATTCTGGGATACTTTGCTTTGCTTTCAAAGTTTGGTTTAAGGTATCCTTTGTTTACTTTTAAAGCACTTTGTTTGATCAGTCTGTTTGGCCTTCTAGTTTCTGGCTGTATCATTTGATTTGGTTTGATTTTGGTTTGGTTTGGTTTTTGCCTTGAGATCTCTACAGGCATTTGGTTACAACCACTAGCTTTATATTTGGTTTATTTTCAAAACATTGTTTTGATAGTTGATAATTGGCCTTTGTCTCATAACATTTCTTCAATGAGAGATTCTGTTTCCTTGACGCAATCTTACATATCACATCTACCCAGAACTTAAGAAATTTATAACCAATAAAGTTGTAAGTATCTGAAAAGGCACCAAAGAGAAGAGGCAAAGTTCTCTTTAGCTTATCAGGGAAGATGTATTGAGGGATACACTCCATGACATGCAATGGCCCCATAGGGAATTTCAATAACATATGTTGTTCTTGGGTTAGAAAAAAATTATTGGCTCAGACAAGAAGATAAATAGAAGGGATTGGTCATCCAGTGTCTGGAGCCACTTCATGCTTCCAAAAACATGCAGGACAAGCCTGAAACAGGTGATGAGTCAATTTTAGGGTAATATCTAAGACAACTGCTTACCAAAAAAGCATATAAAATTACCCAAAATACATATTCCTTAATAACATAGAAAAGCTTACAATTCTCAAGAATTGAAAATAGGAATTCTAGGAAGGAGAAAATACACAGAGAAAAACCTCCATCTTTCACTCCCCACAGCTTTATGTTTGACTATTAAGGAAATTCAACTTGTAAGTAATATAAAAAAAGAAAGAAAAAGGGAAAAGTAACTGAAGAAAATTTAGCTTTACAGTTTCCTCAGTGGGAAACTGTGTTCTAAAATTGGTGATTTTTTGCATACAAAAACCTAAAAGATAAAGGATAGCATATTTTAACTGAAATCTAGAAGCATAAAAATCAATCAGAAAAATTAATGTAACTTGGCTGATACAGATTTACTAAAGGTAAACCTGACCTTTAAAATAAAGAGCAACCTTGCTTTTAATAAATAGTTTCTTGTGTGTTCTTCACTAAATTTTGTTCAATTTAAATATTTAATAAAATAATATATATTATGTTTAACTTACTAAGGTCATAAATCTGTTGACAAAGTCTGAATGAGGATATATGTATCTATGTTACGTTTTTTGTCTACAAGTTGCGTAAGAGGTCCCAAATTAATTTTAAAATATGAGAGTGCTCATTAATTGGTTAATTAAAGTAACAAAAGCTTAAGCCATTGCATTGTCTATGCTATGTGTCACGTTTGTCTTGTTTGTATACATATCTTACATAAGCTCAAGGTATTCAAAACTTACAAATAAGAACATTACAGTTTATAAATTTAAGTTGTTTGGTGAAATAAAAAGTAAAGATGTCTTAAAATATTACTGGTAAACTAATCAAAATAATCTAAATACAAAATTAATACATATATTGTGCAATGAGATCTGAGTTATCAGATGCTAAGTCTAAACCTTTATAAAAAGTGGAACTATTTAATGCATTTTACAAGAGACATGGAGGCTTAAATTTGCTTTCAGAAGCACTAAAATGATAAATGTAGATAGGCTAGCTGCTTTTGCCTTCTACTGACAAATTTTGATTGCAAAAGGATCCAAATTTTTAGAAAATTAATTTAGTTAAATGTGGGCTTATTCTAAAATTCTTATTTAACACTTTGAGCAATGCTATTAAAATATTTAGTTTTGGTAAGAGTTTTTGTGCTTTGTTGAGTTTTTAAAAAACTGGCAAGAGGCTTCTAGGTCAGTGGAGGACAGTGGGCTCCCATAGCCAGAGTGGGGGCCAATGTGAAGTAGAACTGGGCCAGGCCAGTGAGGAGCAGGCCAGAGGCTGAGCTTCAAGAGAGGCACAGTTTGATGAGCTACCACAGCAGCCACCCACCTGCTGGGTTTAGGGAATTTTAGAAAAGAAAATGGACCAAACTAGTGGAAGAAGTTTTATGCAAGTGTTATGTGAAAAATATAGTTCTGAAAATTTTTCTTACTGCCGTGGACTTGAAATGGGATTCCATGTCCCAGCCACACTTCCTATGAAAGATTACCTCAACCTCCCAGGTGTACTCGTGTTGAACAGCTGTGGAATTACTTGTGCAGGAGATGAGAGAGAAATCACTGCCTTCTGTGCTCATGTGTAAAAGCTAGATCTTTCTCACAACAAACTCAAAGACTGGCATGAGGTCAGCAAAATTGTGTCAAATGTTCCCCAGTTGGAGTTTCTAAACTTGAATTTCAGCCCTCCAAGTTTGTCAGTTTTAGAAAGAACATGTGCTAGGTCCTTCGCAAACTTGTCCTTCACAACAACAAAGTTTCATGGGAGACAGTTCACATGATCCCGCAGGAATTACCAGAGTTTATAATCCTGGGAAGACACTGACAAACTAAATTCATTTCCCAAACTTGCAGAAGTAAGATTGCTTGGAATTCCTCTTCTGCAGCCATATGCCACCGAGAAGCAAAGAAATTGGTCGTAGCCAGATTGCTGTCAGTTTCCAAATGTAATGGCAGTTTGGTCACTGATGATGCGTGAGAAGATTCAGAAACATTTTGTATTTGTTACTATGTGGATGTTCCACAGGAAGAAGTGGCATTCAGCATTTTTCACCTACCCCTAAAATTGGTTCTTTCATTGATATTGCATTTGCTTTCAGGATTCACTGGGTTCTACAGTTAGGAGATTTGACTATAGATGTACAATAAGTTTAGAATGGAAAAAGGATATAAGAAAAGAATTGCAAAATTCACTTCATAAATGTGAAAGGAATTAGGGTTATTTAATATGAACAGTAATGCTGAGAGCTAACTTAGTAAATACTATTAAGTATATTAACAGTTAATATACATTGTTTGGGTGGGAACTACTTTTAATACTCAGCAGGAAAGAGGAAGTTTAGGAGGTATGACATAGCCAGAGCTCAGTCCAGGCCTGTAATCAATTCAAGTAATCTGGGAGGCTGAGACAGGAGGATCACAAGTTGGAGCCCAACGTGGGCAAGGTAATCACTATGCCAAAAGCTTACTACTTAAAAAAAAAAAAAGTTAATGACAGCTGTATGTTCTTTTGCCTATCAAGATCACTTATGTTGGCTGACATTAACTTTAACGCATAGTCTTGGGTTGGAATAATTGTAGTACTAGTAGTACGTTTCTCGTTTGAACATAAAGGCCTCTACATCCACCACAGCTCAGGAATACAACTTAATAGTTTTTCAAGTTGGACACTGGATGTAATCATGAGGTATATCATATCCTGCACTCCCATCCTGGGGTTTGCAGACTTTTTCTGACTAAGTAATGACTGGCACCAATTTTGTTCAAGACCCATACTACTACCGAAATGGTGAACAGGGATAGGATGCATCAAGTCTTCAACGACATTGTCTATCTTACTGCCTTTTAGGGAAACAGTGTTGCTTTTAGTTTAGTGGAGAATGCTTGTTTTTTCTAATCTGAATGATTTCATGATCGTGTAACTACTACAGAAGATTTAGACTGTCAGACTGTTTTAAATGGCCTGGATGCCTGTTATGTCCACCTTTTTAAATTTAATGCCACTTGCTTGCTTTGCAATTGGAAGCCTTATTTCAATGTCTTCTACATGTATCTCTGGCCTATAAAGTGGTTTTCAAAGATGGGTATTCAACTTGTATTTTCAGTGTATAGAGTACAAAGTACTCACTGGGACTTTTTAAGGTTCATAGATGGAGGCTGGAAAGAGGTGTAATGTGAATCATACAGTTATTTTCATCACTGCATTGTCTTTCAGTTTCTGAATTACTTTCTCTACTTTATCCTAAAGAGTACATGGCATCTCATAATCCTTTGGCATAGATGTCACTGAATCCCGTTTCCAGTTAGGAAACTGTAAAAATATTTAAAACCACTCACAGGTACTAAAGGCAGTACATTAGTTAGGATTCTGTAGAGGAACAGAATTCTCTGTAGAGAATTTAGGTGTAATTTTGAAAAAGGATTTATTAGGTGGACTTATGGGATCAGAAACTGGAGTGTATAAAATGACTGTTGTGGGGTCCAAGGTGGGAGAATACATAGTGGCCATGGGCCCATGCTGGAGAGCTACAGAATCAATAGCTGCTCAGCTCAAGAAGATGGAAACCCCAGAACAGAAGGATCAAGGCTGTGCCACAAATCCAAGGTCAGTGGCCTGAATCTCTGTTGGGAGGTTGAAAAAATAGAAGATAGATGGCCAAGGTGATAGCGAAGACTAGAGCTCTTCAGAAACAGGAACATTTTCTTCTTCTTTTCCTTTTTATTCAGTCCAGGCGACAAGCCTGTTGACTGATGCTACACATGTGTGAGATGGATCTTCCACATCAGTTTGCTGGCCTGCGTATCAATCAGCTACAGATACACCCCAACTGTGCTTTATTAACCTACTCAGTGTTTCTTAAGTTATTCTAGTTGACATGTTATTATTAATGGCTAGAATATACCTCTTGTCAACTTGGTAACTAGATGTATCTTCTTAAACCAGGTGTGTCCAGACTGTTACCCCACCATATTTTGCCTTTGAGGTTTTAAAAACATTATAATAAAAAAATTTAATGGAAAAAAACCAATAACTAGCAAGATAATAGGTATTGATGCCATAAGAGTAAAATTATTATATTATGACTATTTGACTGGCAAAGACCAAGGGAAAACAAATGTCCTTATTACTAAAATAGGTATTAATTCTTGCTTACTATATTTTTCTTTATTATCTCTTATTACTTGCTATATTAAAAGGTTTTTGGTTCTGTTAGACACATAAAATTCTAAAGATGCAATTTGGCTGCAATTGTTAATTTTAAATGAGTAACATGTTTTAAAACCAAATTGACTATGCCTTTCTTATACTACATATGCTCATGTTAACACACTTTTTAAAATAAAACACAACAAAAAATAAAAAGTAGAAAAGGATATATATTTTCAAAAATGTAGGTATGCAGACTTTTAAGTAAAAGAAGGATAAAAAAATACAATATTTTGGGAAAATAAACAGGATTTTTTTAGTTCTTATAAAAGGTGGAAAAGTTTCCAGTTCTAAGACAAAAAGAAGTGTGGAAGGTGTAAAAGTTTGCAATTATATGTAAAAATATGTGGGGGATAAAACATAAAATTTATATGTATGATTATTTTACCTGTTTGCTTTTTGGTTTTGTAAACTGAAAGCTATTTTTAAGGAAAAAAGGATTTTTTATTTACTGCTAACATGTAACTAAAGAGTATAAGCCTGATTCTCAAACCACAAGCATTTTCCCTCCAACATAAAATCAGATGAAGTCTCAGGTAACTGTTTAAAGGACTATCCAGTAAAGTTATGTTAGGTTATAATGCATCATATATGTATAAAGATGTGTATATAACTAAAGACATATACACACGAGCACAAAATATGCTGTAATTCTAACCTTTATCTAATTTTAAGTTTGTAGAGCTAAAATATAAGTTTAACACATGCAAAGTAACCCACAGGTACTCTTTTAATACAAGATACTACTACATCTAAACCTTAAAATTATAAGTGATGGAAAACTTTGGAATCTCTGCTCTTTATAATTGGTCCAATTAAATTAATACAAAAATCCATTGGTTTTAACTAAAGTATGGTGTTATATAGGTAAGATATACCTTTATATAAGGTAATAAATATATTATATTAATATATTATGTTATAGTAACCCTTATGATTATGATGATTAACCCTCTAAGTGTACAAGAGGGCCAAACCATTTAATTCTTGTCAGTGTCATTAATCTATATAAGAGTGGATGAAGACTTCTGGGTAAAAGCAGCCAAACAACAGAACTGCTCAGTGTCTCCTCAGAGACTCACTCAATAAGTTAAGATTATAGTTAAAACCTGCATGTTCAGCTTTGCTGGGAAAGGGAGTAGAGCCCCAGTAATTGAAAAAAGGCCATGGAAGATTGGGAACCCTGAAGACCCATTACAAGCTGAAGAAGACAACAGCTCACAAGCCCGCCCAGGTGGACTGAGAAGGCCTGGGAGCTGCAGGCATCTGCAGATAGAGGTAAGCCTGGAATGGGAGTTTCAGACTAAGGTAAGCACAGAGACAAGAGAGATGGGAATTGACCGCAGCTGGTAGTCCCAGTCTCCAGAAAGGTGCCTGCAGGTAGTACAAACTGCAAATGTAATGCAAGCTTCCCCTTGAAAAGCCCTCCCAGAGTCAAGACCATTTTGGGAGAAGCAGCTCTCAACAGCCATAATGAGCAGTGACATGGGACATGCTGAGCTAGAGGAATAGCTCAGTGGTTAAAGCACTTGCCTAGTAAATTTTAAGTACCCAAGTTTGATTCCCCAGCTCCACATAAAAGCTTGGAGTGGTGGCACATGTGTGTAATTCCAGCACTCTGGAGGAAGAGGCAGGCAGATTGCCCTAAATCCAAGGCCAGCCTGAGCTACATCAGTGAGTTCAGGACTAGCCTGAGCTACCGATTAAGACCCTGTCTCAAAAAAAAAAAAAAAAAAAAAAAAGGAAGGAGTCATTTTAATAAGAGCCCAAGTCTGAACTTTTTGGAGTAAAAGAAGCCATAGATGGGCCCTATCAGGGTTTGGGCGGACACTCTTAAACTGTGCCTAGAAAGAAGTGGTACAAGAGACAGTTACAGAGAAGAGTGAAGGGCTGTGACCTTCTGAATGGCTCTGGTGGTAGTGGGAACATCTCTGATGGAGTAGAGAGGATAGCCCCACTTTCAGTGGAGGGAAGCCAGGACAGGCAGGAGAGCTTTGCTGAGAGGACAGGGTGTTAATAACACACCTCAGAAGCCGTCAGACTGTTAGATCTCTTCCCCTCACTGCCTACTCCTAAAGCAGAACTCAAGAGGACTTTTGGCTCCTCCCTCAACACACCCTCACACGTGTTCAAAGAAATCTCTTGGCTGGGCCATTAAAGTGAAGTCCCTCAACAATAGATTTATGGGAAGACAGGCAAGAGGACACTCCCAGAAACACCAGAGACCACAGAAACTAATGTCATGGGCCCTGAAATAGTGGGACTCATAGGGAAAGAAATCAAAAAGCAAGTAGACAAGTTGGTTTCTGTGAACAGCCAATTCAACAAGATGTTCTTAAAGAAATGCAAGCAATGATCCACAGACTTAAGGAAGAACTTATTAAACAAATAGTGGTCTTAACAAATACAAACCTCACTGAGCATATAGAAGACACAAATAGAAAGTGGCTGAGGTAAATAAGGAAATGCAAGATATGAAGGATAAAGAAGTAGAAAATCTGAAAAGCAATCTAGCTGAAATTCATACCATGAAAAATTCATTTGAAAACAGAAGACCAACACCTCAGATAGGGGCCTCATAACCAGAATATACAAGGAACTGAAGAAAAGTAAGACCTCCAAAATTAAGAACCCTATTGAAAAATGGGCAAAAGAAATGAAGAAGCAATTCACTCAGGAAGAAGTTCAAATAGCCAGTAAATACATGAAAAGATGTTCAACATCCCTAGCCATAAGGGAAATGCAAATCAAAACATCGCTGAGATACCACCTAACTCCAGACAGAATGGCCTAGATCAACAACTCAAATAGCAATCAGTGCTGGAAAGGCTGTGGGGAGAAAGGAACCCTCTTGCACTGCTGGTGGGAATGTAAATTGGTACAGCTGCTATGGAAAGCATTATGGAGATTTCTCAAGAGATTGGAAATAAATATTCCCTTCAATCCAGCGATACCTCTCCTGAGAATATTTCCAAAAGAGTTAAAAACAACACATAACAGAGATACATGTATACCCATGTTCACTGCAGCACAATTAACAATAGCTAAAATATGGAAGTCACCAAAATGCCCATCAACAGACCAATGGATACACAAAATGTGGCATTTATACACAATGGAATACTATGCATGTATAAAGTCTGACAGCTTGGATGCTTTTGTAAGCAAACAGAGGAAACTTGAAATCATCATGCTTAGTGAAGTGAGTCAGAAGCAGAACGCGAAATATCGAATGGTTTCTCTGATATGAGAAACCCAGATCCCAGATCACAATTATCTCACAGAACTTGAAGTGAAAACTAAAGGGAAGGGGGGCGGGGGTGGGTTGTGGGAGTGGGTAGGGGGTGGATCGAAAGGAAGGCAAGGAAGGTCTTGTTACCTTGACTAGATATGTATGTGCTCAAAATGCCCCAAACCAATGTAAACCTTAAATTTAGCACTTATACATATCAATAAAATGGGGGGGGGGGGGTGGATCTAAAAAAAAAAAAGAAAGAAAGAAAGCAGAAGAAGTTGGCCTGACCATTGTGAGAACAGAATTTCAGACCTTGAAGACAACGCTGTAGAAACAAATACTATAATCAAGCATGACTCCAAAATTAGAAGTAAGCAAGTAGCTGGATATAACAGTGGATGGATGATTTAAAGAAAGCCAATCTCAGAATTATGGGTGTAGGAAAAAGAGCAGAAGACAGCACCAAAAGTGTTCTATTCACTGAAATCATGCAAGAAACTTTCCTAAATCTAGGAAAAGTAATTAATATTCAGGTACAAGAAGCTTATAGAACACCAAATAACCTTGACCAGAAAAGAAACTTGCCACAACGTATCATAGTCAAAACCTCAGAAATTCAACATGAAGAGAGAATATTAAAAGTGGTAAGAGAAAAACAGACATTATTTTACCAATGCAAACGTACTCAAATTACTGCAGATTTTCCAATGCAAACCTTAAATGCCAGGAGAGGCTGGAGCAAAATCTTTCAAGCTTTAGAAAAAAGAAAGTGTCAAATTAGGTTGTTGAATCCAGCAAAATTATCCCTGAAAATTAAAGAAGTAAAATTTTTTCATGACCAAAAATCCCTGAAGAAATGTGCAACCACTAGCCTAGCATTATGGAAAATACTTGAAGAATCTTAGAGAGAGACAGACAGACAAACAGCATCAAAGACCATTGAGGAAAGGAAACATCTAACGAGGAAGAGTAACAAATATAAAAAGCAAAGAACGAACATTAGAAGAACAGGGCAATGACAGGATTCAGTAAAAAATCTTACAACAATTACTTTCAATGCTGACTCACCAATCAAAAGACCCAAACTGGCAGAGTGGATCAAAAATTAAAACCCAAGCATTTGTTGCCTGCAAGAGACACACTTCAGCCACAAAGAAGCACACAGTCAGAAGATAAAATCATGGAATCTAATACTACATGCCACTGGACCACAGAAACAAGCAGGAGTAGATCTACTATTCTCAGGCACTGCAGACTTCAAACCAAAACAGATCAGGAGTGACAAAGATATAAACTATATACTGGTAAACAATCCAACAGAAATAGCTCACACTTATAAACATATATGTGCACCCAGTAACATACAACATAAGCTACTAAACCTGAAGGGCCAAAGAGGTCCCAATCAACCATACTAGGGGACTTCAATATCACATTCTCACAAATAAACAGGTCAAGCAGACAAAAAAATCAACATAGAAACTTGAGAGCTAAATCACACCACAGAGAAAATGGACTTAATAGATACCTACAGACTATTCTATTCAACATCAGCAGAATACACCTTTCTCTCAGCAGCACATGGGACTTTCTCCAAAATAAACCATATCCTTATATATAAAACATTCTTGAATAAATACAAAAGAATTGAAACCATTTCCTAAATACTTTCAGGCCTTAATGGAATAAAACTAGAAATCAATAGCAAAAGTGGCTACAGAAAATATTCAAGTACACAGGGATTAAATAATACATTATTGAACAAGCAATGGATCACAGAAGAAACCAAGAAAGAAACAAAGAACTTCCTACAGTTATATGACAGTGGAAACACATCATATAATATTTCTGGGGGTCAGTAGCATTAGATCAGTGGGACACAAAACATTACTAAGAGGGAAATTTATAGCTATGAGTGCACATGTAAAAAATATCTCAAATAAGTAATCTAACGATGCAGCTCAAAGTCCTAGAGAAACAAGAGCAAGCCAAATCCAAAGGCAGTAGAAGGAAGAAAATCATAAGAATCAGAGTGGAGATTGTATTATTTTGGGTTCTACAAAAGGCAGAATTAATAGAAATTGTAAGAAAAAAAAAAAGGATCGAACTGGAAGGATTACAAGTCTGAGGACAGAGATAGTCCAAGACGGCAGCCTGCATGTATGAGCTGAAGGGTCCAATGACTGCTCAGCTGCGAGTAAGAACACCCACCCAGGACTGTAGGACAGCTGGTGAGAGTCTGCTGTGGATCTCGGTTATTCAAAACACAATGGCAAAGACTGGAAACTGAATATTGGTGACTGAAGATCAGTGACAGGTGGAGCAAATCTGTGATGAGATCTGCGGCATGTAGCAAGCAAGTTGGTGTCCACAGACAATTGTGAAGTCAAGAGCTTTCCCAGATGAAAAAGCAGTAATAATCTTTCTTCTTCCTTCCTTTTGTACCGTTTGAGCTCCCAGTTGGCCCTCCCACATCTGGTTGGGTGTTCTTCCCTCATTTGCTGGCCCACAAATCACTCACACACACCTATAAATTCTAATCCAGGTGTGGTTCCTAATTGCCTCAAATTGACATAATCTCTTCAATGGTCATAGAGATCAATAACATTGAAAGTAAAAAAGAAAAGATCAAATAATCAAGAATTAGCTCTTCAAAAGCCAAACTCACCAAAAGAAAAAAGTCACATCAATCCAATTAGAAATGAAAAACGTGAGATCACAACAGACATTGCTGAAATCCAGAGGATTATAAAGAACTATTTAAAAAACCTGTATTCCAACAAATTTACAAACTCAGAAGAAATGAATAAATTCCTTGACACACATAATATACCAAAATTGAGCCAAGAAGATGTAGAAACCCTAAATAAAGGAATAACCAGGGAGGAAACTGAGGCAGTAATAAAGAATTTACCAACCAAGAAACATCTAGGACCTGATGGATTCACTGCAGAGTTTTATCACAACTTTAGAAAAGAGTTAGTGCCAACACTCCTTAAACTGTTACATGAAATTGAGAGAAAATACTTCCCAATGGTTTCCTGGAAGCAGGAAACATCTTGGTTCCCCAAACCAGATAAAGACCCAGCAAAGAAAGAAAACTATATGCCAGTTTCCTTAATGACCATAGATACAAAAATCCTCAATAAGATATTTACAAACAGAATGCAGCTAACAATTAAAAACACCACAACCAAGCTGGGTTCATCCCAGGGATGCAAGACTGTTTCAAAATATGCAAATAAATTAATGTAAAGCTGGACATGGTGGCATGTTCCTGTAATCCTAGCATTCAGGAGGCTAAGGCAGGAGGATTGCCATGAGTTCATGGCCAGACAGGGCTACGTAGTGAGTTCAGGACCATCCTGAACTCAGAGAGAAATCCTATCTCAAAAAACAAAAAGCAAATAAATTAATGTAATAAACCATATTAACTAAAGCAAGGACCAAAACCACATGAACACCTCAATAGATGGAGAAAAAGCCTTTGACAAAATACAACATCCCTTCCTGATCAAAACTTTGATGAAAATAGGGATAGAAGTATCTATCTCAAGCTGATAAAAGTAACTTACGACAATCCTACAGCTAGCATCATCCTAAATGGGGAGAAACTAAAAGCAATTCCCCTCAAATCAGGACCAAAACAAGGATGTCCACTCTCACCACTTCCATTAACATAGTGCTCAAAACCTCGGCCAGAGCAATCAAGCAAGAGACTAAAATAAAGGAAGTAGACACAAAAAAGGAAGAACTCACACTCTTCTTATTTGAAGATGACATGATTCTTTGCATAGAGGACCCCAAAAATCCTGCCAGAAGACTCTCGGATTGAATAACCAAATTCAGCCAGGTTGCAGGATATAAAATCCATACACAAACATCAGTAGCATACCTCTACAGTAACAATAAAAACACAGAGAAAGTGAACAGAAAAACAGTTACCTCAAAGAAAATTAAACACCTAGGAATCACCCTAATAATGCAAACGAAGGACCTCTATACTGAAAACTATGGTATTCTGGGAAAAAAAAATCCAACAGTATTTCATCAAATGGAAAAACATCCCATGTTCCTGGATCGGCAGAACAAGTATCATGAAACTCACCATTCTACCTAAACTGATACATAGATTCAATGCAATACCAATCAAAATACCAGCAGCATATTTTGCAGAACTAGAAAAAAATGATCCAAAGATTTATACACAACCACAGGAGGCCCAGAATAGCCAAAACAATCCTAAGCAATAAAAAAAAAGCAGAAGCATCACAATACCAGATACCAAATTATCTTATATAGTAACAGTAATTTTTTAAAAAAAGAACACCTGGTTTTGGCACAAAAACAAACATGTGGATCAATGGAATGGAAATATGCATGAAGAAACATCCCCGCGTATCTTCAAGCTATCTGATCTTCAACAAAGGGGCAAAAACATACACTGGAGTAAAGATGGCCTCTTTAAAAAATGGTGATGGGAAAACTGGCTACCACATGCATAAGATTGAAACTAGATACACTACTTTCACCGTGCACCAAAATCAAATCAAAATGGATCAAAGACTTACAACATTAAATTTGCTGGAAGAAAAAAACAGGCAAAACCCTTGAAGACATAGGCATAGGCAAGGACTTTCTCAATAAAACACCCAAAGCATATGAGATAACACCAAGAATCAACAAATGGAATTATATGAAATTAAAAAGCTTCTGCATGACAAAGGAAACAAAAACAGTAAAGAGGGCACCCATGGAATGGGAGAAAAATCTTTGCCAGATATTCCTTAGGCAGAGGACTGGTATTAAGAACATACAAAGAACTGAAAAGAAAAGACCCTCCAAAGCAAAAGACCCATCAAAAAATGGGAATCTGAAATAAACAGCTCTCAGAAAAAGTCTGAATGCCAATAAATACATGAAAATTTGTTCAACATCTTTAGCCCTCATGCAAATTAAAACAATACTGAGATTCCATCTAATGCCAATAAGACACAAATACTTTAACTGCTGAGCTATTCCTCCAGCCCCAGTTTAGTGAATTTTTGAAAGACTGAATTTACATTGTCCACAATTACAGAAGTTTAAAAATTATATAGCTTTTTTCTTTTTTATTGAAAGCATTTTTCTTCTACATTCCATACTCTGAAATCATCATCTTCAAGTTAGTATCTTCAAACAAAATTCAAATGTTATCACATATATATTAAATAAAGAAATTAATATTTTAAAAAGAATGGCTACTATTAAGAACCCAAAAAACAACAAATGCTGATGAGGAAAAAGGAACCCTCCAACATTGCTGGTGGAACTGTAAACTGGTATAACCACTATGGAAAGCAGTAAGGTGATTCCTCAAAAAGCTGAAAATTGGCCTTTCATTTGACCCAAATATACCTCTTCTGGGTATCTTCCTGAAATAGTTAAAGTCATCACAGAAGAGTGATACATGCATGTCCATGTTTATAGCAACACAATTTATAATAGCCAAATCTTGAAAGAAGCCAATATGCCAAGTGCAGAGGATTGGATAAAGAAGATGTAGTGTATATATACACACAATGGAATACTACTCTGCTGTAAAGAAGGACATATTTGAGTCATTTGTAGGAAAATAGACGCACCTCAAGACCATTATGCTCAATGAGATGGATCAGACCCAGAAAGTTAAATACCATATGGTTTCTTTACTATGACAAAACCAATCCATAAAAAATTGTGCATGCTAAACAAGTACTTTACCCGCTAAGCAACACTCGGAATCTGTACTTAACAAAAGCATTTTGAACATGCATGGTAAAGTCTGTAAAGTTCTACATCAAAATGTTAATGTTTTTTGGATAGAGGGATTATAAAAAATACTTTTTTCTTGGTGTCTGTATATTCATTGTGCATTTGAGCTGTCCCCTTCTGTTCTCTAAGATTGCTAAGTGCTGACTTCTTTCATTATACTTATCATGCTATACTACAGTTGCTAGATTAGACCTCTCTTCTCCCCATTGTACTGTAATTTTTTAGAAAGTCAGAGTTTTCTTTCTCATGGCTTTTTATTCTCATTGTTTAGCGTAGGGCCTGGCATATCATGGGAATTCAATAATTGTTAAAATAATGACTTTTGGAAATGTGATGTCAGTAAAGAAACCATGGTGTAGAGTGCATACTACACAGCACTCACGGACAAATGCTTGCTTCTTTTATGGATAGTCATAAAATGCCTTACAAATTCAAACACAGTTTTTAATTCAGCTTGATCAAAATCAACTCTACGATCTTTGATAAAATATAAAGTGTGGACTGGTTTGAAACACTCAGAATATCAATCAACAAGTACTTATTGATTGAATGCTATCACTTCTGAGACAATGAAATAAAAGCAGAAGTAATGTTAATAATAGTTATGCTTTCAAAAAACAAAAGCCAGACTGGCAGTAAGCCACAGAGGGACATCCTAAGGGATGGCCCTTTATAAAATTATAATTTAGCTGTTTTCTTTCCTGTTTTATTTTTCTTCTTCCTCTGCCTTCTTCTTTTTCTTCTTTCCAGAAAAACTATCCAAAGGTGATGCTCTCTCTTTCTCTTAGTCCCATCGTTCCTGGCTATCTAGTATCTGCACCTCATTGCAACCAAACCAACCAAAAATATTTTTTCATTACCATGGAATAAGCCATGTGCCTCTGAGCTACATCTACAACCTTTCTATTTATTTTGAGTCAGGGTCTCACTAAAGTGCCCAGGAAGTCCTTGAACTTGAGATTCTCCTGCTTCACGGTCTTGAATAGCTAGAATTCCAGATATGTGCCACCATAATTGGCCCCAATCAAATTTTCACAAAAGCTTACTCTATCACCATTGTGAAAAGCAGTCAACCTAATTAACCTCAATCTTGAAAAAGTAGTAACAGTTTAATTAAACTCATAAAAAGTCTTCAGACACTGATCAGAATAATGCTTCTTTTTAGGGAACAGTAAACCAGATGAAATTAAACACGTATCTAATCCAGACCAATCATTCTGTTTTTTTCCTGACAATTCCTCTCTGACCTACCAAACTCCTTC
The DNA here is from genome assembly GCA_004027205.1 of Ctenodactylus gundi. Classification (NCBI taxonomy): domain Eukaryota; kingdom Metazoa; phylum Chordata; class Mammalia; order Rodentia; family Ctenodactylidae; genus Ctenodactylus; species Ctenodactylus gundi. Next base: position 355,511 of record PVKB01000440.1, read on the forward strand.
CAGCTTCTGTGCTCTGAAGCTATAGTTTTCTCTCTCTTTTCATCAGAGAGCCACTTCCTTTCTTATTCACTACTTCAAATATTTTGTTCCCGCGGCATTTTTCAAGCCAACACATCTATTCATTCCTTTCATCCAAAAATATTCAGCAATTCTAGAACCCATTTATTTTACACCTCAAATATTAAAACTGCTTTCAGCATCTTTATCCCTAATTCTGCCTTAACGAAGCACCTAGCTTTATTGGCTCTCCTCTTGCACAGTGCCAGACACATATTAAGGTACCCACTAAATGTTACTGTTTCTTTCCCCAAGATATTCTCAACACTATTCAAATGCCTATTAAATTTGTCCATTCACTTATGCAACCAACATTTATTGCCGGTTATGTGCCAGGCATTCAGAATACAAAAATGAATAATTCAACAGTTTTTAGCCCTCAAAGAGTTCACAGTCTAGTAAGGGAGGTGGCAGCTATGTACACAGCTTATTTATAATTCATAGTTCTACAGATTTAGGGATGTTTTCAATGCAAATCTAAAATGTCTTAGCAGACATTTCTGTTACATTGTGGGTTAAGCTAGTTTGTGTGGATTTTCTTGGGAAAATAACTGCAATTATTCATAGCATCTAAGGGAAAATGTGTTCTGCATTCCAAACAGTCAATTTAAAATGGAATTTTTGGAACATGGCCCATTTGCCCCAGCAATGTCTATTTCTCCATTATCTAAGTAACTGTATCTCTCTTATGACGATTTATATTTCTTTATAACTTCCCACTGTCCATTACAGTTTGTGGCACACTTCACAAGGGTCACATAGTCTTGAGGTCACCAACATACTCAGTAGGGTTCAGCACTGCATGATTGACACAGTCCTCTGGTCAAGCAGGTCGAGTGAAGCAACTAGGAATAAAGTAGCCTTGGGCCTAAATTTGACTTCTGAACTTTAAATTATTGGAGCCAATGAAGAGTCCACCAAGAGAGTGGTGAAAGTTTCAAACTTCCAGTATATGAAGTGAGAGAGTGAGATGTTTAGGAACATAAAAAGGTACTGCAGGAATAATTTTTAAAGGGTTTGTTTATTGGATAAAGGATCTCTAAAGATAACTAAGTAAGCACTCCTGGGCTATACAGTATTTTTCTTTTAAAAAATAATTTTATTGTAGTAAAAATTCACATGACATAAAACTTAACATTTTTTTGTAAATATATGAATTCCAAATTCTGTAACACATTGGAACTATGGGGTTCCAATGAACATCTATGACCCCCTTTTTCTAGGGGTTCACCCCTTTTCTATATGATCATTGCCTCTCTTTCTACCCTGCCATTCATTTTAGGGCCTTCCGATGTTATTATTTTTGTGCATCTCATAAGAAAGACACCCAACGATAGCCAGTCTTTTATGCTTGGTCCATTTCACTGAGCATTATTGACTCTAGGTGGGCCCCTTTTTGTTCAAACTCTCATATCTGCCTTTCCACATGGCTGCATAGTATTCCGTTGTGTTTCGTTACAACATCTCCTTTGGATGGGCAGGTAGGTTGTTTCCAGGATTTGGCTATTATGAATTGTGCTGCTATAAACATGGATATGCACGTGTCTTTTTGGTATATTGACTTTATTAATTCTTTTTGGGAACATGCCCAGTAGGGCAGTAGCTGGATGAAATGGAATGTCTATTCTCGGCTTTCTAAGGAACCTCCAGACTGCTTTCCATAATGGTTGTACCAGACTGCATTCCCACCAGTCGTGGAGTAGAGTTTTCCCCACCAACCCCATCCCACACTCTGGTCAACAATTGTTACTTTTTGAGTTCTTGATGTAGGCTGTCCTCACTGGAGTGAGGTGACATAAATGAATATGTGTTAACAATGTTATGTACTTCAATATGGTGCTGAAAAAAATGAGAAGAGACACCTAACCAGATATAGAGTTTTGAGAAAATATGGAGGAAATGATCTATAAGGTAAAGATACGACTTGATGGATGGTTAGGAGAAGAGAAAGAGTAGAAAGAGAAGCAAAACCATATGGTAACACCTGGAGAAAGCTTACATATTTGGCAAGTATGACCACATTGTTGAGTAGGGCTGAGGGACTTATATTACCAAGGGGAAACATAAGTAAGACTGAAGCAATAACCAGAGATCAGATTACAAAGAACCTTATCAACAGTATAAGGGTCATCCTGAGGTTAAAGGGGAATCATAGGAAATAGACTGTAGGCAGAGAGGAGATTAGAAGCAGAGAGGCCAGTTAGGAAACTGGGGCAGGTGCTCATCAAGAATGATCTTGCCCAAGTACTGGCTAACCGCAGCCCAAAGGCCAAATCTGACATCCTGCCTACTTTGTGTGTCCCACGAGAAAAAAAATTTTTTTGTATTTTTTAAGTAGTGGGATTTTGTTTGTTTGTTTCCTTGCTCATTTGTTGTGTTGAGGATTGAGCTCTGGTTTCCCAATTGCTAAACAAGTGCTCATCACTGAGCCATACTTCCAGACATAAATGGTTTCTAAAAAATAAAAATGATTGATCCCTACAAAATTTTAAGCACAAAAATATTGCATGACATATGTACATAAAATTTTATTGGAACATAACCAGACTTAATTATTTATGAATTGTTGAGAGTTTTTTTTTTTTGGACTCCTACAACAGGTTTGAGTAATTAAAGTATTAACTACATGGCCCACTGCAGAAGAAGTTTGCTGGACTCAGTGGTTAAAGAGCTTGCCTAAACAAGGGCAAGGCCCTGGGTGACTCCCCAGTACCACATAAGCTGGACATGGTGGTGTATGTCTGTGAGCCCAGCACTCAGGAGGCTGAGGCAGGAAAACTGCTGTGTTCAAGGCCAGCCTGGATTATATAGAGAGCTCAGGACCAGCTTCAGAGCAAGACCTTGTATTAAAATAAATACATAAATAAATACTTTAAAAAGTTTCTTAAAATAGAAAAAGCTTGCAAACTCTTACTTGATCTTGGACATCAGACTAAGACAGGGGTATTAATGGTTGAGCAATACTGAAGAAACTGAGCAACAGGACTTGGCAAACAGAGGGATACAAGCAAGGGTTAAAGATGTGTTCTGTGATTCTGACAATAATGACAACAAACACGTAAATGGCCTTACCACATACCAGGCACTGATACAATTCTTTTACATATATTAACATTTAATTTGCTCAACAAACCTATGAGATAAGTACTGCTACTATTGTCCCCTCTGCACATATGAGGAAACCAAGGCACAGAGATATTATAATTCGCTCAAGGTTACACAGCTAGTGGGAGGTGAAAGTTGAATACAGGCAGTCTGATTTCAGAATCTCTACACTATTCTGTACATCTCTAGAGATTTGGAACCTAGTAAGGATTAAAGAGAGATATATACAGTTGGAAGTGAATGGATAACATCCAAATAAAATGTTTAGCAGGCAGTGGGATACATGGCTCCAGGCTTAGGAGACAGGAACTTGGACTGGAGGAATAGACTCACAGCCAGCAGCATGGCACTGGCTATAGAAACCATGAGAGGGCCAAACCTGTGGCACAGACCTGTCATCCCAGCACTCTGGTAGGCCGAGGCAGGAGGATCACAAGTTTGGGCAACTTAATTACTTAGCTAGTCCTTGTCTCAAAATCAAAACCAAAAAATGGGCTAGGGATATAGTTCACTGCAAAGGTCCTGGTTTCATCCCCAGTACCACAGAACAACAAAAAGAAAGGAAAAAAGAAAGAGGACAAAAGGAAAGGAAGGAAAGAAGGAAGGAAGCTGTGAGGGAGACAGGACGATTACCCAGGGGAAGTAAGCAGAGACAAAATACAAGAATGAGTAGGGCCACAAGTATTTTTGTCCCCCAAATTGTTTTATTAATATGTATTTATAATACATAATAATTATACGAAACTCGAAGAATTGGTGCATATATGTATTGCATCTTGATCATTTTTACTTCCCTTCCCCATTCCCACCCTCTCAACATCCCAGATCCCCTTTCCCTCTCCACAAACACTAGCTCCCTATTTTCTTCCATGACTCTTATTTTGCTTTTTTACTTATTTATACTTTGTTTTACTCATATTAGATGAAACATTCACTATCCTCTAATGTCTGATTCATTTCCCTAAGCATAATCGTCTCAACAAACATTCATTTTCCTATAAATAATTCAAAATTATATTTCTTCATGGCAGAGTAGTTCTCCCTTGTGTAAGTTTACTACATCTTTTTTATCTATTCACCTGTTCATGGACATACTGGCTGCTTCAGAGATTTAGATATTATAACAGCTGTGCTGTTATAAGCACAAGTATGCATGCATCTGTTGTATAATGTCTTCAACTCTTTTGGTAAGATGACCAGAAGAGATATGACTGAGTCAACTGGGGTATCTATTTTCATTTTTTTGTTATTGAGACAGCTTCTCACTCTCTAGTCCAGGCTGGTCCTGAACTCATTATATAGCCCAGGCTGGCCTCGAACTCATGGCAAACTGCTGCCTCAGACTCCCAGGTAGATGTCACCACACCCCTGTTATGCGGTGATGGTGAATCAAACTCAAAGGACTTGAGCTTGCAAGTGCTCTAACCATTGCAATGTTCCTCTATCACCTCATTTGCAGTTTTGAGGACTCTCCATATTACCTTTCATCATGGTTGTACCAGTTTACAGTCCCATCAACAATCTAAAAGAGTTCCCTTCTCTCCACAATCTCATCATCTGTTGTTTTTTGAGTTCTTATAACCTTTTTCTACTGTAAGTAAAATAGAGCCTCAGTATTGTTTTGATTCACATTTCTCTAATATCTAAAGCTGCTGAGTATTTTATGTATTTACTGGCTGTATTTCTCCTTTTGAGAACTATTTATTCATTTCAATTGCTTTTTTTTGATCGGATCTTTTATTTGGGGCAGTCTAATTTTTTTCAGTTCTTTGTATAGGCTAGAGATTGCTGGTAACAGGCAAAAAAAAAAAATAACAATAAAAATCCTTTTCCTATCCCATCAGTTCTCTCTTCATTCTATTGATTGTTTCTTTTTCTGTGCAGAAGCTTTTTAATTTGATATAGTCCCAGCTGTTGATCCTTGGAGTTGTCTCGTGTGCAATAGGTGCTTTGTTGAGAAAGTCTATGCCTATGTCTTTAAGAGTTTTGCTTATCTTCCATCAGGTTCAATGTTTCCATTTTAATATCTAGGTCTTTGATTTGATTTGGTGCATCATGAAAGCTGTGGAACTAGATTCATTCCTTTGCATAAAAAGAACCAGTTTTCCCAGCATCATTTGTTAAAGAAGATCTAGTGTACATTTTGGGCCCCTTTTTTGAAGATCAGGTGGCTAAGATGCTTGGGATTGTCCTTGCATCCTCAAATACATTCCATTGGTCTGTTTTCCTGACAACGCTGTTGCTTTGTAATGTAACTTGATGTCTGGGACAGTGATGCCTGCTGCTTTTGCCTTGTTACTTAGCAATATTTTGGCTATTCTGGGTCTCTTCTGGCTCTGTATACATTTTAGAATCACTTTTTCTAGATCTGTGAGAACTACTGTTGGTATTTTGATTGAAATTGTTTTGATTCTGAGTATCAGTTTCCGTAGTACGGGCATTCTGACAATATTGGTTCTACCTATCCAGGAACAGGGGATGTCTTTCCATTTTCTAGTGTCCCCTTCAATTTCTTTTCTCAGAGTATTATATTATTAGTTTTTATTATAGAAGTGCTTCACTTCCTTGCTTAGATTAGTTTCTAGGCGTTTAATTTTTTTTGAGATTACTATGAATGAGATTGCTTTTCTGTTCTCTTTCTCTATGTTTTCATTGTTGGTGTACAGGAATGCTAATGATTTATGGCAACCACAAGTATTTAAACAAAAGAGCAGGGAGAAAGAATCTCACAAAAGAAGACAGAGGAGGAGCTCTCAGAAGAGCAGGCAGCAACAGGAATAAAACCCAATACACGATAGACATCACAAATGATGGCTTCTTTGACCATTGAAATCTTACTGGAAGGTCACAATCCTTTCCCATCTGTGCTTTTGGACTGTCCCATCCCTTTTCCATATCCCCACATTTTTGAAACTTCATGTCACCTTGCCTTCCAGTTTTATATTACTCATTCATTCATTCATTTACTTTTGCAGTACTAAGGATTAAACGGAGCACTGAGCTACGTCTCAGGCCTTCTTGTTGTTTTGAGATAGGTTCTCCCTAAGTTTTTAAGCTTCCCAGGCTGGTCCAGAACTTGTGATGATCTTCCTTCTTCAGAGTACTGTTATCACAGGCATGTGCCACCATACTTGGCTTACTCTCTGAATGTTAGCAGATGATCTTACTGCTTACTGAAAATCTTAAGTAAATCAAATTCTCCTTCCCTACATCAAAATATTCCATAACTGTACATCCTTTTATCCTACTCATCCATTTCTGCTTTCTCCAGGAATGTGACCCATGGATTTCCTGTCCTCTGCAGCCAGCTGCCTCTCCTTGGCTATGACCTTTGTGGTTCTACCCTGCTACGCCGAGAGATACAAAATCCAACTTTCAGTCTACATCTCTCTTCAATCTGTCAAACTTTTGAAAGAATACAACTTTATTCCAATTGTTTAAGTAGTCACTTTTTAATCTCTTGAAATTATATATCTCTCCTACTACTACACTGATAGTATGTTCTTCAAAATCGTAGAAGAGCTCAAGGAAATAGTATCACAACAGGATGTCCTGTTACAGGGCAACAGAGGAGGATGCCCTGCATGCTGCCACCCTTCCCATTCTCCTACCAACATGCGGAGATTTTTCCTCCCCTTCACCCTTATGTTTACTGTAAGCATTCTTCCATATTTAAGGGAATCCTTTCTTAGCTATCATGGGATCCTCTTAAGAACAGAGCGTTCCTGACTGGTTTGTCCCGTAATTTACTTTAGATTATGTAAAACTTCTGCAGGTTACTCCTGATACAATCCATTGTGATGGGGCTTAGCAATTCTACCTGACTAAGTTGATCTTACACGGTCAAACTTGACTATCCTTTACTGTCTTACTAGAGATACTTTGCCTCTATCAGCACTTTTCTCTTTAGATTCTGGAGATGAGGCTTCTGATTTTGTCCTTGGATTGTTGTGGGTCATCTCCCAGAGTGAAGTACATGAGTATCTGGGCTGTCTTTCACTCTCTAGCCTCCCAAGCCCAGACTCTCATGTAATGGGCACTTAATATATGTTTGTTGAACACCTTACCACATCTTCTCTGGCAATCTATTTTGGTAGACAAACTTTGCTTCAATTTTCTCTTTTTGCTTCTTCGTTAAGTAAAAACATTCTTTTAAAGCCATCAAGTTAATGTTTCCTTTGCATTCAAATTAAATATAACAATAACCATAGTATACTTAAACATTATTTTCTAGTTTAGAGTGAATTATAAATATTTCATTTATATGACCTCCTTGTGAGTTATATCAGAATAGGTATTATTGGGGTAGGTGAATAGCTCAGTGGTTAAAGCACTTCCTTAACAAGCTCAATGCCCTGTGTTCAATTCCCCAGCAACACATAAATGGGGTATGGTGGTACATTACTGAAATCCCAGCACTCAGCAATCTCATGCAGGAGGATTACCATGAGTTCAAGGCCAGTCTGAGCTACACAGCAAGTTCAGGACCAGCCTGTGCCACAGAGCAAGACCCTGTGTCAAAAAAAGATATTATTTTTATTTAACTTATGAGTAAAACAGGTACAAAATGGCTAATCAACTTGCCCAAAGTTATTGAATAAGGCAGAAGTTAAGTTTGTAAGGTTGCAAAAAAGGTCAGTACCCTTCAGTATAATATGTCCTTAGCTTCAGAAGCACACCTGATAAACTCAATAATCTTATACCAGCACAGTTATAAGCTATACTAATTTTAAACTTTCTTGTTCAAATACATTCATAAGGGAAAAAGAAAAGGGGTCACTCATTGCTTCCAGTACTCAGAATTAACCCCTATTGTGTAAATAGGCTTTTTTCTACACCTAGTTAAAATTGTTCTTTGATATTCATAAGGTAGATCCTAACATATTATTGTCTTTAGTTAAAAATTGGTTTTAATATAAACATTTTTCAGTGTCATTTCATAACTATGGGTATATCATACTTGCTTTAATCAAGTTTCCATTTTTGAACATTTCTTTAAGAAGTATAGGATTTATTTCTATTATAAACCTCTCTTTATGATTATTTTTGAAAATAAAACTTTGCATATATTATTTCTTCAAGATAAACTCTAAAAGGGGGGATTTCCAGCAAAGGAAATGAATATTCTGGAAATGAAAACAAGAACATATTTTTTCAATTCTGTGGTTATAACCCAGGACCTTCATACTGTTATCTATCTCCAGCCAAGTTTTTACTTTTGATTTTGAGAGAGGGCCTCTCTACAGTGCCCAAAGTGTGTTTTAGCTTGCAATCCTTCTGCTCCAGACTCCTAGAGTTCTAGGACTACAAGCCTTTTAAACAAAATTTTTAAAAAATTGAACAAGGAGCCAGGCATTGTGGCACATGCCTACCATTCCAGCATTTTGGGAGGCTGAGGCACGATTGCCAGTTTGCAACTTAGTGGTTTAGCAATATAGATTCTTTCTCAAAATTAAAATTAGATCTTTGTTTCTTTCTTTCTGTGTTTTTTTTTTTTGTTGTTGTTGTTGTTGTTTTGTTTTTTGAGATAGGGTCTCACATTGTAATCCAGGCTGGTACTAAACTCCCTATATAGCACAACAGGCTGGCCTGAGCTCGTGGCAATCCTGCCTCAGCCTCCTGAGAGCTGGGATTATAGACATGCGCCACCACACCCGGCTTATGTGGTACTGGAGAACCGAATTCAGGACCTTGAAATTTTCAGGCAAGCACTCTAACTGCTGAGCTATTTCTCAGCCCTCAAAATTAAAAATTAGAAAGAAAAAAAAGGACTAGGAATGTAGCTCAATGTGAATGCCCTGGGTTCAATCCCCCACACCACAAAAGAAATAAAGGAAGGAAGGAAAGGAAGAGAGAGAAAAAGACAAGGAAAAATAAACCAAAGATATATGATACGGCATAATGCAACTGATATACAAAGGACTCTTATAAATCAAAATTTAAAATACAGATGTATTAGAAAATAATGTGTGGCAATTTATTAGGAAAAGCACAAAAGGAAATACAAGTGCTATAGTCTGAACAATGTGAAACTCCAAATTTATCTGTCAAAACAAAATCTCTAAGATGATGAATTAAGAAGTATGACCTTGGGTAGTAATTAGATAATCGGGATAGATCCTTCACTAACGGAATTAAGTTCCTTATATTTTCAGGGTTTATTTGTTTTTATAGTACTAAAGATTAAACCCAGGACCTTCAAACTGAGCTATATCTCCAGCCCATTTTAAAATTTTGATTTTGAGGCATGGTCTCAGTAAGTCACTAAATTGCCCAACCTGCCAACCTGGGCTCAAACATGCATGCAATCATCCTGCCTCAGCCTCTCAGAGTGCTAGGATTGCAGGCCTGCAGCATGAGACCTGGCTCGTTTTTGATGGGATCTCCAAAGGCAAAAGGCTCTGTATTCTATTACAAATCCCATGAGCCACCCAGGCCCCTGGAAATGATTCTTTGGTTTTATTATTGCAAAGGCTACTTATAAAATCATGAATTAAATTTAGGAAAGCAGCCATGAAATAGCTGATTGCACTTCCTTAAATGTAGTCCATACAAGCTAATGTCCCCCAGATTATAGGATTGGAAGGAAAGTTATATCCATGCACTTCCACTCTTACTGTAGTAGTATGACCTATGCATTTAAACATGGCAACTTTAGATCCACTGACCATGCCACGAGGAACTGAATCCTGAGGAAAAACAAACTATGAGATAGCCAATAAAACCCCACATTTCTCAATATAAAAAAAGAAATGTTGTAAATATTAGGCCTGAATTCCTGCTCTCAAAGGGTCCTTCTGCCTCAGCCTTCTGAGCAGCTGGAACTATAGCACATGCCGCTGCACCTGATAAAGAAGTCCTTGGGCGTGTCTTTGTCCCTTTCACCAGGTGTAGCAACATAACACCATCCAAGAAGAACAGGTGGTCACCAGGCACTCAATCTGCTGACGCCTTGATCTTGGGCTTCCCAGTTTCCAGAACAGAAATATAAAGGTCTATTGTTTTTAAGCTGTAAAATAAAATAACCCCCTAAAACCAGAGGTCCCCTAACATTTGACTTTGTGTGTGTGTTTGTATGTGTGTTTGTGTATTAATGGTGACTCAATCCATAACTCTCACACTAAGCTATATTCTAATCTATTTTTCAGGGTTTCTCTTGTTTGTTTATTTGTTTTTGGAGACAGGTTCTTACTCTAGTCCAGGCTGGCCTTGAATTCCCAGCAATCCTCCTACCTCAGCCTCCCGAGTGCTGAGATTACAGACGTGCACCACCATGTCTGCCTTTTATGGTGCTGAGGAATCAAACTCAGATGCTTAGTGCTTGCTAGGCAAGCGACTTAACCACTGAGCTACTCCTCCAGCACCCCCAACCCCTTTTTAAGTTTTATTTTTGAAACACTACTTTGCCTAGGCTGGGCTTGAATTTGCAACTCTCCTGCTTCAGGCTGTCAAAATGCTGAGAAAAACAGGCATATGCCCCAACACTCAGCCAGGCACATAGTCCTTTAGTAGGTTTTAATGTACATGCCAAATAAAATGGAAGTTGTGCTACAAAGGAAGAGGAGACTTGAGGCTGTAGAAAACTGAATAGTTTCTGTCACAAACTAAAAAATCTCAAAACATTTTAGTATCTCATTTTTTTTCTGCATCATATTTTGAGATCGAGGTCAACTATCTGTTGGTGAAATGAGAGAGGGAAAGGAAACATTCATTGTTGCTTAGGTGACTAAGAGGAGCCTAGCCCAAGGTGATGGCCAGCCTCTCCATCTTTCAGGTACAAGGGTCCACATAAAAAAGGAGATCTTCCTTAGAGTCAAGAAGTGCCCAAGGGACAGCCCTTGATTATAGAATCAGTTGTTTGGGTTCAGATATCCATGTCAAGATCCTCAAAGTATGAGAAAGTGCCACAGACAGGAAGGGAGTGGGAGTGGGCCACCAGCCATGCATGGGGGACCATTTCTACCTATACTGCTCCATTCTGGTGTGAAACTCCAAGAATTTCAAAAATTCTAAATTCAAAACTGCCTTTCTGTGTCGTTTGGAAATTACATATTTCAAAATAAGAAGACACAATATAGTTTCTTTAAGTTTGTCAGTATGATTTACAACATAAATATATAGATATAGGCTATGTGGGCATAATCAGTTTTTTCTCTTGTCCTGGGCCTTGCCAATATTTGTGATGGTCGTGGGCAAGGCTCTTCTGCCCAGCTGGGAAGGACTGCAGTTCCATCGCTGAGTGTTGCCACTGCTTCTCTGGCTAACATTAACTGGCACCAAAGACAGATTCTGAGTGGAAGGGGTCCAGGTGCAGAGTCTCTCTTGGGGTACATGTTCACATTTTCTAGGACTGCTTTCAGATATTAACTCTGCTACACAGGGCCATGGCCTGGCTTGACCACCACCAGAGGGTTTTTGATTCATACTCCCGGTACTCCTTTTGCTAGGACCCGCTTGCCTGCTGATAGCTTCCTACTAAGAAATACTCCCTAAATCACCTCAATCCCAGCCATTTGTCTCAGAGCTCACTGGACAGAAAACATTTATCTTGCCATGAGGAATGGAGACGATGCATCTATCTCCAGTTCCTTGTCCTTCGTTCAGATCAAGTGCCCTACTCAGGAACACACTCAGCCAGGAAGTCGCCTCCCTCTCCCTCTCACCCTCAGGCCTACTTGGCATTGCAAACAAAGAAAAAGCGGGGCTTTCCTGGGAAGAAAACGAAAAGCCTCTTGCCTTAACACACAGCCACAAGGCTGACCCTGACTCCCCATTTCTTCCTTCTTCTCTGAACTGGAAGCTGATGGAGCTGGGACTGCTGCTCAGGAAGGTGTCTGCAGCAGGTGATTCTCCTCAACCGCCAGCTCACAGCACCATCCGGGTGAAAAGTAACATCTGCTAATGACCACCTGCCTTACCAAACCTTAATTTTGTTTCCGATTGTGTCAAAAAAATGTTTATGCCGGGGCTGGAGGAATGGCTCAGAGGTTCAAGTGCTTGAGTAAGCGCTAAGCCAAGTGCTAAGTACCCGAGTTCGATTCCCCAGCACCACATAAACTGGGCGTGGTGGTGCATGCCTTTAATCCCAGCACTCGGGATGCTGAGACAGGAGGATTGCCGTGAGTCCAAGGCCAGCCTGGGCTCTGAAGTGAATTCAGGATCAGCCTGGACCAAAGAGTGAGACCCTGTCTCAAAACAAAACAAAACAAAATGTTTATGCCACGGGGCTAGCAGATTGGCTGGGGGTCAACACATGAAATTAGCCAGGTGTCCTCAATCAAGAGGCTGAGGCAGGAGAATTGCTGTAAGTTTGAGCTAGCCTGAACTACATGGACTACACAGCAAGAAAGCAAGACTCTGTCTTAAAAATTTGTTTGTTTTCATTTAATACGTCTCATCATAAAACATTATTCCTGCATCGTTCTGCGGTTTTGTTTTGCTCAGGTTTTCCGATTTCTGTGTATTCTTCCTGGTTTTTTTTTTTTTACATGCTGTTTTTGTTTGTTTGTTTTTTATTTTTAAGAAAGGATCTTGCTCTGCAGTTGAGGATAGTACTGAACTCACTATATAGCCCAGGACGGCTTCAAACTCATGGCAGTCTCCCTGCCTTAGCCTCCCAAATGCTAGGTTCAGAGGTGTGCCATCAGCCTAGCTTATTTTTATGTGATGCTGGGGAACTGAACCCAGGGCCTTGCCTACGGTAGGCAAAGTGCTTTAATCACTGAGCTATGCCTCCAGCATATTTTTTTTTCATTTCAATTTGATGTCAACTTTCCTAAATTGAAGCCAGGTGCAGTGGCACGTACCTATAATGCCAACTACTCAGTAGGCTGGACCACAAGTTTGAAGTGAGCCTGGACAATTTAGCAAGACTGTCTCAGAATGAAATCTAAAGAGGATCGCAAACATAAGTACTTGCCTAGCCCGCACCAGACCCTGGGTTCAGTCACTAATATTGTAAATAATAAGAATAAGAATACTTCCTATCTCACTTGTTAAAAAGTGAGGGTACCGTATTTTGTTGATTTATTGATGACTGAGGATTGAACCTATAGCCTTCACACTAAGCTGTATTCTCTCTCTCTCTCTCTCTCTCTTTTCTGTGGTACTGAGGATCAAGCTCAGGGCCCTCAAAATATATCCCCAGACTTACATTTCCAACCCATTTTTTATAGCATGTTAATATTACAATCCTTTTCATTCCCCTTCTTGGCTCTCCCGCCCCATTAAAAAAAATCTATGTGACTAATATCCTACCACTTTATTTGTTATTTTTCAAATTTATATATACATGAATTTCAAATTCTGTAACACATTAGAGACATGGGGTTGAGGGAATCAATGACTGTCTATGCCCTGCCCCTTTTCAGAAGTTCACCCCTTTCTTAGCTGACCATTGCCCCTTTTTCTACCCTGTCATTCATGTTGGAACCTTTTAATGCCATTCCAGTTCATTTTTTATTTTTGAATTTGAGACATGGCCTTGCTAAGTCACTAAAGGCCCATGCTGGACTTGAACTTGCAATCTTCCTCCTGCCCCAGCTTCCAAGAGCACTGGGATTATAGGCCTGTCTCTAAAATGGGGAGGAGAAACTGGAAATCTAACTCAGTATTGAAGCCTTGGGATCAAGTTTCAAGTGCCATGAAAAAGAAAAAGAAAAAAGAACTGTGATGGGTTCGATCTTCCTTCACTCTTGGTTGGCATTGCATGGTCCGATGACTTTCTCAAGCTCTCCTACTCGTCTCCCTTTTATCTCACAGATATTTTCTTTATTTTTGTTTTGCATATCAATCCTTCTAATTTTCACTTCTCAGGGTCTCGGACTAATATGGTCAATACTGGGAATGGCCCAAGAAAACATGTAGCAAGATGAGAATTTGCACTGGCTCCCCCCAACTGCCCAGCAGGTAAAAAGAATACCATCTTGGTTAGTAGGGGTATTGGTTAGGGTTCTATGAGAGGCAGAAGTGATGGAAATTATAGAAAAAGGGATTTATTTGGAGGGTTTACAAGTCTAAGGCGAGAGATAGCTCAGAATGGCAGCCTGCACGTGGGAGAGTTGGAGGGTCTGTCAGCTGCTCAGACGTGAGGCAGAACACCTGGCCGGGACTGCAGGACAGCAGGTGAGAGTTGGCTGCAGATTTTACTTGTTTAAAGAACAATGGTGAAGACTGGAGACTGAAGATTGGTGATGTGGAGAAAGGAGCAAATTGATGTCTGTAGACAATCACAAACGCAAGAACTTTCCCAGGAAAAGCTGTAACAAGCTGTCTTCTTCCTTTTATTTAGTTCAAGGTGCTAGCTGGGCCTCCGCAGTCCCCACAGGTGAATGTTCCTCCCTCATTCACTGGCCCTAAGTCACACACACACACACACACACACACACACACACACACACACACACACACACACACCCACCCACCCACCCAAAGCTCCACCCGGGGTTGACATAACCCCTTTAATGTTCACAGCAGGTACAACACAGATATGCTCTAGCATAAAGTGGCATCTCAGCTGCAACTGTGTTGAGCTTGGAAAGTGCCCCAGTAGAAGGAAGTGCTATAGTAAATATGACGATGCAAACATTTAAAAAAAGAGAGGAATAGTGTCTAAATGATGTTAAAGTTGGGTGGTTACTACTATGTTGTATTAGCCCTCTGCAGTGGGCTAATGGGAGACTGAGGGCAATTAATAAGCAGATTTTGGTTCAGTGAGAGTGTCATAGGGCCTGGGGTTGCTTACAAAGAGAGCCTTATCTCTGGAGGAGGAAGGCAGTACACAGCTGAGTGGCAGACTGAAGACCTAATTGTTAGGGTGTCTGAGCTCTAGAGGCATTAGAATGTTCTGCCAAGGCAGGTCTGGACCAGCTTTCCAGGAGCACTGAAGCACAGTATACAGGCAGCACTGTAGATAGATGAAGTGCCATCCTTAGCACACAGTGTGTGCGTTAAGTCAGAGATTTCTCTGTGGTGCAGTGTACTCGATGGGAAGAATGTATAGGTACTGGAAGCAAAAGATACAGGCAGGAGTCACCCCAATTACTACCACATCCAATTCCCCGCGGAGGGATTCGTGTTTCGTGTCCCTATGACTCATGCTTCTGCAGGATTGAAAGTATGGGTCTCTATAGAGAACACACTCCTCAGAAGAAACAGTAAGAATCTCATTGAACTACAGACTGCAACTGCTGCTAAGGCCCTTTGAACTCCCCAGTCCCAGGGACCAGAAGGCAAAAGGAGGACTCACCATTATGTCAGGGATAATGAATCTTGCTGAACAGAGAGGTGGCCTCTACATGATGGAGACAGGAAGGAATACTTCTGCGAGACAGGTGATCCATCTGGGCAGTTCTTGGTACTCTCTTGTTCTGTTGTAAAGGAAAAGGGGTTATAAACCCTTCAACTATCACAGGAAAGAAACTTCCTAGTATACTATTTTTCCATCCCTCTAACTCATACATAAAACATATCTCCTTCATTTTAGGATCCTTTAATCCTCTGTATCCTGCCCAATTTTCTATGTGAGAAAGATATGATAACCTTTCTGGTTCGGATCCTTCAAGAATAAAAATTTGGGGCTGGAGGAATAGGACAGTGGTGCTTTTCTGGCCAGGTTATTTGGTGTTCTGTATGCTTCTTGTATCAGCAGAGTAATTTATTTTTATAGATTTAGGAAATTTTCTGCCGTGATTTCAGTGAATAATCCTTTATATATTTTGTGCTGTCTTCTGCACTGCCTCTCACGTCCATAATTCTGAGGCTGGCTCTCTTTGAGTCATCCAGAAGCTGTTTTATCCAGCCACCTTCCTCTCCTTTGTTTTGGAGTCATCACTGAGTTAAGCATTTAATTCTTGAACTTTATCTTCAGAGTCTGAAATTCTGTCCTCACAGTGTCCAAGTCAGCTTCCTCTGCTTTCAAATGAATATTTCGTATCCTAAATTTTGCTAGATTTCTTTTCAGATTTTTCAATCCACTTCTAAAATTCATATCTTGCATTGTCTTATTTACCTCAGCCAGTTTTTTTATTTGTATCTTCTATGAACTCAGCAAACTTTTTATCCATGAAGACCATTTAGTAGATTCCTCTTTCAGCTTGCTAATCATTTCTTGGGTGTATTTAAGTATTTCTTGTTCGAACTGATTGACTGTTTGGTCCCCTTGTTTTTTGACTTCCTTACTCATAAGTACACTATTTCAGGGCCCAAGACAACAGCTTCTGGGCAGTCAAGAATCTCTGTGAATGTCCTATTGCCTTGTCTTCCCATGATTCTATTGCTAAATGACTTCACTTTCATGGCATCACTAAGGCATTTCTCTAAAGTGTGTATGAAGGTTGTGTGGGAAGCCAAAAGCCCACTGAATTCTAGAAATATGTGGTAAAGAGGACCTAACAGTTGAATGGTGTCTTCTCAGTAAAACTCAGCTTTCTCAGTAAAACTCTCATGTTTCTACTGGCTTCTGTCTCCCAAGGGCAGGGCTCTCTGCCCTTTGCAGTCTTTCCTAGGCACTGGTTAAGAATGTCCTCAGATTCCCTTGTGTGGGTTCCTTCTGTAGCTCTTTTAGCCAAAACAGGCTCTTTTCAAAATGGCTCTTGCCCATATCTCTTCCTAGTATGGCTACCAAGAGGTGCTTCTCCTGAGTTTATCTGTTGAACTGCAGGGGGCCTTTTCAAGGAACACTCTTAAAAAGCTACAGAGCATCTGTAGTTTGCACTACTCATGAGCTCATTTCTGGAGACTAGGGCTGCTGGTTACTATTAATTCCTGTGGCTCCCAGCTTCCCTTGATCTGAATCTGCCCACTGCTCACTCTGCTCACTGCTCTTCCGTGGAGGCCTAGGGCAGCTTCCTAGGCTGGTACATTCTTCAAGCTCCGATATATCTTTGGGGTTTCCAACTTTCCTATGACCTCCTTTCGATTCATGGAGCTCTCCTCACTATCCAAGCTACATTAAGCAAGTAAGCTGTTGTATTTTTAACAGTATCTCAATTTTTGGGATGAGCTTGTGAGGAGCCATTGAGCAGGGCTACTACTCAGTCACTATCTTGTCCAGATCACCTTTCATCCTGTCTTGTCAAGTATCTTAAGCACCCATCAAATTCTTGGCTGCCCTGGCCTAAACACCTCCCGTAAGCCCCCATCTATCAGTAATAACTTTCCGTTCTGAACTTTTACAGCACTTCTCCCACCACTCACTCAACTCTTCCAAAATGCTACCACATAAAGCAAGTTTATTTTTCTATGTATACATCTCCCATTTGGTTTTGTTGTCTTCTGGACTTAGTGGCCATTTCATCAGTCTTTCTAATTTCCATACTTCACCCAGAGCACTATTTTTAGAAGAAGCTCAGTTCAACTATCACAGGGAAGAAACTTCCTAGTGTCTTTTTTTCACATTCCTCTAGCCCACTACTCAAAAAGTGTCTCCATCTCAAGATCCCTTAATTCTCTGTACTCTGCCCCACCTCCCATACATTTTGCCATATGTTTTGGCTCAGGAGAGACGGCACCATAGATACCTGTCAATGAAACATGTGTGATCTGTATTGTAGTGATGCTGCAGAGAAGTTGCCAGCCAGCCAAGAGGAGCTGGAGTATTTAATAAGCAGAGGTCCCTTCCACTTATCTCCTGCTCCATTCTCCAGTTGAATAAAAAGGACTCGAGGGACAGTGGGACCATAAGATGAAACTGCCCACCATAAAAATACTTATGCTAGAATGTTATGTGAATGAACAATAAAATTCTGTTAATTTAGCTCACTGAAACTTTGGCGTTATTTCTTATATTATTTGAAATTATTAGAATAATTCTAAATTTTTAAGCCAATTATCCTTTTAGAGGGAGGCTTTCATTTATGGGACTTTTGATGACCAATAAGGTAGATCGTTCTTATGCAAGAGCATGAGTACATTGTGTTGCCTTTGGCAAGGTGATGCTCACATTCAAGACTACGTTGGTTAAGAGAAGCATAGATACATGCAAATACAAAAACTTTTCATAAGCCAGACATGGTGTCACATGATGTAATCCCAGCTACCTGGGAGGCTATGTTGCAAGCTTGAGGCCAGTCTGGGCAACTTAGAAAAACCCTGTGTCAAGATAAAAATACAAATCTGGGTTTGTAGTTACACAGCTGTAATACCCAAGCACTCTGGGAGACTGAGAATTACAGAAGGATCACAAGTTTGAGCCTAGCTTGGACACTTTAGTAACCTACTGAGACTGTCTCAAAAAGAAAGAAAGAAAGAAAGAAAGAAAGAAAGAAAGAAAGAAAGAAAGTAAGTAAATAAAAAGGACTGGGAATGGAGTTCAGTGCCTTCAAAAGTCCTGAATAAATACACATATGTCAGGGAGTGGGGCAGGCTGGAAGCACAGCTCAGTGGTAAAGAGCTTACCTAGTATGTGTGAGGTCCTGGGTTTAATCTCTAGTTTATATATTTTTTAAAACGTTTCGCAATGATACGCTGACTTTGAGGATCCAGGGATACAGCAGCAGGTCTGTCAATGGTTAGGTCAGTGACCTAACCATAGTGTTCTTGTGACATGATCTTAGCTGTCTTTTCCTGTGTCTAGATTAACTTCCTTTTTTTACTTTTCTCCAGCCTTCTTGAAAAATTCTTCCAAAACTAGTTCCTGATTATCCTTCCCATCTCTACTAGCCACTCCTCCAAAGCTAGAGTCAATGAGACTGTCACTTATCAAGCACCTGAAAGATACCCCGTATTTTACATATTATCTCAGTCTTTCCAACAATCCTGTAGGGTCAGTATTTTTTCTCATAACTATTATTTCCATTAATATATGCTTGAAGTACATAATAATTACATTTAACTTGGCAAACTGGTGCACATACTTATCACATCTTAATCCTTTTTACTTCCCGTCTCCTCCCAGCTTCTATCACCCTGTTACATGCAGATCCCCTTTCCATCTCCACAAAGTCTACCTTACTGTTTCCTAACGTCTCCTTTTTCTTTTGCTCTCTAAATTAAGTTTCTCATATAAGAGAAATCATGAGATATTTAACCTTTTATGTCTGATTTATTTCAATTAGCTTTATGGTCTCAAGGTGTGTTCATTTTCCAACAAATGACTCAAATTTATCCTTCTTTTCTGTACTGGGAATTGAACACAGAACCTTTACCCTGAGCTACATCACTACCCATTTTTGATTTTTCACTTCGAGACAGGATCTCACCAAGTTGCTAAATTGCCTGGGCTGGGCGCGATCTTGTGATACTCCGGCTTTTGCTTGCCAGAGTGCTGAGATTACAGGCATGCACCACTGACTTTTTCCCTCTTTAATGCAAAGTAGCTGTGTACTCCACTCATCTGTTGGTATTCCCATAGGTTGCTTCCAAAATTTAACAATTTGAGTTGTGTGCTACAGCTACACGCATGGGTATGCCAGTGTCACTATAATATGTTCCCTTTAACTCTTTTGGAAAGAGAAAAGAGGTATAGATGAGTCAAATGGAATTTTTATTTTTAATTTTTTGAGGAATCACCATACTGATTTCCATGGTGGTTGTACTACTCTAGAGTCCTGCCAATGGGGCAGGACTTCCTTTTCCCCACAACCTCGCCAGCATTTGGTATTTTTTGAGTCCTTGTTAATAGCTATTCTTATAGAATCTGAGTGTTGCTTTGATTTGCATTTCTCTAAGGACAGAAGAAGTTGAATATTGTTTTCATGTACTTATTGGCCATTTGTACCTCTTTTCTATTGCCTGTTTTTTGGTTGAGTCTTTCATATTGCAGGATTTAATTATTTTGTTTCTTTATATATTCCAGATATTAGTTCTTTTTCCAAGAAGAAGCTGGCAAAAATCTTTTCTCATTGTGTACATTGTCTTTTCATGCTGTTGGATGTTTGCTTTGCTTTGCAGAAGCCTTTTAATGTAGTAGAATCCCATGTGTTGATTCTTGGTCTTATTTCTTGTGCAACTGGTCTTGTGCCTATCTTTATGTTTGAGGTTTACTTATTTTATTTTTTATTTTATTTTATTTTATTTTTTTTGAGACAGGGTCTCGCTCTGTGGTACAGGCTGGTCCTGAATTCACTTCAGAGCCCAGGCTGGCCTTGGACTCACGACAATCCTCCTGTCTCAGCCTCCCCAGTGCTGGGATTAAAGGCGTGCACCACCACGCCCAGCTTATGTGGTGCTGGGGAATCGAACTCGGGTACTTAGCAGTTGACTTAGCACTTGCTCAAGCGCTTTAACCACTGAGCCATTCCTCCAGCCCTACTTATTTTATTTTTCCAACAGATTCAGTATTTCTTTTTCAATGTCTAGGTCTTTGACCCATCTTGACTTAATTTTAGTAAAGGGTGAAAGATGTGGGCTTAGACTCATTTTTTCGTGTGTGTGTGGATAACCAGTTTTTCCAGCACCATTTGTTAAAGAGGCCATCTTTTCTTTAGTGTATGTTTTTGGCTTTTTGTAAAAAATCTGACGGCTGATGGTACCTGGGGTTGTTTCTGCATTCTTAATTCTGTTTCATTAATTCACTTGTCCATGTTTGTGGCAATATAATGTGATATTCATCACTGTTGCTCTGTAACATAACTTGAGATCCAGGATTGTGATGCTTTCTACTTTGTTCTTGCTGCTAAAGATTGCTTTGTCTATTCCTGGGCTTCTTCCGGTCCCATATAAATTTTGGGATGGCTTTTTCTAGTTGGGCTCTGTATTACTATTGCCACTTTACAGGTGGGAAAACAGTAGTTCCATGATTAACTGATATGCCCTATCACACTGCTTGCACCATCTGGAATTCAGTTTTTATGGCACCAGACTATGCTCCCATTGTATGAGAAATCCTTCATTAACTCATAGTTATCACAGTATTTTTTTTAACACCACTTCTAATCTAGAGCTGTTGACTGTAGAAGTGAGGAATGTATCAATATTTACTTAATCCTTTCCTACACATAAAAGGGGTTGTAAAAAAAAAAAAGTTCTTTTGTTGCAGCTGCTTTCTAAGCCTTCAAACTAAACGGGTTCCTCTTTTCATTTTTTTCTTCTCCTCCCTCCATTTTTCTGTCTCTTTCTTTATAAAATAACAAACTACACATGATAGCACAAGGAACAGTGGTGGGAACACTCCACAGGGCTCCTGTGTGGACTTTCTTTGGATGACTCTGCAGACCATGACACTGCTTCCAGGCCTTCCTTATTTTGCTCACTCTCTCAGGGTCACATGTGCAGCAGTCATAACGTTGAAATTCCAGACTTGGATGAGATGAACCATATCATAATGAAAAGTAATTATCTTTATTACTTTTAATGCCTGCCCCTTAATACATCTCAAATGTCAGGGCCACTTCAGGAAACTAGGTAAATTTCCTATGCTCCATGAAGAAGAAGCTATCTCTAGTGATAGAGTTGAAGGTCAGATAATTTTATCTTCCCAGAGAGACCTGTGTAGTGAGAGAGACAGTCCATTCAGTGACTAAATGCCTTCCTTGTGTCAGAAACTACTGGGAAGTGAAGGCATATAATAATAATGGCAGAATCCTTACCCTAAATAACTGGGAAGTCATTTATGAACAGCTATTTTAACCCTCCCCATTTCTAGATGTTTAATTTAATTGCTTTAGAAGAGCATAATTCATAACAACAACTCAAAATCACTTGTTAAAATAGAAATGACTGAAATTAGCATAATTCACAGTCTTTTATTTATTTTTCAAAAATATCTATTGTGGTTTGTTTGTTTGTTCAGGCAGGGTTCAGGCTGGTCCTTAGTGACTTAACAAGACCTTGCCTCAAAAAAGAAAAAAAAAAAAAAAGAAAAGAAAGAAAAAAGAAAAGAAAATGCCTGGGATAGGAGTATAGCTCAGTATGAAGGCTCTGGGTTTAATCCCAAATACTGAAAAAAGAAGAGAAGAATTTGATAAAAGCTTCTTTTATTTTATTTAGTTATTTTTAAAACAGGGTCTCACTCTGTAGCCCAGGCTGATCCTAAACTCACTATGTAGCCAATGCTGGCATTGGACTCAGGGTAATCCGCTTGCCTCAGCCTCCCATGTGCTGGGATTACAGGCATGCGGTGATGAGGAATGAAATCAGGTCCTTGAGTGGCAAGGCAAGTACGTTAACCACTGTGTCATTCCTCCAGCCTTGATAAAAGCTTTAAAATGCAACATAAAGCACTTGGGAGATTACAGGAAGAAAAGACGCTTTTTTATTTTTTGATACTGGGGATTGAACCCAGAGCGTTGGAACTGAGCTACATCCTCAGCCCTGACCCTCTTTTTTATTTTTTATTTTGAGACACTTGCCCAAGCTGGACATGAATTCGTGATTTTCCTACTTCAGCCTCCCACAGTAAAAATGCTTATAACTGGCAAATTGTGGGTACATTTTGTGGAATTCTGTTGGAACTGGATGCATGAGATTTGAACACACAGAGAAGGCCTTGAAGAGACCAGCAAGCATCTACAATGATGTGCTGTAGTGAGTTGAATATAGTTAAGTCTTTTTCGGGGTTAGGGAGGTACTGGGAATTGAACCCAGGGCTTTTGCTCTGAGCTACACCCTCAGTCTCTTTTCACTATTTGAGACAGGCTCTCCCTAAGTCGCTAAGTTGCCCGGCTGGGCTTGAACTTGCAATTCTCCTGCCTGTGTCTCCCAGGCCTGTACCAGTGGGCCCAGATTCAAGTCTTAGGTAAACGTGGTCATATCCAGAAATTAGAACTTTATAGGGGTTTTTTGTTCTGTTGTTGTTTTGTTTTTAGTACTAGGATTGGACCGAGGACTTCTGCACTGAGCTACATTCCTATTTTTGTTGTTGTTGTTGTTGTTGCTATTTTGTTTTGATTTTGCTTATTTTTAGATAGCATAAGTTGCTCAGGCTGGATTTCCCAGACTGCTGAGATCACAAGCATGTATAATAATACCCAGCTAGGAAATACGATCTTTGCAAATCTAATGAAGTCATCTTGGATTTAGAATGGATCCTAAATTCTGTGACTGATACCTGGGAAAGAAGGAGAGAAATCACAGACATCAAAACAATAAAGAAGCAGCCATATGAAGGTGGAGGTGTTAGGCTGCCACAAAACAAGGAACATCAGAGCTACCAGAAGCTGGGCGGGAGAGGCAAGACTCTCCTCAAGCCTTTGGGGGTGAAAGGTCCTTGCATACAACTTGATTTCAGAGTCTTAATTCTCAAAGCCATAAAAGAATCAATTTCTGTTGTCTTGCTAACAGTTTGGAGGTGATTTTTTGTGACAGCCTGTGATAGTTGGGGAGATTATGTCAACTTGAATCAATCAGGAACCACACCTGGATTAGGGTTTAGGAACCACACCTATATTAAGCAATTGGGAACCAGCCTGGATTGCTTAGTTAGGAACTAGCCTGGATTAGAGTGTCAGTGGTTTGTGGGCCAGTGAATGAGAAAAGAACATCCATCCGTATGTGGGAGGCCTAACTGGGAACTCAAACTGTATAAAAAGAAGGAAGAAGAAAGATTGTTATAGCTTTTTCCTCTGGGGAGAGACTGGACTTGATGGGACCTGGCTTCCTGTTTGTGATGTCGTGAGAAGCTGCCTCCACCTCTGCCTCTGCCACGTACTTCCATTGCTGCCGGCAACCCCTGAGTGGACTGCGACATCGTGAAACTGTGAACAAAAATAAACCTTTCTTCCCCTAAACTTGTGGATGTCAGATATTGAGTCACAGCAATGAAAAAGTAACTAAGCCACAGCCTTTGGGAAACAAACAGACATACTATGATTTCTGTGCCTTGTGCCAGCAACCGTATGCACCAGTGAGCAGAATCAGAGTGACTCAAAAGAAGAGGTTCTCAGACTTGGGCTGGGCCTGGTGTCAACCTCAATGAGAAATTAAAGGAATTGAGCAAAGTCAGAGTACTAGAATAGGCAAAGTTTACTTATACTGAAGAAATTAAAAGGCTACCGACCAGGCCCAGCGGTAAAGGCTGGTAAAGGCTTGTAATCCTATCACTGTGGGAGCCTGAGCCAGGAGGATCACAAATTTGAGCCCAATCTAGGCAACTTGGGGACCTAGTGAGACATGTCTCAAAATAAAGACAAAAAATGGGCTAGGGATATAGATCATTGAGAAGGCCTTGGGTTCAGTCTCAACTACCACCAAAATTTTAAAAAAAGGCTAAAATTAGGGGATGAATCAGATTGAGTATGAAGAGTGTGTAAATGTCATAGAAAGGAGAGCAGTAGACAGAACTGCAGTTCCACCTCCTGGAAGTACACCAATTCTTAGTGATTACATGCTTTAGCATGTGGACAGCAAAAATGAATCATGGTCAAACACCCTTCACTTTGAGGAGGCTGGGGAATTGTGGGGCTCAGGACTCAAAAGATACCATCATGAAGGCTGGTGGAGTCTCTGAGAATGATAGTAGAAGGCACAGACGGGGAAAGGTTAGCTTGACCTAGAGACCATAAAAGGTTGTTATGGAGGTCAGAGAAATGTTGAAAGAGGGCAAACACCCCAAAGGAGGGGCTGGAGGAATAGTACAAAATTTAGAGCTCTTGCCTAGCAAGCAGAAGGCTCTGAGTCGATTCCCCAGCAACACATAAGCCAAGTGTGGCGGCTCACATCTGAAGTCCCAGCGCTCAGGAGGATTGCTGTGTGTTGGAATTCAGCCTGAGCTACATAGTGATTTCAGGACCAGCCTGGACTGCAGAGAAAGACCCTGACTTTTAAAAAAAAAATGACTTCGAAGGAATAGCAGCTCAGCAAGAATGAGAGAGTGGGCAAGGAGTGGCTCTGGAGGAAAGGCGGGAAAAGCTCTGTTCATTTTCCACAGAGTCCAAGGAGTTAGTAGAGATGAGATTTCTCAAGATGGCTTGGAAAATGTGTGTGATCTGGGGAAAGTCAGGTCCCAGGCATTACTAATGATTTTAACTGGAATTTTTTCAGAGCTCTCGAGGTCCGATCTCAGCAGTCAAGGAAACATAGCTCAGCAATAAAAAGGTCCATTTTAAGTACTTAATTTTTAGTTTAGTTAAAAATTAACGTCATGGAGAGAAGTGCATTATTAGTGCACAATAAAAATCTTTTTAAAAGTCCCTTTTCTGTTAGGCCTGGTAATACAGGCCCTTAATCCCAGTACTCTGAGAGGCTGAGGCAGGAGAACTGCAAGTTTGAGTTCAGTCTGTGTAACCCAGCAAACGACTTACCAAGATAAAATTGAAACTAAAAATTGGGCTATGGATGGACCTCAGTGCAAAGGCCCTGGGTTGGTTACCTGACATCATAAAAGTAAATAAATAAATAAATAAATAAAGTAGACTGGGATATAGCTCAGTATGAATGCCCTGGACCTAATCCCTACACACACATACATACATACAAATCCCTCTTCATACATGGATAACAGCTATTGCCCCAAATTTCCTCTCACACTCCTCTCACACTACCCAAAGCTTTTGTTGAAAAGGTAACTGGACAGCATGAGCATAAGAGACCAATCCCTAGCTGTTGCTCTGGAATTCAGTTTTTGTCTTCTGTTGTTTTGACTGTTGTTGTTTTGCTTGATTTGGTTGTGGTGGTGGTGGTGGTGGTGGTATCAGGATTGAGTCCAAAGCTTTCATGTTGAGTTATATCTCCCTAGCCCATTTCTATTTTTTAAGATAGAGACTCACTAAGTCACTAAATTGCCCAGGCTGGGCTTGAACTTGTGATTCTCCAGCCTCAGCCACCCTGAGTGCTGTGATTATAGGCCTGCACCAATGGACTCAACTCGAGAATCTGCGTTCAAGCCACACCTTCCTCGGCTTCTCCTAGCGGAATGGGAGCTAGAATACTGGGCTTCCTGGCAGTCTTTCTGAACCTTTCTTAAAGCTACACAGAAAGCTGGGTACCGTGATGCAGTCTTGTATCTCAACACTCTGAAAAGCTGAAACAGGAAGACCAGAAATTCCAGCCTAGCCTTGGCACTTTAGTGAGAACCTATCAAGTTAAAAAGAAAAATAAATAAATAAATAAATAAAAAAGAGCTGAGGATGTAGCTTAGTGTGAAAGCCCTGAGTTCAATCCACTGTACAAAACAAAAAACGTGCACAGGAGGTGGGATGCATCTGGAATTCTAGCACTTGGGTGACTTGGGTAGAGGATCTCAAGTTCCAGGCCAGCCTGGGCTACATAATGATTTCATGGCCAGGTAGATTTTGCAGAGAGAGGAAGGGGATTGGTGGTCATGGTGGGGGGAGGTGACAGGGTTAGAAAAGGGGAAGGCAAGTAAGAATGATCAAGATGCAATGTGTATATTCATGAATGCCTCAAGTTGAATATAATTACTATGTATTACAATTACATACTCATTAAAAGAATAATTTTGGGAAAACATGAGTTTGTTACCAGTCTAAATCAGTGGTTCCCAACTTTTTTGACACAAGAGACTGGTTTATTTAAAGACTATCCTTCCAAGGTGGGGGTGGGGGTAAGAGGTGAATTTGTTATGCAGTAAGTCGTTGGAAAGTAGTTTTGAAATGCAGAGCAGCAGCAGGAAGTGAGCAGGGAGCGAAACCCCGCCTCCTGTCAGATCAGCAGCAGCATGGGAGCCGAAGCTCACTGTTCACACATATCGTACTTGAAGCTCATCTGTCCCAGAGGCCCAGTCCTTCTAAGGTCATGGAGAGGATGTCAAGAATGCCTGGACAACAGACTTGACAATAACTCTGTCTCAGAAAGCCAAAAACCAACCAACCAAACCAAATCCCAAACCAAACCAACCAAACCAAACCAAACCAAACCACCACACAGAAGTCTAAGAAGTTCCCATTCACTTTCCTTCTTTCCCTCTGTCTTTGACTGGAGATCAGATTTGCTTTGCAATCTGATGACTCTGTCAGCCTTTCTGCTGTGGTCACATTTTCCATCACAGGAAATCAGTCCTCTAGTTGATTTCTTATATGCTGGATTCCTTTCTTGTCAGGTGCTTTCTAAAGACCTAGACTAAGAATTATATATGTGACTTCTTTTACATGGTCCATCCTTGCTAAAAGTGGTCACTTATCAGGCTGGAATGGCCAGAAAAAGTAGAAGTCTCACCATCCCCAGTCCACCTTCCTTGTGGGAGGAAGTAAGCAAATACCATGAATTGTATTCCTCTCTCTCTACTCTAACAGTATTCAAGAGACTTTCAGGTGGATAAGACTACCTCAGGAAATGACTAATAACTTACTAGATAACATTTAATAAGCACTTTACATTTGCCATGTACTCTGTTAGGTAATTTATGTACGTTCTCATATTCAAACATTATAACATTATGAGGCAGAACTATTACCGTTCCCATTACACAGAAGGAGAACTAAGACTACATTATTCAAGATCACACAGTGGTAACTGGAAGAATTCGAACTTAAGGCAGGCTGGTTTCCACACAAATGGCTGGGCTCTTGTTATGCTGTAGGAGGGAGGTCACAACTCAGAGTTTCATAGACTACCCTCTACATGATTACAGAGGGGGATAAGGTCCGGATTTAAATTACACTGTGTTAATCAAGAAGTCAGGGAAAAGTAGAAGCCAAGTATTCTTTTTGTTTTTGCAGCTGTTTGAGACAGGTCTTGCTATATATTCCAGGCTGGTCTTGAACTCTATGTAGCTTAGACTAGGCTTGAATTTGGGATCTTACTGCCTCAGCATCCTAAGTGTTGGGATTACAGGCCTGTGCCATGGCACCTACCTTGCAGATGGTATTCTAACTCTAGATTTTCATCTTTACTGTTTCAAAAGCAAAAACAACAATAACAGCAACAATAAAAAACAAAGCCAGATCAGATCAGGATGATTCTTCTCTCACAACAGAGAAATAAACAAATATATAAGGGGGGCTAATGACAGGAAAGTAGCCCAGAGTATGTGAATATTCAAAAAGATACTTGCTGGGTATCTCAACCATCCCAGTACCCCTACCTACCCCAAGTTGGGACTTACATCTGAGGTGGGAAGAATAGTATTATAGATCTACAGAACTATGTATGGAATGTCTATGGGTAAGCCACTAGGAGAATGACGAGGAAGAAGAGGAGGGGTGCTAACCCCATTTGAGATTTGAGCTCCAACTGCCCTGGGTGGAATGATATGGTAGAGGCCTAGTCAGAGGAAAGGCGTTCACTGCAGGGCAAACAGGAAGCTGAGAGAGCAAGGAAGGGAAGAGTCAGAGTATACTCTCTGAGTCACATCCTAGCAATCTATCTCCTGTGGGTCAAGCCCCAAGCATCTATCCATTCCTGGTAAAACCTCAAACACCCTGCCCTTCCACCTGGGTCCTGCCTCTTTGTAGCACATGGAATCCACAACATCCAAATATATGGGGTTTATGGGGGAACATCAGATCCAAACATAACAAAAGTCCTCCAGATACACATTACATTGCCTTGTTAGCACAATTCAACATCACAAATACTTTCTGAAGGCTTCATATGTGTTGGAGCTTGTTCCAATTATAGGGGTCTGTGATGAGCAAGCTAGCTGAAGTTCCTGCCCTCTGGATGGGAAGACAGCTAACCAATCTTAATAGAAATGTGGGACATGTCTTATAAGGAAACTACAAGGCACTGCAGGACAAAGGATTCCTACTGTCTCCAGCCCAAATCAAGTTCCAATTTTAGGCAAGGCAAAACTCTTCACAGTCTAATTCCATGATACTTTTCTAGTCTACATTCTCACAAAAGCTGGGAACATAGCCAAGCTGTGTATGTGTGTGTGGATCTGAACATGGCAGGCTTTTGCTCATTTTGTTCCTGTTCCCTGGCAAGCAGTTACTTTCTTGAAAGATATTGTCCTTGGCACACTTAGCATTGCTCAAATTCTCCTGTTCTCTCAAGGACAGCCCCTTGTGTTTGTTTGGTGAGGTTCTTAGAGAAAAAACTCAAGCTGGACCCAGTGGCACAGGCCTCTAATCCCAGCACTCTGGGTGGCTGCAGCAGGAGGACAGAAAGTTTGAGTTCTGCCTGGGCAACCTAGCATGACCCTATCTCAAAATCAAAAATAAAAATGGGCTGGGAATATATTGTAGCTCAGTGTAAAGTCCTGGGGTTAATCCTCAATACCATAAAAACAAAACAAAAACAAAAAATTAAAAACAAACCTGAATACAGGGACAGTATTACCTACAACGAAGTCAGAGAGATGTGAGTGAGCTTTGTCTGGCCAATAGATTCAGGCCTTGGACCTTCAACCTCCTCTGGCTAGGCCTCTTCCTATTACTGATATTTAGTTCTTGGTATACAGGTGCTCACAAATGTTTGCTGAATTGAATTCCATTAATATTACAGTCCCAGGCCAGAATTTGGACTTTATGAAGGCCCTGGCTGTGAGCTGGTCTTAGAAGTGTTAATGATCAACTTCAGCAGTTTTTTGTGGCTAACAATGAGGAACATGCACCTTGCACTTTGCCTTGAAGTTCTGCCTGTTAGCTGGGAAACTGGACAAGTACTTAACAGCTGATTTTCAAACTTCTTAGAGCAGTGGTTCTTAAACTTTAGCAAGGTCAGAATTAATTTAGGGTCATCTACTAAAACAGATCCTTGGCCCCATCCCTTTTTTTTTTTTTTTTTTTTCATTTAAAACAGGGTCTTGCACCGTAGTCCAGTCTAAACTATACTATACTTTGTCTTCCAGGCTGGCCTTGAATTCACAACAGTCCTCCTGCCTCAGTCTCTCTAGTACTGGTATTGCAAGCATGAACCACCATGCCGAGGTTACGTTGTGCTGGGGGGTTGAACTCAGGGGTTTGCACTTGCTAGGCAAGCACTCTAACTCCTGTGCTATTCATCCAGCCCTCCCATTTCTACTTTAGTATGTTTGGGGTTGAGTCTGAGCATTTTAGAAACTTATTTAATGGGCTGGCTTTAGCTCAAGTACTTACTTCCTCATGCTGAACTTCCCATTCATCTAGAAATTTATTTATTTATTTATTTATTTTGGTGTTGGGAATGGAACCTATGGCTTTTGTACTCTGCTATGTCCCCAGCCAGATTTTTAGATTTTTGAGATAAGGTTTTGTTAAACTGTCTAGGCTGGACTCCAACTAGCAATCCTCCTGCCTCAGCCTCCCAGATAGCTGGGATTACAGGCCTGCGCCACTGGGCCTGGCTATATTTTGCATTTTCAGCTTGCTTATGGAATCTGCTGTGTTGACAAGATTCTTGGCAAGGAAGGCCAAACTGTGGTCAGGCTCCACTGAGCTCTCTCTTGTCTAGGCCTGACCTTAGGCACCTATGTCCTTCCTCATAGAGTACAGTTATAGCAAGAATCCTGCTAAGTCAGTTCAACCGGAATCTTTCACCCTTGATACCTGATTACTTTCTACGTCTGATCAGGTTCCACATCTCCCACCCTCCAGGTAAGTTTGAGCACCCTGGTTTGCCTTCAGTGAGATCTCTGTTAGATAGGTTTAGCCAGGTTCTCCTTTACTCCAGTTTCCTCTTAGTAATTTTCCATTCACTAACTCTCCACTTCCTTGGCAGTAAATCCCTTCTATTTTGTGTTTGGAGTTATCTCCATCTCTCTCCTCTACTGCAAAGCCCTACTGAGTGGTCCTTACATCCTTCACACAGTCCTGAATTAAGTTTACCTTATCATTCTTTAATGTCATGACAGGCCAGAGGAATAGCACAGTGCTTAAATCGCTTGACTAGCAATCATAAAGCCCTGAGTTCAATTACCCAGCATCAAAAATCCTGGGTGTGGTGGCGCACACCTATAATCCAAGCTCCAAGCTCTGGCGGAGGACAAGGCATGATTGCCTTGAATTCAGCCTGGGCTACAAAGCCTAACCCTGTATCAAAAAAAAAAAAAAAAAAAAAAAAAAAAAAGTGCTCCATACCGGGCGCAGACTCATGGAGTGTCTGAGCTGAATCCTGGCTCTACCACATCTTCTGTCCTGGTTCTAACCAAATCGCCCTACCTCTCTGTGCTTCATTTGTCTCATACGTGAAATCAGAATATAAGAGAGATTATGGTAAGTACACAAAGCAACACGTGGCACAGTGTGCATTAAACACTGGTTAATACTTACTATCAACTCATTTTCTGAAGAGGGATGACAAAGTTACGGTAGCTAACAAAAAAGCAAGGATTGTAGCCCTATTCAGTGCGGCCAGAAGAGCACAAGTTGCGACAGCCAAGCGTTTACTTCCTCTCCGCAGGGCTGGAAAGTACTGGGCCTGCTCAAGCTTTCTTTCACGTCCAAGGGCGTCCAGTAGTCCAGCCCCCTGGCGCCCTACGCCCGCGACGCTGCGCACGCGCAGGCCCGCTGCGCCCACGGCTTATGCACATGCGCACTCAGGTGAGCGGGTCCGGGCGCGCCGGCAGAGCAACATGGCGGCGGCCATGCGGGTGGCGGCAGCGGGAGCAAGGCTTAGCGTTCTAGCTGGGAGTCTCCGCTATGCGAACCGCAGCCTCTGCAGCCAGCCTGCCTCGGTTAATGAGCGCATCGAGAACAAGCGCCGCGCCGCGCTGCTGGGAGGAGGCCAGCGACGCATCGACGCGCAGCACAAGCGAGTGAGTCGGAGGCTGCAGCGAGCCCCACCCCTTCTCCTGCGACCTATCAGAGCGCGCCTAGCTCGGAGCGCCTGAGGTTTCTCAGCCAATCACCGCCGCGCCTGGGGGTCTCAGAGGGAACGCTCACCTGGAGAATCTGTGGCCTTTTGCTGGAGGCCGGTAAAATCTGGATGGGCAGCTGTGTCCTTCGTCCCACAGTTCCAAGGGGCTGGCATACCCTTGGAAAATTTAGACCAGCGGGCTGGGCTCCAGACACCTCGCCACTTAATAGCTGTAAATAAACTTTTGGTCAAGTTAATATCTAGGAATCAGTTTATCTTAATCAGAAAATGTTTCTCCTCTCCCCCTCTCCTTTCTCTATTCTCTCTCTCTCTCTCTCTCTCTCTCTCTCTCTCTCTCTCTCCCTCCCTCCCTCTCTCTCCCTCTCTCTCTCTCTCTCTCTCTCTCTCTCTCTCTCTCTCTCTCTCTCTCTCTCTCTCTCTCTCTCTCTCTCGACTTGACATTCCCCAGGCGTGCACCACCATGTGGTGCTGGGGAATTGAACCCAGGGCCTTGCCCCAGAGGATGGTAGTTCTTCCTTCACAACCTTAGAGTTAGAACAGACGAGCGAGGCAAGGATACTCACCAAATTTAAGAAAGGATAAGATCGCCCTAGTCTTCTGTCCCAGGTCCTCAATAAGAAATATCTATTTAGTCTTCCGTCGCAGGAGAAAGTCGCAGCAGGTTCTCTTTCCATGATGGAAACAGGAAAGCTGAGG
This sequence comes from Ctenodactylus gundi, assembly GCA_004027205.1. Lineage (NCBI taxonomy): Eukaryota > Metazoa > Chordata > Mammalia > Rodentia > Ctenodactylidae > Ctenodactylus > Ctenodactylus gundi. The sequence continues at coordinate 387,944 of PVKB01000440.1, forward strand.
GTTGTGGTAAGGGAAGTAAATTGAACAAATTCACATTAACGTGCGACTACAGACATGCCCCCTCACCCCGCCCTCCCCCTACTGTGGTGGAAGCTCCTGATAGATGGAAGACTCCCACATTATCTCTCTCTAAGAAGTATTTTTGGCTGAGCCTCAAATGTGGGCCTATCATCCGGACACTCTGGGAGGCTGAGGCAGGAGGGTTGCAAGTTCGAGCCCAGCCTAGGCAACTTAGCCGTTTGGGGAGACCTTATCTCAACATCAAAACTTAAAAAAAAAAAACATGAAGGCCCTGGGTTCAATCTCCTCCCTCCCCCCAAAAAAGCAATTTTGGGCACAGGTCCTTGAGACAGAGTCTTGCATGTAGTTTAAGCTATCCTTGAACTTGAGGTCTTCCAAATTCCCTAGTGCTGTGGGTTGATTTTCTGTTTGTTTTTTGGTACTGAAGATTGACCCTATGGCCTTCACACTAACACACATTCCCAGACATTTTTTACTCTGACACAGGGTCTTGCTAAATTGCCCAACCTGGGCTTGAACTTGTTAACCTGCCTCAGCTTCTTGCAGGCGAGCTCTTTATCACTCTGTCCCTTTCCCTTTAACTCAGAGATCCCTGTTGTGGAATCTCTCTCTCTGTCACATGTGCGACTCCTAAGTAGATTCTCCAGTAGGGTGGAAGGAAGAAGGGAAGAAGCCATCATAGAAGCAAGAAGAGTGTGCCCTGCAGGAGAGCCTGGAGCAGGAGGGATTGGCCTGGGGACGTGTGCTTCTGCGGCTTCCCTAGGAGAAGGGTGGAGATCTCCATAACGTTAAGCCTTCACTGACCCTGTTTATGTTTTCCACCTGCTTCTCCAGTCTTCTTTTTAAGATTGGCTAGGTCTCCAGTGAGTGGCTGTGGAATAGCTGTCTGGTTCCAAGGTCAGGTTCTCCTTCTGCCCGCTTCTCTCCATCTTTTACTTCTCCTCCTTCCTTATTTGCCTTTCACAACCCAGTGGCTCCTGGGACGCCCTCTTGGCCTCACTGTCTGAAATGAAGTCTATTAATAACGGCTGTCTGCCTTGTGCAGGTCAGACAGAATGGAGGCCTTTGCATCAGGGTGAAGGGGCAACCTGTCCTCCTGGCTCCCCCGCCCCCCACCCCTTTTTCTTTTTACTAACTTTGATGACACCACTGACTGATCTTTGTTGTGTTTTAGGGAAAGCTAACTGCCAGGGAGCGAATCAGTCTCCTGCTGGACCCTGGCAGCTTTGTTGAGAGTGACATGTTTGTGGAACACAGATGTGCAGATTTTGGAATGGCTGCTGATAAGAATAAGGTATCTGTTCAAGGGGTGGTGTGAATGCTTCCCAGCTGCGGCTTTGCTGGCCTGTCCACTGCAGGCAGGGGTGGGGACCATCCGGCCAGCAGTCTATAGATGGCCTCCAAAATCATTTGGCCCAGCCTGGTTAAGGCAACTGCAGGCAGGACTTGGAATATATTATACCTAGGAGCTTTTTTCATAGTAAAATAGCAGGCTGACTGTTGGAGGAGGTGGGGGCAGGTACTGGGATCAAGCTTAGGGCCTTCACACTGAGCTATATCCCTAGCCCATTTTTTTTTATTTCTGGTTTTGAGGCAGGCTCTTGCTAAATTGCTAAATTTCCATCCAATGTTTGTCTTGAACTTGTGACCCTCTGCCTCAGTGTCCCATAGTGCTAGCATTAAGGGCTTGCACCACTATGCCCAGCTACCAGGCGAATTTTTTCTTTTTTTTGAAACAGGGTCTCACTCTGTAGCCCAGGCTGGTCCTGAACTCACTATGTAACCCAGGATGGCCTTGGGCTCACTGCAATCCTCTTGTCTCAGCCTCCCAAGTACTAGGATTATAGGCATGCACCACCACACCTGGCTTATGTGGTGCTGGGGAATCTACTTGGGTACTTAGAGCTTGATTTAGCACTTGCTAGGCAAGTGCTTTAATAGCTAAGCCATTCCTCCAGTCCCAAGGCAAAATTTTAAGTTGATAAGTTTGTGAATGATGGCAAAAATACATGACAAGGCTCTTGACAGAAAGTTTCCCTACCCCTGCTCCAGAGTAACGAGTCTAAAACTCTGAGTCCTCTAAGAAGTCTTGCTGGGCCTCCAGGTTCTCCCTTACTGTCCTGTTTGTCTGCAGGTAGAATGTGCATGGGCTGCATGTGCCCTGTGCAGTGCAACTCAGGCGGGGATTCCAGGGCACTGGTCGTGGGCTCACTTCTGGCTAGTACAGCATGACCAATTTGGAAGGACCATCATGAGAATGTCTTTTATTTGTGTTCTGATCTGAGAACCAGGTACTTGGGACCTCTAAATGCTGACCAATGCCTTTTTGAAGATGTTTTAAGTTTATGCCTCTTAGTTTTTGAGATCAGTAAAAACTGTGTGCTTTTCATGGGTGTATGGAATTCTCTGAACTCATTTTCTTTTTTTGGAGACAAGGTCTAACTCTGGCACAGTGAATTCATTTTTGATTCCTTTTTTTTTTTTTTTTTTGTACTAGACCTTCACATTGAGCTACATCCTCAGCTCATTTTTAAATTTTTCATATTCAGATAAGGTCTCCCCATGGTACTAACTTGGCCAGGCTGGGCTTGAGCTTAATATTCTCCTGCCTCAGGCTTCCAGAGTGCTGAGATTATAGGCCTGTATTACAGGCCTAGCTTGATTGATTTTCTGTGTATGTGCTTTTTGTGACCAAAGATTTGTAAAATGGGCTCCATTTGCACCATTTAGGACCACACCGATTCTTGAGTTTCCATACAAAATGATAGATTTACCTTTGTAAGGGTAGATATATGTGGCTTTGGGGAAGTGCCATATATATTTAATATATATGTACACACACACACACACACACACACACACACACACACACACACACACACACACTTTTTTTTGGCCCTTTCCCTAGAGCATCTGACGTGACCCAAGGGATCGTGTTATCTTTGCAGGGATTGTTGGGGACTGAATCCAGGCCCTTGTGTATGTCGGGCAGGCATTCTATCATTGAGCTAAGGGCCCAGCTCACTTGCTGTGCTTTCAGAAATCCCTTAGACTCCAGTGCTCCCATGGATGGTGCCCACCACTGCTTGCTGTTGCTGAGCTGGGGGAAGAGGTTGGGAATCCTTTGTTTTCTCTGTTCAGACTGAGTTTTTAAAAACCAAATTATATTGTTTTTGTCTTTTATTAGGGCATAGTTGCCAAATACATTTAAAAAAGAATTTAGATTTTTTAACCTTTGTTTTTTTTCATTTCTCTGGTAGTTCCCTGGAGATAGTGTGGTCACTGGACGGGGCCGAATCAATGGAAGATTGGTTTTTGTCTTCAGTCAGGTATTTATTTTGTAGTTCCAATAGGCCAAACTTTCCTGAGAGCCAGGTGGAAACCACGTGAAAGAGAAAATTGTGGAAGGAGTCATGTGTACAGTTTTGGGCAAATGAGAGATTTGCTTTCTGTTTTCATTTCCTGTGCTTCATACTGTACTTCTTAGACTGTTTGGGGGAGGATCACATGGCAGTGGGCATGTGCTAAGCTATTCTAGGAACCAGTTTTTCCTATGTGTGATCCCTTTTTGCAGTGTTGGGTGTGCACTTGGAGGTCATCTTTATTTTCAACAATGTGTTTGCATCCATGAGAGTAAAGCAGATACGACCTGGGTGAAGGGAAGTTGACCATTATAAAAATAGGCCCTTAATCTTTGGGCATTCTTTTTTTTTTTTTTTTTTTTGGCAGTTCTAGGGATTGAACCCAGGGGTTTCACATTGAGTTATAGCCCAGGCCTATTTTTTTTTAGTTTTGATTTTTAAGACAAAGTCTTGCTAAGTTCCTGAGTTGCCCAGTCTGGGCTAGAACTTGTGATCCTTCTCCTCTTGCCTCATCCTCTGAGAATGTGGGGATTACAGATCTTGCACCAAGGCCCAGCTATCTTTGGGCATTCTGGAAAATGTTCGAAGTTTTCTCAGTCTGCAAAAGACAGGTACAGTTTGTTCACACTGATTCTGTAAGAAAATATCTTGGGCAGATCTGTCAAACCTGAGTGTGTTACCTTACATGACAGTATAATCAGCTGAATTTAAAGTAGAGAGGTGGGCTCCTCAATGTCTCATTAAAAGCAAGTCTCCTTAAAATTGGAAGAGGGCTGGTACAGTAAATAGCTGATGTAAATAGAGCTACTCAGGTGGCTAAAGCAAGAGGATTGCAAATGCCAGATTAGCCCTGGCAGCTTGGTGAGACCCTATCTCAAAATAAGATATAAAAAGAGGCTAAGAGTATAGCCCAGTGGTAGAGCACTGGGCTGAAACGTGGGATCCTCCTGTCTCAGCCTCCGAGAGTACTGGGATTGTAGTCCTCCTCCACCACACCTGGCACCTTCTTACAGTTCAGTGCTTTTGAGTTCAGTTGTCTCCAGTGGAGTTTCATTCAGAGAATAACTAAGCTGCTTTTCTCCTTTCAAGATGAAGAAGAAGCCCTCTGAGGTCAGTTTTTTTTTTTTTTTTAAACAGGGTCTTGCTCTGTAGCCCAGGCTAGCCTTGGACTCACAGTAATCCTCCTGCCTCAGCTTCCCTAGTGCTGGGATTACAGGTGTGTGCCACCATGCCTAGCTTTATGTGGTGCTAGGGAATCGAACTTGGGGTTTGCAACTGCAGTGCCATTCCTCCAGCCCCTGAGGTTAACTTCTAATACAGACCTTCTTTTAGTCTCTGTTCTCAGTCCCCTTCTCATCTGTCTCTTTCCTTGGTTCCTGGGTTGTCCCTTCCTTGGTTACCCCCCTGAAGGTGAGTAGGCAACCATTTCCTCCCTCTATCTGAGGTGTTCTTCTTGTAGATTTCAGTTTCTTTCTGCGATGGTTCTGTTTTTAAATCACTAGGTTTTTTTGTTTGTTTGTTTTTATATTTTTTATTTTTTTAAGACCAGGTTTTGCTTACTTGTTACTCAGGCTGGGTTAAGCTTTTGATGTTCCTGCCCCTGCCTTTTGAGTAGTTCGGATTATAGGAATGTACTGCCCTACTCTGCCCCACTATCTTTTTGATAGGATTTTGGAAGGGAGGCTGTGCCCACAAGAAACCTTTTACATGTGAAGGTAACAAAAGTCCATTAGAAGAAGCAGCCTTTCTCTTGTCAGAGCAGTAATTGTTTCCTAGAAATGTCTGTTTGATATCCATGAATTCTGATATTAGGGTAAATTCCTTCCTTGGTTACAAATGATTTTTTGAGACAGGGTCTCCGTAGTTCATTCTGGCCCTGAACACACTGTGTAGCTCAGTTTAGCCTGGTACCTGAAACTCATGGAAATCCTCCTGCCTCAGTCTCCTGGGATTATAGGTAGTATGCTGGGATTATAGGTATGTACCACCATAGACCTAGTTCATTTTTATGTGGTGCTAGGGATTCGAACCTAGGGTCTTGCACATGCTAGGTAAGCACTATATCCATGAGCTATGCCCCCAGCCTTATAAGTCATTTTTGTAGAGGGAAGGCTATATCTTTGTTCTTGATTTATGAACTCACTGAAACATACTTACTATTCTATGTAATAGTCTATAAATGAGATTTTTTTTGTAGTATCTAAATCTTCTTTGCAAACATTTCTGAGTTTTTTAGTTGTTTGTACTGGGTTTTTGTTTCTGCCCAGTTACACTTTATGTGTTGATTTGTTTTCCTTTTAGGATTTCACAGTTTTTGGAGGTAGTCTGTCAGGAGCACATGCCCAAAAGATCTGCAAAGTAAGTGTTTAATACTGAAAATAAATTCAGTACTTCTTATTAGCTGTATAGTGCATATTGGGTATTTTGGGGTGAGTGGGGTACTTGGGGTGGAGCAAGTTGTGCGAGAAATGTCATTGACCTGGAAGGATTTTTAGCATTTCTTTATACCATGTATTTGTTTGACAGGCTAACAAAGTGTGGACCCTTGTGATTTTATATGCATAAAATAGAATGTGTAAGATTATAAAGGATTAAACATATTTAAAATGCATTTGTATTATTTTATGTGTTCCCTTGTTAATACATGAAATAACAAAATTTAGCAGTAGACCTAGCAATTGATGTAATTTCTAAGTAGCATGAATGAAAATGATGGTTTAGTCTATCTGCACCAACTTTATTATTTTTTATGATACTAGGGAATTGATTCAGGATTCAAATTTGTGATCTTCCTGCTTTAGCCTTACAGAGTGCTGGGATTATAAGCGTGTGTCCCATTCACCGTTTGCAAAAACTTTAATATAACAAAAATTTCTGGCTTGTGTTAATGACAGAATCACAGGTATTTCTAAAAACTGTTGTAGTGATTTGCCTGTATTCATAATTGATGGAAATGTTAAACATCATCTCGGGTTAGTAAAGGTAAATATTTATATTTTCCCCATATAAGTTCATATACTGTTGAAATCTGTTCACCTCCCACCCCAAGTTCTGAAGACCTTAAAGAGCCCGAGGCAGAGAGACAGGTACCAGAGGGTAAAAACAATGCACAGATGACATGACAGTGCTTTCAAAATACTGCTAGGTGACTGGGGGTGTAGCTCAGTGATAGAAACCTTGCCTAACAGGGTCAGGTTTCTGGGTTCCATTTCTTAATATTTGAGGGGAGTAAAGAAGACATGGTATATATATATATATATATACACACAATGGAGTATTACTCTGCCATTAATAATAATAAATTTGGGTCATTTGTAGGTAAATGAATGCACCTTGAGAACACTATGCTCGGTGAAATGAATCAGACCCAGAAAGTTAAATATCATATGGTCTCTCTAATATGAGAAAACCAAACCATAAAAGCTGTAAAAGATACAGAAGTAAGAAGATGGACATTGTGGAAAGGGAGAGTGGGGGCGGATGTGAGAAATGAGCCAGCACGGGGAGGGGAAAGGGAGGAGATATGTAAATAAAAAACAAAATAAAAAATTAGAGAGGAAAACCTGGTAGATTTCCACGTTCTTGGGAGAAATAAAAGCTTAACTCATATTTGGAGACTTTGGAATTGAAGTTGAACTGTTAATATTGGGCAGGGCTTTCCTCTGTAGTGTCACAGTTGGATTCTAGATGTGGACCTGCCGTATCTTCCTCCTGAGATCTTGGGCCACTTATTGCATCATACTTAAACAGAGAAGTGGGACACTGAGGCTTGAACAGGAAGCAGCTTTATTAGTGCTAGCACTTTGACCCAGTGGATTCTAGGCCCAGAGGCTGGGCCTAGAACAATGGTGGGGTCTCCGTTATATGCAGTTTAATCTTTTTATCTCCCCTATATACTCACGGGTAATTACAATTGGGTACTTTGAAGCTGCCGGCAGTAACACTAGAGTAACAGTGTGTGCTTGAAGTTACAAGGCAGTGCTGGAGTGCGTGTGAGTGGTTGGCGCTTTGCTGGTGATATGGTCATGCTGCCTCATTTCCTTGTTCTGGAGGGGCAAGCCCAGCCCCATCACACACTCACTTCACCTTTACACCTTCCTTTCCTCTTTTTTCTGCTTCTGTTACAATGGTTACATGAGGTAATGAGCATGCTGGTAAACTCTCTCAGTCTGTGGGACTGTTGCTCATCATGCTGTCTGAGCTGCTGACCCCCGAGGAAAATCTGTTGCATTAGAATAAAAAGCAGTCTGGGTCAATGTCTGCTTTCATGAAAATATTACTTGGCCATTGTGTGTACCAGCAGCTGTTCCATAGGAACAACTGGGAACAAACCTGGCTGCTGAGCCTGTGTTCTAGAGAGAGCTGCCAGGAGCAGCGGCCTTGTCCCTGGTTAATGAATAGTGCTTGGCTTTGGGTGCTTTGGGGTTTTAGCCTTTGAAATATTTGGTTCTTTGTCTTCCATGAAGGTATCCAGTTGTCATGAGGAATGATACCTGTGTGCCGCCTCCTCTGTGGAAGAGTACACTCAGAACTTTCTCCAGAAAGCACTGCTTTGTCAATGTTGGTTTTGATAATAAGATTAGTTGTTTCACAATAGATTTCTTTCCTGTCTCAGGTCATGGACCAGGCCGTAACTGTGGGAGCTCCAGTGATTGGGCTGAATGACTCCGGGGGAGCACGGATCCAGGAGGGTGTGGAGTCCTTGGCTGGCTATGCAGACATTTTCCTGGTGAGATACCTATTAATGGAGTAAAAAGTCCAGGGCTTAGTTCTCTAAGCTGCATCCTGGTCCTAGCTTTCCTATCTCTTCATTGTTCTTAGTCCTTTTGTGTGTCTTTCGTGGCTCCTTCCTGTGTGGCTGGGAGGTATGATGAAGAATGGAGAAAAAGAAGAGTGGTGGAGAGGATTTTCCTTTTTCCTGTTAGAGGGCCACTTATAGGGGAAAACGATTGAAGGTTTTTTTTTGAGACAGGGTGTTGCTCTGTAGTCCAGGCAGGTTGTGAATTCACTGTGGAGCCCAGGCTGTCTTGAACTCACAGCAGTCCTGCCTCAGACTCCTAAGCACTGGGATTATAAGCATGCATCACCGTGCCTATTTATGTAGTTGTAGGGAATCAAACTCATGGTTTTGCTAGGCAAGTGCTCTAACTGCTGTGCTATTCCTCCATCCCCTCAAGGTTATTCTTAAGAGAAAGCACTTGAAGATGTATATTATTTTTAATAGGGAAGGAATAAGGAGAGTTGAAATGAACTGACTTGCTAGAATTAGGATTTTTTTTTGTGTGTGTGTGAAAAGTGCAGTGTTCTTGTTATTTTTTGGTTGAAGTAGTGACAGGATCATGACACAAAGCTCAAACAGTAGGACAAAGAAGAAAGAACTGACTCCACGTCTCACTGGAAACATTTAGCGAGCATCATTTAACTCTGCTTATTTATGGACAAAGACCGTGATAGAAAGAAGTGAAAAGAAATAAAATGTTATTATCTGATACATGGAGAATATTGTGAGAGAGATGGTGAGGGAGGTTGGCATAAGGGAGAGAGAGATGGCCAGATAGAGACTGGCAGTATTTCCACGGGGGGAGAGGGAGAAGGGAGGAAGGAAGGAGACAGACAGACATTGTTTTTAGTCAGGCCAGCTGTTACTGTCACCCCTTGGCCTGCAGGCTTGTAAATGCTGTCATCCCTCACATCTGTCCTTTGTGATCCATCAGAAAAATGTGTAGGCCAGCTGGGCTTTTTGGTAATGGGGATGGAACCCAGGGCTCTCACGCTGAACTGCATCCCCAGACTTTTTTTTTAAAGTTGATTTTGAGATGGGGTCTTGCTAAATCACCAACTTTTCCAGGCTGGGCCTGAACTTGCACTTTTTCTGCCTCAGCTTCCAGAGTAGTTGTGATTACTGTGCCACCATATTTAGACAGGGTATATGCTTTTTGTAAGATACTTTTTGTAAATTGTAGGTGTACATATATTAGTTGAGAAGCCACTTTTTGTAGGTCCTAAACCTACATTTTAATCTTCACACTTGAAGGTGGGATGGTGGCACACATCTCTAATCCTACCACTCTGGAAGACGGAGCAATTTGAGCCCAGCCTAACCCCTTAGCGACCTCGTGACACTCTGTCCCAAAATAAAAAATAAAATAGCTTATAGATGTAGGTTAGTGCAAAGGCTCTGTGATCGATCCCTAGCACTGCAAAAACCAACAAATTAACCAACACAAAACACATCCCCCTCAAACCTCTAGAAGTTGAAACCCCCGGGAGCATTAGTTCCATGGGGGCCCTGGTCTGAAGAGTTTAGGCCTGAAAGGTCTACTTTGGCTCCTAATCTGGAAATTATTTTTGTGTTAGAAGGAAGGAAAGAAAGAATGGTCCCAAGAGAAGTACCGATGAACCACTATATTTTAGCGCTTGACTGGATTTTAGAGTATTATTTATACTGACATAGACTAAAGTACAAGCTGGGGGAGTTCAGTTGTTTTTTGTTTTGTCAAAGGATAGGCTTTAGTGAATTTAAGATCTGCACTGCTGAACTGCTTACTGCTGCTGATTATCATATTGACAGCTCAATCATTCCAGTCTGTTTTGTTGGTTTTTTTGGTAACTTTCTATCTTGGTATGGCTTTTAACTTTATTAAAATATTGCAACACTAGGGCAAGAACTCTCTGGGTCCCTTATCCAGATGCTCCAGTTGTTTACATTTTTCCCCAGTGTTTCAGTGTTTTCCTATGTAAACATATCTGCATGCTCTATTTTTCTGTAATATTGGAGAGTATATTGGAGATACTGTGCCCCCTAGGCCCCTGAGTCCTTCATTGGGTATTTCTATAGGACAAAAACTTTCTCTTATATGACCAAAATATTGTGATGGTTATCCTGCATCTGTGAGGTAATCATGTGTTTTTTGTTCTTTATTCTAATGATTTGCTATGCTATTTTATTATCTGATTTTTTAATGTTAAACCAGCCTTTTATTCCTGTGATAGATCCCATTTGATCATGGTATGTCATCAATCTAATAAGGTACTAGGTTCTGTTTGTTAGTATTTTGCAGAGTACCCTTGATTTATACTAGGGGTATTGGTCTGCAGTTATCTTATGTTTCTTTTGGTTTGGAATTAGACTAATTCTCATCAAATAGGTTATAAGTATTGCCTCTGAGGGAGGTTCACCAAGCACCAGTTATCAACTTGTCTGAGTCTAGTTAAGAGAAAACACTGAGGGCTTGGGCATCGCTTGGTGGTTAGAGTGCTTGCCTAGCAAGTAAGTGCAAAGCCCTGAGTTCAGTTCCCTCAGCACTGCATCAACCAGGTGCTGTGGCACACACTCGTAATCTCAGCACTAGGGGAAGCTGAGGCAGGAGGATTGCCATGTGATGGAGGTCCGCCAGGGCACCATAGTGAGTTCAGGACCTGTGTGGACAATAGAGATTTTGTCTACCCAAAAAAGATAAACACTAATATTCAACAAGTTATATAAGGCCAGTTTAAGCAAGGAATCAAGAGACAACAGAAGCCTGTGATTCCCTGAGAACCATTCCACAGGGCACAGGAAAGCTGCTTAGACGGATGGCGTCTTGAGTGTCCGCCCTTGACTTGCACCACAGGTGAGGGGCCCTAGGAAGCAGACTACCCTGTGCTCTATACTTGGGGCAATGGGCATGTGCGGGTACAGTGTTGAAGGACATCTTGTTTCTAAAGGGAACTAGAAGGTGGCCCTCATGTCTGGCCGGTTCCCCTGCATCCTAGCTGCATTCCTAGCTCCTGGACAGTCACTTGAAAGGGGAGGAAGAGGGGAGACCTGGGTCAGTGTGAGATTGTGCAGACGTGACCTGGGTCAGTGTGAGATTGTGCAGAGACGCGTCCTGATGCCTCTTCTGCTGTTTGGAAGAACTTGTATAGTGTTGATAATTTTTGATGGGGAAGGATAAAGTTTTAAGTTGAAGTTTTATTTCCTAAAGTACTTTTCCCTCCTTAATTATTATTTTTCTTGGGATATGTTTGTGATACATATTAATTACATACAGCTTAGGACAATGGTACATATATGTATCACATCTTGAACATTTTGCCTCTCCCCCAACCACCCCCCAGGCCTCAGATCCCCTTCCCATTTCCACACAGTCTGCCTCTATCTTCTCTTGCTGATTTTGCTCTTTTATGTTTTTGGTTCCTCATGAGGGAAGCCATGTGGTACCTAACCTACACATATGCTTTCGAGTCATCCATTTTTCTACAAATGATTCAAATTATTCATTTTCTTTTTTTTTTTTTTGGTGGTACTGGAGATTGAACACAAGGCCACATACTTGCAAGACAAGTGCTCTGCCTCTAAATTATATTCAGGTCCCATCAAATTAATTTTTGTTTATTGTGTGTGTGTGTGTGTTTGTGTGTGTGTGTGTGTGTATGTGTGCGCGCGCACGTGCGTGCGTGTGTGCGTGTGTGCGCTCGCTGGGGATTGACTCCAAGGGCCTGTACATTGCTAAGTATGTACTTTACCCCTGAGCTATATTTTTGACCCTTAATTTTTCTTCTTCAAATATTTAGTAAAATTCATATATTTTCTCTTTCTCCTTTTGAGACAGGGCCTCGCTCTGTAGTCCATCTCGGTCCCGAACTCACTGTGTAGCCCAGGCTAGCCTTGAACTCACAGCAGTCCTCCTGCCTCAGCCTCCTGAGTAGTAGAGTTATGGTGTATGCCACCACACCCAACATATGTGGTGCTGGGCAGCTGAACTCAGGGCTGGTTAGGTGAGCTCTAACTGCTGTGCTGTTCCTCCAGCCTGAAGTTATTCCCCCTCCATCCCCCTCACCTCCCCCTTCACCTCTCTCCTATTTTCCCTGTTTTTCTCCCGCTTCCCTTGTTTTCTTTTTCTTTAAGACTCTATTTAAAGGTGTATGCATTTTGATCTTTTCAGTGAACCTGCCTTTTTCTCTGTTATATATTTTAAGTAATTTCTATTCTGATTTTTATTCCTCTCTTCCCACTTGCTTCGAGTTTAGTGTGTTCAACTTTTTCAAGTTTCCAAAAGTTAGGTTATTGTTTTGAGATTTTCTTTTTTGAAATACATGCATTTATAGCTCTACATTTGTCTTATATTAGTGCTTTCACTGCATCCCATAAGTTTTAATATGCTACATTTAACATTTATTTAGAAGTATTTTCAAACTTAATTTTGTCTTTCATCTATTCGTTATTTGGGAATGTTTTAATTTCTACATTGTTTGTGGATTTTTCAAGTTTCTCTTTTGTGACTGAATTATAGTTTGTGCTGTGATTGGAGAGGATACTTTGAATGATTCCAATAATTTTAAGACTTGTTTTGTGGCCATTTATAGTTTCTTGGACGATGTGCTACTTTTACTTGAGAAGAGTATGTCTTCTCCTGTTGAGTGAAGTGCTGACTAGAATATTGGTTTATAGTAGTGTTCAAGTGCACTATTTCTTTATTAATCTGCCAGGTTCTTGTTTGTTATTGGAAATAGTGTTAGATCTTTTTTTGTCTTGAAATGTCATTATTTTACTTTCATTCATGAAAGTTTGCTTTGCTGGATACATACAGAATTCTTAATTGACAGTCTTTTCTTTTAGTACTTTAAATACTTTCTAATACTTTAAAAACTGCCTTCTGGCCCCATGGTTAATCTTCTTGAGATGGCTTGTATGTGTCAAGTTGCTTCTGTCTTGCAGTTACCAGTTTCCTCCTGGTAGTTGGGTTTGACAGCTTGACTGTGTGTCTCAGCATGAATGCCTTTGACATCCATTCTATTTGGTGTTTATTGAACTTGTATGTACTCATGTTTTTCACCAGACTTGGGAAATGTTTGTCTATTATTATTCCCTCAGATATTATATTTGACTCTCTCATCTCTGGAATACCTATGATGTGGATGCTGGTATGTTTAATGATTTTCCAAAAGTCTCTCAAGCATGGTTCACTTTTGTTTTATTCCTGTTCCTCAGACTGAATGATGCCAGTAGGTTTACTCTTGAGACTGGAATAAGTTTCAATCCCCAAGTTCCTTCATCCTTTCTTCTCCCCTCTCAGTTTTGCTGTTGAACCCTTCTAGTGAATTTTTCATTAAGTTATATTCTGGAATTTCTGCTTGATTTCTTTTGAAGGTGTTCTCATTTTATTTAGAGATTGTTTACTCCATTTCTGGGAGTCCTTTTTCCGTGGTTACTTTTAGCTCTTTGAACATATTTAAGACAATTACTATAATATCTTTGAATAATAATTTTAATGTCTGGGTTTCCTCAGGTATGATTTCTGTCAAATTCCTGCTTTTATTTTCTTTTATTAAATACATTTTAATAAAAATTAGCTTGAGAAATAGGTGTATTTTTAAAAATGAATCTTGATTATCTTATTATTTTTACTTTCCTTTCGTCTTCCCGTCCTCTTATTTCCCCTACTTCCCTTTCTCTCTCCACAAAGTCTATTTTCTTATTTTCTTCCATTTCTTACTTTTTTTTTTTATGGTTTGGTTTCCTTATATTAGAGAACCATGAGATATTTAACCTTCTGTGTCTGATTCATTTCCCAAGCATAATGGTCTCAAGATGCATCTACTTTCCGAAAAAATTATTCAGATTTATCTTTATTTATGCCAGAGTAGTACTCCACTTTTTATATATACCACATCTTTATTCAACTGTTAATGGACATATTGTCTTCTTCCAAGATTTGGCTATTGTGTTGGTATAAACATGAGTATGCATGTATCGCTCTTGTATGATGACTTTAACTGTTTTGGTAAGATCCCCAGAAGTATAGCTAGGTCAAATGAGAAATCTATTTTCAGTTTTTTGAGGAATCTCCAAACAGCTTTCCATAATGGTTGCACCAGTTTACAATCCCACCAACAATGTAGAAGCATTCCTGTTTGCCACAGTCTCACCAGCATTTTTTTTTTTTTGGGGGGGTGGTTCTTAATACCAACCATTCTTACTGGAGTTAGATGGAACCATAGTGTTGTTTTGACTGGCATTTCTCTGATGGCTAAAGATGTTGAATATTTTTTCACATATTTATTGGCCATTCATCTTTTTCCTCTGAGAACTATTTATTCATTTCAGTTGCCCATATTTTGATTGAGCATTTTATTTTGTTGGTCTAATATTTTTCAGTTCTTTTTGTGTATTCTAGGTAATTGTCCTCTGAGGAGTAATGTCAAGAGTTTTTTCCCGGGCTGGAGGAATGGCTCAGCGGTTAAAGCACTTGCCTAACAAGTGCTATGTCAAGTGTTAAGTACCCGAGTTCGATTCCCCAGCACCACATAAACTGGCTGTGGTGGTGCATGCCTGTAATCCCAGCACTCGGGATGCTGAGGCAGGAGGATTGCCGTGAGTGCAAGGCCAGCCTGGGCTCCATAGTGAGTTCAGGACCAGCCTGGGCTACAGAGCGAGACCCTGTCTCAAAAAAAAAAAAAAAAAGAATTTTCTTCCTGTTTCATCAGTTCTCTCTTCACTCTGTATATTGTTTTCTTTGCTGCAAAGAGATTTTTAATTTGATATAACCCCATTTGATGATTCTTGGAGTTATCTCTTTTGGTTTAGATATTTTATTGAACAAGTCCTTGCCTATCCCTGTGTCTTCAAGGGTTTTGCCTATTTTATCTTCAAGCGAGTTCAGTATTTCCATTTTACTATATAGATTTTTGACCCATTTTGATTTGGTTTTGATACATGGTGAAAGATGGGCGTCTACTTTTATTGTTGTGCATGTGGTTAGTCTGTTTTCCCAGTACCATTTGTTCAAATGGCTATCTTTGCTCTATTGTATAATTTTGGCCCCTTTGTTAGGATCAGATGGCAGGGAGTGCTCAGGGTTATCTCTGCATCCTCAATTCTGTTCTGTAGATCCACTTGTTTGTTTCTGTGCTAATACCATGTGGTATTTTTTATCATTGTTACTTTGTAATATAGCTTGATATTCAATATTGTGATACCTCCTGTTTTGTTTTGTTGCTTGGGATTCCTTTGGCTATTCTGTGTCTCTTCTGGTTCCATATACATTTTCATATTGTTTTTTCTATCTCTGAAAAATTCTGTTGGTATTTTGATTGGTATTTTGTTGAATCTGTGCATCAGGTTTGGTAGCATGGCTGTTTTGATAATGTTGGTGTTGCCTATCCAAGAATAGTGAATGTCCTTCCATTTTCTAATATTCTCTTCAATTTTTTTTCAAAATATTCCATTTTTCAGTATATAGGTCTTTCACTTCCTTAGCTAGGTTAATTCCTAGATATTTAATTTTCTTTGCATCTACAGTGAATGGTATTGTTTTTCTGATCTCTTTGTGTTTTCATTGTTGTTCTAGAAAATGCTATTGATTTTACATCTTGCAACTTGGCTGAATTTTTTGCTTCTAAGAGTCTTCTGGTAGAATTTTTTTTGGGTTTTCTGTGTAGAAGGATCATATCATCCTCAAATAAGAATAGTTTGACTTCTTTCTTTGCTGTGTATTCTTTTTCCATTCTCTTGTCTGATTGCTCTGGCTAAGGTTTCAAGCACTGCATTGAATACGAGTGCTGAGAGTGGATACCCTTGTCTTGTTTCTGATTTTAAAGGAAATGCTTTCAGTTTTTCCCCACTTAGGATGATTCTGGCATCCTAGGATTGTCATAAATAGCTTTTTTCCGCCTCAGGTAAGAGCTGTCTGTACCTATTTTCCTCATAGTTTTTATCAGGAAGGGATGGATGTTGTATTCTGTCAAGGGCCTTTTTTGCATCTATTAAGATGATCGTGTGATTTTTTTGTCCTTGCTGTGTATTACATTAACTGATTCACATATTTGAACTATCCCTGCATCTCTAGAATGAAGCCAACTTGGTCATGGTGTGTCATTTTTTAAATAATTCATTGCGTTCTTTTTTTAGTATCTTGGAAAGGATTTTTGTATACATATTCATTAAGAAAATTAGTGTATAGTTTTCTTTCTTTGTTGGGTCTTTATCTGGTTTCAGGATGAAGGTAATGCTAGTTTCTAAGAAGGAGTTTAACAGTGTTTCTTCTCTTTTAATTTCATTGGAAAGTTAGAGAAGCATTGGTTGTAACTCTTCCCTGACGTTCTGATAAAATTCTGCAATAAATCCATTAAGTCCTGGCCTTTTCTTCACTGGATGAACCCTTTACTACTACCTCAATTTCATACCTAGTTATTGGTCTAATTAGGGTTTTCATACCTTCTTGGTTCAGTTTGGTATCTCATTTATGTCTAGGAATTTGTCTATTTCTTCTGGATTCCCAAGTGTTTGGGAACATAAATTTTCAAAGTAGTTGCTTATAATCCTCTGGATTTCAGCAGTGTCTGTTGTGATCTCACCTTTTTTATTTGTAATTGCATTGACGTGAATTTTTTCTTTCTTTGGTGAGTTTGTCTAGGGGTTTATCAATCTTATCCTTTTGAAGAATGAATTCTTTGATTCATTGATCTTTTGTTTTTTTTATCTTCAATTTAATTGATCTACACTCTGATTCTTATAATTTCCTTTCTTGTACTGCCTTTGGAGCTGACTCTAGAACTTTGAGCCATATCATTAGATTATTTATTTGAGATTGTTTGTTAAGATGTGCATTGGTAGCTAAATATTTTCCTTTAGTCCGGCTTTCATTGCGTCCCTTAGATACTGGTATGGTGTGCTTCTATTATTATATGACTAGGAAGTTCTTGATTTCTTTCTTGGTTTCTTCTGCGATCCATTGCTTGTTCAGTAATCTATTATTTAATTTCAATATATTTGTAAAATTTCTGTTGTTACTTATGCTGTTGATTTCTAGTTTCATTATCAACTATGATCTGAAAGTTTGCAGGGAATGATTTCAGTTCGTTTGTATTTATTTAAGTATGTCTCATGGTCAAGGATATTGTATATTTTGTAAAAAGTCCCATGTGCCACTGAGTGAAAGGTGTGTTTTGTTGATGTTGGATACAGTGTACTCTGTAATCTTTTAATTCCATTTATTTCATGCTGTGATTTAGCTCTGATGTTTCTTTGTTGATTTTTTTTTTTTAACCTATTGGACCTGTCTATTTGTGAGTGTGGTGTATTAAAATCCCATAATATGACTGTATTGAAGTCTGTTTCACCTTTCATGTCCAGTAATTTCTTTTTATGTAATTGGGTGCACCTACACTGGAATCATATATGTTTGTGAGTTCTTCTTGGTGGATTGTTCCTTTTACTGGTATACAGTGTCCACCTTTATCTTTTCTGATATACTTTGGTTTGAAATCTGCTGGGTCTAAGAGTAGTACTCCTGCTTGCTTTGTGGTTCCAATGCTACATAGTATTAGTTTCCATCCTTTTACCTTCAGTGTCTCTGCTTCTTTGTGCGTGAAGTACACCTCTTGCAGATAACAAAGGGTTGGATTTTGTTTACTGAATCCTGTAATTGTCTTATTTTTCTTATGTTGGTTTTTTATTTTTTTCTTTACACTTTCCCTTCCAAACTTTTCTTTTCTCTGTGCTGTTTGATGCTGCTGTTTTCTCTTGTCTTTATGTAAGATTTCTCCAAGTCTTTTCTTCAATGCTTGGTTAGTGGTGGCAAATTTTTTGTTGTGAAAATTTTCTACCTCTCTTTCAATTTCAGGAATAATTTTGCTGGATACAACAACCTGAGTTGACACATTTTTAAAGTGTGAAAGTTTTCATTCTAGGCATTTTGGGTGTTTAAGGTTTGCATTGAGAGATCTGCAGTTACTTGAATAGGCTTATCTTGGTAGAATAATGTCTGTTTTTCTTTTACTGCTTTTCATATTCTCTGTGTTGAATTTCTGAGTTTTTGATAATGTGTATTAGGGGACAGTTCTCTTTTTGTCAAGCTATTCTCCCAGCCCCTAGCAATATTTTTAATGAATAAACAGTTCACAGTTTGTTTATATTTAATTTCAGTTACAAACTGAATACTTGTTTTTGACAGGTGCTTTTTTTTTTGTGGGGGAGGTTACTGGAGATTGGGCCTAGGACCTTCATAGTGAGCTACATACCTAGCCCATTTTTTTTCTAATTCTTTATTTTGAGATTGGGTCTCACTAAGTCATTAGGTTGCCTTAGTTGTGATTCTGCTGCCACAGTTTTCTGGAGTGCTGGGATTACAGACCTGTGCAATCAGGCTCATCATGTTTTTGACAGTTTTGTCCGTTTTTGTAGTGTTTAGGGGAGGGAATTCCATCCTCTTCACTCTGACATGGTTGGACTGTGTATTCTGGTTTATGGACATTGGGTTCAGAGCCAAGTTGAGTCTGAAAATTAGACTTACTTTTCCTGAACTAATGGGGCTTAGGGTGGTACAAGATATGATTGGACTCTGTCTCTTTGCTTGGGTCTTCAGCCCTCAATTTGTGTCTTTCCTAGGAGGTGACTTGAGACTTAGCTCTTCATTGTAGAGCCTTTCTGGCTCCACTTACTTCCCTGTCGCTAAAACCTTGTCTGGGGATGGGCAGGCATTGAAGACTATGTAAAGTGGCACCTGCCTCAGCCTTGTGATTACTGTGTGTTCCATGTGGAGGGTGTGAGGGGACTTAAAATTGAGGTCAGGGCTCCGGGATAAATGTTTCTCTCTGCACTAAGGTTTTAATTTTTTTTTTTTTTTTTCCAGGCAGATTTGTGCAGATAAAGTGTAGTGGGCCTGTGGTTTTTTTTTTTTTTTTTTTTTGGAGCTGGGACAAGGGTGGTGGGACTCTCTCTCTGTAGCTTGTATACTGGTGAAGGTTTGGAGGAACTGCTACCAGGGAGTGAGGAGAAAAGATCTTTGTGCCAGAAAGTGATTTGCCCACTATTCCTGCAGTTAAGTTTGAGAAATCTCACACATAATTCGGTAAAATTTACTGAGTGAGTCTCCTGCCTTCTGGATAGAGTTTCTGTGAAAGTAAAACCAAATGTTATTTTATTGTTGCCTTTCTCTTTCTGTAGATAATGCCTTGAGAACCTTTGTAACCAGATGCCTCTGCCTTTCTCTTTTGGCAGAGGAATGTCACAGCCTCTGGAGTCATCCCTCAGATTTCTCTGATCATGGGCCCATGTGCTGGTGGGGCTGTCTACTCTCCTGCCCTAACAGACTTCACGTTTATGGTGAAGGTAAGAAAGAAAGCCTGTTTCTGGTGTCCTTTCAGAGTCCTGCAGCTTCTTATCTGCAATAAAAATAATTCCTGACCCAGATCTAGGTGGTTATCTTCATTCTCATTGCCATTCAGTGGAGCATTGATAAGGTCTTAATGTAGAGAAGGTTTTAGCACAAAGATGTAGCTTTTAGAGTGCAATGGCAGAAGATGCCTCTGTGCTTCATTGGTGGGTGATTTTACTTGTTGATCTGAATTGCAAATGACTTTCAGGTAATCACAAGATCCTGTCCTCTGTCCAGACAGATGGTTGTTTACTGACTCCTAAATAAAAAGTTTTTCATGGGAGTTTTTTCTATAATCTGTTTTATTAGGAAGTTATTTCTCATGTCCCACACTTATTTCTTTAATTATCTACTATGTTATTATTATTTTTTGAGACAGGGTCTTATCTGGTAGTCCAAGCTGGTCCAGAATTCACTGTGCAGACCAGGCTAGCCTTGAACTCATGGAAATCCTCCTGCCTTGGTTTCCCCACTGCTGGGATTACAGGCATGTAAACCATCATGCCTGGCTAATTTTTATGTAGTGCTGGGGAATCGAACTGAGGGCCTTGTGCATGCTAGGCAAGCATTTTAACCACCGAGCTATCCCCCCCCAGCCCATTACTACTTTTTTTTTAATGTAATGGTAGTAGATAAATCTTACCTCCAGTTTCATTTGGTAAGTACTTCATTTTAGTGGAGTGATATTGTAAATGATTTGTAAAAGGAGACTTCTTGAATTTACATTTGAGTAATTACCCATAATATGATAAATGATAAATCAGCTTTTTTCACTTGAAATATTAACACTAATATTAACACTAATGAACAGTAAATATGAAGACAGAAAGATTGCAGAAGAGGAAATGGTAGTCATTCAGTATGAGGGAACAGTTCTAGAAGCAGTGTAGTTGGGAAACATTTTATTTTTAAGGCACTTTGGCAGTAGGGATTCAAATTTCAAAAGTGCTTACCCTATGTCCCAGCTGTTCTGTTTCTAGTGACAGATTGAAAGCAGTGTAAGTGTTCAACAACAGGGTGGCTTTTAAGAATTAAGATGACCCTATCTTTTACTTCCTGGACAAGCAGAATTCCCTAAACTTTGTCCCTTAAATCTACCTGTATATACCTCGCTTTTGCTACCCAATTGTTCCCCCTTCTGCTGTTACAGTTGGAGGTGTGAGATGAATTTCTGTTCTGAGGCCATCCTTCCAGCCACCCCTTCCCACATACATGCACATCACTGCAGATAATTCTCCAAGCTCTTTGCTACCTTCTACTGTCACTTCTCTTCCCTCTCCTCTGTCTCTCCCTCGGTATTGGTTCCTACCATCAGAATTTAGTATTGTATAGTCTTTCCTAGCTTAAACAGCAAAAGCCTTCCTCTAGTTTGCAACCTCCTGTAGATAATGCACTAGTTCAATCTTCCCGTTCTTTCTTTTACATGTCATTTAGCTCTGTTCCCCAAGTCCACTAAACTGTTTCTGTAAGGTCACCAGTAACTTTTCTGTCACTACAGAGGTTGCTTAATTAACACCAATCTTTCTCAAACTTTTAGCAACATTTTTTCCCTATGGATTTACTTTAGAATCTAATCCAAAAGATAATCAAATTACTTCTTACTGCTACGTCTTACTATTCAAACCGCTACCACTTTGATTCAAGCATGTTATTTCTCACCTGAATTATTGCAGAATCCTGAATTCTGACTGATTTCCTTGCTTCTGTCCTTGCATTTCTTCCACTTAACCTAAAAATTTTTAATCATTTTTAATTATTTAATATATACTCAGTAAAATGTAAGAAATATGTACAGCTTAGCAAGAATTACTAAGTGCAAATCTTTTTAAAATAATACTCAGTACTCAGGTCAAGAAACAGCTGTCCAAGAGCCCTGGCCTCATGTGTCCTCCCCACCCCCCCAAAATGGTACAAGGGATTGAACCCAGAGTCTTCATACTGAGCTACATTCTCAGGTCACTTTTATTTTTGATTTTGGGAGGAGGTTTTGGGAAGTTACTGAATTGCTCAGACTGGACTTGACCTTTTGATCCTCCTCTTTTAGCCTCCCAGAGTTTTGGGATTTCACACCTGTGCCACCAAGGCCTAGATTCACCTGCCTTTTCTTTTCTTTTTCTTTTTTCTTTTCTTTTCTTTTTCTTTCTTTTTTTGTGCTAGAGATTGAACCTAGAGTCTCACATATGCTAAGCACTCTACCAGTGAGTTAAACCCCAGCTTTCTTCCTGATCATTTCTATTTCCATCCTGCATGGAATTGTTTCAACCTTTATGGTAATATTAAAAGTTTACTTTGTTCCATAGTTAAAAATTTTAAGTATGCATAGCTCCATGATGTGGCTTAGTGTTGTCAGTTTTGATCTTTATGTAAAGTGAATTATGTAATATGCATTCTTTTGTGCATGCTCCTGGCTCATGTTTCTAAGATTTATCTATAGTAAATATAGATGATTCATTTTAATAGCTGTGTATTCAATATATGTTAATATATTCATCCAGTCTTTTGTCACATTTCAGGACAAAGGATGAAGTTCAAATTTCTAAGTCTCAAAGATTCACAGTTCTGCAAGTTGACTACATGGGTTCACCCCTAAGGAGGGGGTGAGTTGGCCAGGCAGCCTTGAGCAGAAGCTCTTTCCCATATTTACTGGAGGAGTGAAGTCTTTACAAAGAATTACTACAAGTGAACCTGAAACTGAAACTGGTTAATTAAAGTTACAGAGCAGACAGGTGGGGATAATTAGCAAAATTAACAGGCAGAATATAATCTTATCAATCTCTTGGTTTATAGGCAAGCAAACATTAAAACATTAAGCAACTGCTGCAAGCGTGGTGGGGGAGACCTTACAGGTATCTTAGAAACAAGCACATGCTATGGTTTGGCTCTTGAATGTCCCCCAAAAACCTCCAGTATTTTGAAGTGTTATTGGGAGGCAGAGATTGATGTTTTGCTTTTGAGTTGGAGGGATTGTATCAACTTATTACCGCAGGGAAAGGTCCCTGAATAGCTTTCAGGTGTGTGCTGTTTACTCCAGGGCCAGAAAATGGGAGAGGGGCACCCACCTTGGGTGTTGGCCCCAAATTGAAATAAATAAGGAAAGGAAGAAGAAACATTGTTACAGCTTTTTCCTGGCAAGTCTGTAGTCTTGCTTGAGTCTGTAGACTCACTCGGCTTCTGTCTGCAATGGGGTGAGCAGCTCTCCAGCCTCTGTAACTGCCATGTGCCTCCACCAATGCTGGCTGCTCCATGAATGGACTGTATGAGACCTTCTGCAACTGTGAGCTAAATAATCTTTCCTCCTTTAAAGTGTGGATATTGGGTATTTTGTCACAGCAATGAAAAAGCAACTAAACAGAAATTGATATCAGGAGTGGGGCTGTTGCTATGACTTTACCTGACCATGTGGTTTGGAAGCCTTGGGAAATGGTTTGTGGGAGGAATTTGGAAAGGTTTGAAGATACCAGCTACAGAAGCCTTGGAGGGCTCTGAGCAGAGCTTGATAAGAGATGGTCAGAGCTTGGAAGACCAGAATGTTGATAGAAATGTGGACTGGAAAGAACAGTGTCATAAAGTTTCATATGGGAAGGAAAACTGTACTGGCAAGTGGTCAAAAAACCATGTATGCTATGCTGTGGCTAAAAGTGTTTCAGCATTTTGCCCTTGTCCAGAGACTTTGCTTGAAGTTGAGATTAAGGGTGGGGGACTACATAATCGGTAGGAAGAAATCTCAAAGCAGCCCAGTGCCCAGGCTGTCTCTTTTTGGTGTATACTCTTTTGATAACTTTCACAATTTAGTAGTTTTGAAATCAAGAAATGTGAGATCTCCAACTTTGTTCTATTTTAAGATTGTTTGGCAATGTTAAGTCTTGTGAGATTCTACATGAATATTAGGATGGGTTTTCTCTTTCTGCTTAAAAACTTCATTGAGATTTACAAAGGAATTGCATTGAATTTGTATATTGCTTTAGGTAGTACTGACATTTTATTTATTTATTTAGAGACAGGAACTAGCTGTATAGTCCTGGCTGGTCCCGAACTCACCTATGCAGCCCCGTAGTCGAGCAGTCCTTCTGCCCTAGCCTCCCAAGGGCTGGAATTACAGTCATGCGCTATCTTACCTGGCTTATTTGGTGCTGGGGAATTGAACTGTAGTGCTCTAACCATTGTGCTATTCCCTGAACCCCAGCAGTGACATTTTAGTATCTAGGTAGAGTTGGTTAATTTTATTGTTTTCTACAAACTAGTGCTTGGTTTTGTTAGTTTTATTGGTTCTGTGTTACATCTGTCTAATATTCAATATTTTCCTTCATTCTGCTAGCTTTATTCTTTTTTCCTCAGATCTTCAAGGTAACAAAGTTACATTTTTTTCATCCATCTCTCTTTGTTTTGCTCTTTTACTTTTTTATGGTTTGACTTTTTATATTCAAGAAACTATGCGATATTTAATCTTCTGTGTCAGATTCACTTCACTAAGCACGATGAGCTCAAGGGGCATCTATTTTCCTACAGATTTCTCAAATGTATCTTTGAGGGAGAGTCATGCTATACTGTGTGCATATACCACATCTTCTTCATCAGTTCATGTGGTGATGGGACATATTGGTTGCTTCCAAGATTTAGCTGTTGTAAGGTCTGCTAATATAACGATTGGTATGTATTTATCACTGCTATATGATGACTAATTCTTTTGAGAAGATAACCCAGAAGAGGTAAAATGGAATATCTATTTTCAGTTTCAGGAGGAATCTCTCAACTGCTTTTCATAATATTTGTACCAGTTTACAATTCCACCAACAATGCAGAAGGGTTCCTTTTTCCTCTCCAGCCTTGCTGGTATTAGTTACTTTTTGAGTTCTTGATACTGGAGTTAGATAGAACCTCAGTTTTGTTTTGATGTGCATTGCTGTGATGGCTAAATATGCTGAATATTTTGTCATGTGTTCATTGGTCTTTTGGACTTCTCCTGGGAACTATCTATTCATTTCAGTTGCCTATTTATTGGATTTACTGTTTGTATGTGTGACAAGGTATCACTATGTATCCCAGGCTGGTGCTGAACTCAGAGCAATCCTCCTGCCTCAGCCTCCCCAGTGCTGGGATTACAGGTGTGCACCACCATGCCCAGCTTATGTGGTGCTAGGGAATCAAACTCAGGTACTTAGTGCTTGACATAGCTCTTGTTAGGCAAGGGCTTTAACCTCTGAGCCATTCCTCCAGCCCTCCCCCTACTTTGTTGTTGTTGTTATTTAGGATTAATTTACCTATTCTTAGTCTATTTCCATACAAATTTTAGGATTTTTTTTTTCAAGTTTTGTGAAAAATGCTGTTGCTATTTCGACTGGAATTGCATTGAATCTCTATATAAGTTTTGGTAGTATGGCCATTTTGACAATATAGGACATGTTTTTCCATTTTATAATATTCTTTTCAATTTCTTTTTTCAGAATACTACCATTTTCAGTGTAGAATGGCTTCACTTGCTTAGTTAGGTTAATTCCTATGTATTTAATTTTCTTTGCGGCTACTATGTTTGTGATCTCTGTGTTTTTGTTGTTGCTGTAGAGGAATGCTATTGCTTTTTGGTGTATTGACTTTATACCATGCAACTTGGCTGACTTTATTAGTCGTAAGAGCTTTCTGTTAAGAGTTTTTGGGGTGGCTTTCTGGCCTGGCATATTCTTCAGTCTCTCATGGGTCTTTGTCCTTCTTTTAATTTCTAGATCTGCCCTCCCTTTCCAAGCTCAGTTGAGCAGGTCATTTTTCAGTGTATCTCAACTTTTTTGAATAAGCCTGTGATGAGCCGTAGAGCAGGACTCTTACCCAGCTGCCATCTTGTCCAGAAGTCCCATCCTTTACTTTTGGAAGATGATTTTTGCAGATGGAATTCGAGGTTAGTGAGGTTTTTGTTCTAGTTTTTCCCTTTCACTTTACTCTCCTCTTGCACGGTTTCTGAGGAGACATTGGATGCAGTTCTTTCGTCACTATAAGTAAAATGCTTTTCCCCTTTGGTTTCTTTTAGGATGTTTTCTTTACCTTTAGATTTTACTGTAGTTTGAGAATGATGTGCTTGGTAGTAGTTTTCTTGACATTTATTTTGTTTCATGGTCTCTGAGCTTACCAGATGTCTTATAATTTCAGAAGATTCTTAGCTATTATTGTTTCTGATATTCCATTTCTTCTGAAATTCCAATTATGTGTTTGTTATCTTTTTAAAGCTGTTCTACATTTCTAGATTATTTTATCTGCTCTTTTTTCATTTTAGTCTTTTTTTTCTATTTGTTTTTTTTTAACTTTGGTGGGTTTTACTGTGATATTCTCCAGTTGAGATATTTTTCTTTAGCCATCACATCACATCAAAGACATTCATTTTCGACCTTTAAAAAATATTTTTGTCAAAGTTTTGAAAAACCGTTAGCCTGAATCATGGAGTAATAAGATTTACCATTTTTCCTTTAAAAAGAATTAAAGTGAGTAGTTGGGCCTGGTGAAATAGGCCTGTAATTTTAGCACTCTAGGAGGCTGAGACTGAGGCAGGAAGATCTCAAGTTTGAGCCCACCTTGGGCAATTTGATGACTTAGCAAGATCCTGTCTCAAAATCAATTATAAAAAAAAAAATGGACAAAGGGAAAAAAATTGGGCAGGGGATACAGTTCAATGCACAGGTCATCACTACAATTCTTAGTACAGCGCACTCAAAAAAATTAAATTTGTGTGTAGAGTTAAGCTGTTGTAAATTTATAATTTAATAAAATAATACTAAAGGAAAATAGGCCATGCATTTCTGTTGTAATGTTTTGAATTTTGATATTATTGAGATAGGGTCTCGCTCTGTAGCCCAACTTGTTTTTGAACTCACTATGTAGTCCAGGCTAGCCTCGGACTTTGGCAATCCTCCTATCTCAGCCTCCCTAGTGAATGCTGGGATTATAGGCCTGTACCACCACGCCCAGTTTTACGTGGTGCTGGGGAATTGAACTCAGGGCCCTGTACTTGGCAGGCAAGCACTTTAACTGCTGTGCCAGTCCTCAGCCCCCCCCCCTTTTTTTTTTTGACTCTTAGGATCTTTATTCCTTAGCTTATAGTATATGCTTGTTCTTGTATGCTATCTACTTCATCCATGAGAACTCTTGGTATTTTAATCAGAGTTGTTTTAAATTCCTGATCTGATATGTCATGGTTTGGATCTAAAGTGTCTCCCAAAGGCCTCATGTTCCCATGGCTACTGTGTAGGGTTAGGAAGTGGTGGTGGTGGAGGGACTGGATGGGAGGGGTGGGCTTGACCTGGAAGGGACTGTAATGGTTCCGCCCTTCCTCCCAGTCTCTCTCTTCTGCTGTGCTGTATCTCCACCCCAGGACTTCCGGTTCCAGCTCTAGTTGGCAGCCCCATCCTGTGACCACCATTTTTCAGCTGCCCACCCATGAGCAGACTGAGACCTTCTGAAACTGTAAGCTCTAATAAATCTTTCCTCCATAAATTGTAGATGTCAGGTATTAAGTCACAGCAATGAAAAAGTAACTAAGACATGGTAATTCCAGCATTCTGACTACATCTGAGTCTGCTTGTGATGCTTGCTCTTTCTCGTCAGACTGTTTGCCTTTTAGTATGTTTTATCTCTCTTTACTGCTGGATGTGACAAGCTGGATGATTACTTTTAAATAGCGTTCAAGATTGGTGGGTGGGTAGCTCAGCAGTTAAAGTGCTTGCCCAGCAATTGAAAGGCCTTTGGTTAGATTCCCCAGCACCACATAAGCTGGGCTTGGTGGTACATGCCTGCAATCCCTGTACTTGAGAGGCTGAGGTATGAGGACTGCCATGAGTTCAGGGGTAGCCTGGGCTACATAATGAGTTCAGGACTAGCCTAGGCTCAAGTTAGACCCTGTCTAAAAAAAAAAAAAAAGGAAAAAAAAAACCTTTAGGAATGCAGTGGTAGTGATGAGAGAGCAGAAATGTGCTTTATAGTTCTGTGAGTAAGTGAATATGTGTTTCTGGGTTGTGAATTTCACATGTGCTTCTCAGTCCCTTCTCTGCTTGTCCCCTTTGATGAAAAAGGATGTCTAAAGTCACTGGCATCAAATATATCCCTGATACCAGGCAAGAGCTGATTGGAGTTTGGTGTTTTTCTCCCTGGAGTCAGTTTCTGAAAAAACTCCAGCAAGCTAAGTGCTTCTTTTAAGTAGAGTGGCCTCAGGGTAGGCCTTGATAAAAAAACAGAATACTCTGACACATTTCCAGGTGGTCCACCTTTCACCTTGCTACAACAGAACCAAGAGGGGGTTTTTCTCTAGTTGTCCCAGAAACTCTGGTTGATTTCCTGGAAGTCAAACTCAGAAAAAGTATGGTACCCTCTGGATTTTTTATCTCTTAAGATTGTCTGCCTTGAGCTTCTAGGCTCTTGTGGCTGTGGCTCTGGCTTCCCTACAGCAGGCTTGTGGGGTTCAGTTGGGAGGTTGTACTCGTGGGTTTCTGTGCTAGCAGTGTGAATTCTCTGTGTTTGCCTGTCTCTGATTTTGGAGTAGTTTGCCTCTGACCTTAATGGCTCTACGAGCTGTTGATTTTTTAGATTTTTTTTTCTCATTAGTTAAAAACTCATCAGTCTGGCTTCTTACATGTTAGAATGACAGTTTCCAGTTTTCTTTTTAACATTGTTTTATAAACAATGTTCCTGTGACCATTCATTTAGAAGTCTTTGTGGAAGGATCTTTCTAGCAAAATCTGCAGCAAAGGAGCCATAAGAGACAGATGCAATATACATGATAGATTATGGTCTAATTTATTTATTATTAAAATGGCAATTATCCTTTAGAAAAAATGGCAAAATACATGAACACTAAATTGACAGAATATTTTAGTAAAATATTTATTGCAGAATTGCCTATGTAGTAAAATACTGGAAACTACCTAAATTTAAGTGATGGTTTAATTCTAGTACATATTCTACTATACTGATTTGTTATGGTATTTTGCTGTGCTATTATGTTTCTTAAAAAAAGTAAATTTGAGAAATGTGTATATACTATTAGAGAGGAAGTGTTTCACAAAGGAACTATTTATGGTAGAAAATAAGAAAATTTTTATCTAAGCTTAAGCATATGCTGTATGTGTGTTTGTATGTACATATACAAATATATGTATACATGCATGCTCATGTATACACAGGTGTCTGTAAGGATAGGTAAGAAACTGACAGTGGTCATTTCTTGGGGAGGGCAATGAGGGGCTTGGAAATAAGGGTTAGGTTAGAGACAGACTTTCCACACTGCTCCTATTCTCCTTAGTATTTTTTTTATAGCATGTGTTCATTATCTGTAAATTCAGAAACTACCAATTAAAAGCCTGTTGCCCTCTCTCATGATATCAAAGGCATTAATTAGCAATATTTATTTGCTCATTTATTTATTTTGCAGTACTGGAGATTGAACCCAAGGCTTTACACAACTGGGCTCTGTCCCCAGCCTGTTTGATTTTTTATTTTGAGACAGGGTCTCACTGTGTTGCCGAGTTGCCCAGGCTGTGCTCCAACTTGGTGCCTTAGTTTCCTCATTACTATAAATGAACGTGATAATGGTATCTAGGTCAGTTATTTATTAATTTTTAGGTAATAGGGATCTAGTCCACGGCCTTCACACTAAGCTACATTCTTGAACCATTTTTAATTTTTGATTTTGAAACAGGATCTTGTTAAGCACTTAAGTTGCCCATGTAACTTGCAGTCCTCCTGCCTCAACCTGCCAGAGTGCTCGGACTACAGATGTGTGCCACTAGGCCTGGTTATTTCTCGGTTTTAGTGGCATAGGTCTATGAGATGCTTAGAAAAGCACTTGATGTACAACAAACTCTGAGTAAAGACTTTGTGTTACTGTGTTCTACAAATGAATGATCCAGAGACATTAATCATGGTACGTGTTAACTTGCTGACATAGAACCAGGCAAAAGAGATCTTTTTTAGTAAATATTGAGACTGGGTCTGGTGGCACAAGCTGCAGTTCCAGCACTTTGGGAAGCTGAGTCATGAGGATTGCAAGTTAGTGACTTAGGGAGACCCTGTCTCAAAGTAAAAATTTAGATATAGGCTGGGGATGCAGCTCAGTACTAAGACCCTGAGTTCAATCTTCAGTACAAAAAACAAACAACAACAAAAAAAGGAAACAAACAAAACAAAATAAAAGCATCTCAGTGAGGTCAGGATGGAAAGTTGTGATCCTAGCCATGCGTGTTCTCTGCCTTTGTCTTCTTGGCTGAGTGGACGTCAAGACTGAGCAGCTTTGATGATCTGAGGTTGACTGTTCTCTGGAAATCTGATTTCAGGATACCTCCTACCTATTTATCACTGGCCCTGATGTGGTAAAGTCTGTCACCAATGAAGATGTTACTCAGGAGGAGCTTGGTGGTGCCAAGACCCACACTACCATGTCAGGTGAGAGGTCTGATGGTGGCCTTGCTGTTTCAAACAGTCAGAAAAGGATATCACCAAAAGCGGTAACTTTTTTTTTTTGAAATATCACTTACTTGGCAGAACTTATTTGGGAAAACTACCACAATATATTGCCTACAAATATAGCGATAAAGGTAGATGTAGTATCTAACAAATTTCTTATAACAAATAACAGGCTAGTATTAATATATTCATTTTATTTACAATTATTCTTTCTTGTGGTGGGGATTGAATCCAGGGCCTCCCTCATGCTAGGCAGCTATTCTGCCACTGAGCTACACCTGTGCTTTGATATTCTTTAAAGTAATTTTAAAAGCTAATTATCAGAACGGTGGTTGTTCATAGGTATGACACTGTACAGATGAACTTTAAAAATATTTTTGTCTTGTGACATTTTTTCATTTCAAAGTCAGTTTGTCCTAGGGTAGACAGATTTTACTGATTCTCATTGGCCAGGTATAGTCTTAGTATGATAATCAAGCTCTATGTGTTCATAAATTAAGACTTTTATTTCTTTTTGGGACTGGGGACCTAACCTAGGGCCTCATGCATGCCGGTCAAGTGTTTATTATTAATTATTATTATTATTATTATTATTATTATTATTTTGAAACAGTCTCACTCAGTAGGCTAGGCTGTTTCTGAACTCACTTTGTTTGTAGTCCAGGCTGGACTTGAGCTCAAGACAAGCCTCCTGCCTCTGCCTTCTGGGTGCTGGGATTATAGGCATATGCCACCATGCCTGGCTTATGTGGTGCTGGGACTCAAGCCCAGGGCAAGTGCTCTAACTACTGTACTATTTATTCCTCCAGCCCCTACGTAAGCTCTGTACCAGTGAGTTATGCCCCTAAGCTGGTCATTATTCTTAACCTCTGTAGGGAAACATGCACACATGCTGAGCTTAAAAAGTATAAAGATTATTCTGTGCTTTGCCCTGTTGTGTCTTCTAATCACCTGACAATACTGACAGTTCTATTCTCATATCCTCCACAAAGGACAGGACCCTCAGGATGAGTATTTATTTTTTCTTAGATTTTCACAGTGTTTCACAACTAAGAGTTTGCCTTGAGTCTCAGAGGAGACATTAGACTTGAACTTTTTAGTAGTGCTGAACTGTTAAGCCTTTCGCAAGTCTTAGAGGAGGACTAAATACATTTTGCATAAGGAAGTGGACATGGGGGCCAGGGGCAGAAGGTTATGGTTTGGATCTGAAATGTCCCCTAAAAGCTTCCTGTATTTGGATGTAGTGGGATACCTATGGAACCATGTGCTGCTAAGAGGTGGGACCTAATCAGAAAGGGCAGAACACTGGTGCTTGACCCAAAAGGGGCAGATAACCGAAACAGGAAGGGCAGTTCTGTTCTTCTTCTCTTACTTGGCTTTCTGTCTGCCCTGCCATGAAGAGTGTCTGACTAAATCCCTGCCCTGTGCTTCCACCACTGCCAGCTGCCCATTAATGTGCTGTGTGAGACCTTCTGAAACTGAGCTAAAATAAATCTTTCCTCTGTTAATTTGTGGATGTTGGCTATTCTGTCCAAGTAACAAATAAGCAACTAAGACACTACTGTACATATTTATAAACATTTGTATGTGGACTTCTTTTGTTGTTATTGTTTCTCCTTGATACATACCTAGAAATGGGATTTTTGGGTGAAATGGTAACTGTGTTTAACTTTGTGTGTGTGTATATGTGTGTGTAGTTTAAAGACCGAATTATGTTTAAACTAAGGAACTGCTGGACAGTTTTCCAAAGTGGGAGTACTAATTTATAAATATTTATGAGTGAAAAGATTCTGTCATGTTGAAATTGCTTTTTTTCACCTAACATACTCATTGAGTATCTGTGTGTGTAGCCTTGTTCTAGGTGCCAGGAAATGTAGCTTGGGACAGAACCGTAGCAAATACTTCTGCCTTTGTGGAGCTTATATTCTTGTAGAGGAAACACATTTATAAAAGTTTTATAATCAAAAACATTATAATTAAGTACATAATAATAGTGTGTTAGAAGATAATACACACTATTGAAAAATAGAACAGGATAAAGGGGGTTGGGGTTGTTGGAAATTCACATAATAAAGATATAAGGATAGGTCTTGTAAGGGTAACAGATAGCTGGGTAAATTTGAAGAGGTTCACTACGTAGGTCTCTAAGGTAGAGCGCTACAGGAAGAGAACCACAGCTTGTGCAATGGACCTTAGGTAGGGGAGTGACTGGTATACTCACTGAACAGCAAGGATGGTTGTGGGAATGGAGACATTTACATAAAAAGCTCACTCTGGCTGCTGTGCAGACAAAAGACCGTATGGAAGCAGGAAGTCTGGAAAGGCAAACCTGACAGAGTTCTTGGCTCCACTTTCTGCATCCTGTCTGTGGCTGGCCTTATTTGTTTGGCTCGTCTTTATTTCAGGACCCGGCAGGTCCCTCATCAGGACCAGGGAAGTCCCTCTCCTTTCCTTCCACCATTGCTGAATATCTACTGCATGCCAGGCACTGTCTTTGATGCAGTCTGCAGTTAGCAGATTCCAGGGAAGACATCATGATAAACAAGAAAACGGGAGCCTCAGGGGTAATGTGTGGACCTCTGGTCTTGGAGCTGAAATGGAAGACACGGGTGTTAGTAGGTGTGGAGGTGACACTGGAGCAAAAAACTGAATACAGGAAGGTTTGATCCTACAAAGGTACTTCCAGAGGAAATAAGTTATGTGAGTTGAAGCTTAGACTGACCATATATGATGTGTAGCTTCTTGTCCTGAGAGTCCTGTCTTTTGTGGAGGATATGAGAACAGAACTGTCGGTGATTAGAAGACACAGCAGGGCATGAGGGCCTGGCTTATTCCGGCTGTCCAGTACTGCGACCCCTTTTGTCCTTCCTTCCCAGGTGTGGCCCACAGGGCTTTTGAGAATGATGTGGACGCCTTGTGTAATCTCCGGGAATTCTTCAACTACCTGCCCCTCAGTTGTCAGGACCTGGCTCCTGTCCGTGAGTGCCACGATCCCAGGTGGGCTGCAGGCTGGTGCCTCTTCTCCCATTTAGCAGCATGGCTTGCCCATGCCTGGCCCCTCTGCCCTGACAGGGCTTCAGGGTTTGTCTGAGAGGGAGCTTGATCCTGGTTGGAGAGTCTAGTCAACAATGCTTTCAGGCAGAGGGAGAATGGTGACCTGTCTGGGTACAGGAGCAAAGGAAGATGAATTCATTCACTTTCTTCTTCTTTGTAACAGCTGTGGTGGAAGGGGGTTGGGGACCACAAATTCTGCTATTAGACTCCTGAGCCTTCAAAACTTGAACATGGGAAGTTTTTTCTTTTTGGCTTGGCATGGAATAAATGTGAATCAGTGTACCAATATGCTCTTAGGCAGGGGTCTCCAGCCTCTGGGCCATGGACTGGTGCTTGTCTGGTCTTTGGAAGGACCGGGCTTCTGGGACACATGAGTGAAGCTCTGGCTTCTGTCACCAGCATGCTTCTGTTAGGTTGGGTATTTTGGTTGTTGTTTTTGAGATGGGGTCTTGCTCTGTAGCTCAGGCTGCTCTGGACTCACTATCTACAAAGGTTGGCCTTGGACTCACAGCAATCCTCTTGTCACAGTCTCCCCAGTGTTGGGATTACAGGAGTACACCACCACACCCAGCTTATGTGGTGCTGAGGAATCAATCTCAGGGTCTTGACCTAGCTAGGCAAGGGCTTTAACTGCTGAGCTGTTCCTCCAGGCCCTCCTATTAGAATGCTGCTGCTGATCTGACAGGAGGCAGAGCTTCACTCCCTTGGGAAAATAGCCTTCACTTAAATTGGCCCCTGGTACCAAAGGGTTTGGAACTGCTGCAC
This sequence comes from Ctenodactylus gundi, assembly GCA_004027205.1. Classification (NCBI taxonomy): domain Eukaryota; kingdom Metazoa; phylum Chordata; class Mammalia; order Rodentia; family Ctenodactylidae; genus Ctenodactylus; species Ctenodactylus gundi. The sequence continues at coordinate 421,719 of PVKB01000440.1, forward strand.
ATTGCTCTTGGCCAAAGATCAGGCTTGCGAAGGGTGTGCTGAGCGGGCTACCGGGTGAAAACTCCGTCCCCAGCGCTTTTGGGGCCATTGCCTGGCATGGGAATTGGTTTCTTCAGGGTAAGGTAGAAGCCCGGCTGGTGAGCTTCAGCTCTGCACCTTGGTGTACTTCGTGCTGTTTCCTCTTTGAATGAGAATTTACTTCTGCAAAAAGGGTATGGAATTATATCCCTTGGAAAGAGGTCATTTCAGAAACTTCTGGAGGCTTGGGCCCGGGATCCTTCATATGGGACTCTGGTTTGACCAGGGGAGCCCAGAAGTCATGTCCGCAGAGCTCCATCCTCAGGGAATACAACCAGTGACCCCTTGGGTGTTGACATGGAGGAGAGGCTGGTTACAAGGCCTGGAAACTCTAGGCAGAGCCTCCTTTCCTGACCATGTGTGCTATCTGGGGTTCTTAAAGGCTGAGGGCATCATTTGAAAGTGTTATATCCCAGGGTCCAGAAGTCTGAGTAGCCTGCCATGGCTCATGGTGGCTATATGTATAAGTAAGAGTGGACTTCATTATTAAGTTGGACCATGCTGGTACAGAGAGTGGAGCTCTCTGGGATGTTGAGCTTAGTGGGGCATCTGGTCTTCTCAAGGCCAAACCTGAACACAGGGAATCTTAGGGTTAATAGAGCCCCTAGCTTCCCACATGGGACAGGAAGGGCTGACAGCCTTCTGGAGAGAAGAGGCTGGAGGTGTGTAAAGTGTTGAGTCCTCATGTGGGGTGGAGTAGACTCTGGCTTAGCCTTCCTGCCGAGCAAACTACATGTAGGAGGAAAGAGTCACAGATTTGTATGTGACAATATAGCTTAAAATGATTCTGCTCGGACTGCCTGCAATAAGCCCTCTCTGTATTCCTTAAACTGAGGAAAGAACACAGGGTACTCTACCATGGAGATATAGACCCAGCTCTTTTTTGAAAAATTATTTTATTTTGAGGTAAGTTTTTGCTAAGTTGCCCAGGCTTATCTCAAATTTCAGATTCTCCTGCCTCAGCTTCCCATTTTGGGGGTTAGGGGTGTGTACCACTATACCTTTTTAATGTTTCAGAAAGCCAGCTTGGGATCTCCTGAGCTGTGTCTTTTTGAGACCCACGCAGTATTTGGAATACAGATATATTCAGAGAAAGCAAACAAAAGAATTGTGTTCAAGAGAATAGCTCTTTTTTTCCCCCCCTCTAAAAGAATTCTGGCTGGGCCTGGTAGTGCATGCCTGTAATTTTAGCATGAAGAGAGTCTAAGGTGGGACAATTCTAACTTCAAGTCTTGTCTGGCAATTCAAAATAAAAAATAAAAAGAGCTAACGATGTAGCTCAGTGGTAGAGTTACCTTGGGTTTGATTCCCAGTATCGCAATAATAAATTAAAATTTCTGAGTTGGTATTGGACTCAGGCCCAGCAGAGACAGAACTAGCCCTGTCCCCAAGTTATATCTGCTCCTTTTCTTCTCCACCCCTTTCCATAGAGAATAACAGGTTCTTCCTGTGTTGACTGTACCTGCCTCTGTTCTAGTGACCGTCTAGTTCCCGAGCTTGACACAGTTGTCCCTCTGGAATCTACCAAAGCTTATGACATGCTGGACATCATCCACGCGGTAAGAGCCACATTTGCCTCTCTGGGCTGCCTTCTCTTAGCCATATCCACAATCACTATGCTTTGGCCTAGCTAAGGGGGGTTGGACCTGGCCTAGGTGTCTGTCAGTCAGAATAGGTCTGGCAGAGAGTGGGCTCAGGGTGGGTATGGGACCGGATGGCATGTCTTGGTGAGAGTTCATGGCTAAGGATGCCTCGATGGCCCAGGTGATGGAGAGGAGAGGAGCCATTTGGGTCTAGAGAGTCCAGGGATCTTTAGAAGGTACTCTGAGGGGCCAGATCCTGAGTTTGGAGTAAGGTCCAGGCAAGCCTTGTTTGGTACTTTGCTTGGAGGCTTTATGATTAGGGCCTTTCTAGGGAAAGGAGAGTACACAGTATATCCTGTGATAAGGTCAGGGTATGTGTAGGATCCTGTAGTGGACAGGAGCCATTTGTACCTTGGAGTAGCAGATTCTTGGGTTGTTAAGAAGCAGGGTGGTAGACAGATAGAGGCCTCTGTAGATGACTACTCCTTCCTCACATGCATACTATGTTGAGCAGTTCTTGCTTGATGAAATGGGCTTAATGCCAGGTTACCAGCTTTGTGTGTTCATCTGCCCCAGAGCCTGTCTTTCCCAGTGACCCCTTCTTTCTCTTCCCTTACTTTGGGGTGCCCACAGGATCAGCAGAAGTGCTCAGACTCTGCCTCTCCTCACTGCTGCATTCTATGGCACTGGGCATCTTTAAGGCTGAAAGACTTCATGAGTTGTGTCCGTTTTTTTCCTGTCCTCACAAGTCAGACATACAGAGGATGACGACAGAGTAGCTGTGTTAGCCAGCTTGTTACTGTGTGACAAAATACCTCAAATAATCAATTTATAAGGAGAAAATTAATTTTCCCTCATGATTTCAGAGGTTTCAGTCCCTGATCCCTTGAGCCTTTGCTTTGGGCCTGTGGCATTGCAGACTGTCATGAGATCACATGATGGACCAAGCTGCTCACCTCATGGGGGCTGGAAACAGAGAGGAAGAGGATGAATCCTCCATATTCCCCTCAAGGTCACCTAACTTCCTCTATTAGGCCCCGTCTCCAAAAGGTTTCATCACCTCTCAGTGGTCTCACAGGCTAGGAACCACACTTTTAGCATATGGGCCTTTGGTGGACAGTTAAGATCCAAACCATAAGAGGGGCTTTTGAAATATGCTTGACCTAGATTTGCATTCCACTCTGGAGAATGATAACTGGTCCACACAGGGAGGATACTGCACATTTGCTCCTTAAATGATCTCTGGTTGGGTTATTACCAACATCAGTTGTGTTGAGTAGGCTCATCAGGTACTTAGTAAACAGTGACTGGTGTGTGGCAATGCCTACCTTCTAGATTCTCCAGGGGATAAGGGTAGAGAACAATATATAAATGTTGAATAAATAAAAGCAACTGAAGAAACAGAAAAGGGAAAAGAATATATTAGAATCGGCTTATTAATATGAAGCAACAAATATTAAGAGCGGACAAATCAGCTAATAAGGTTTAAAATAAGGAAATAGATTAAAGACATCTAAAAGGTATAATTGGAAAGTAACCACTAGACTAAAAATACAGACTTTCCTAAGTAGTAATTTAGTAATGTTGCTGGTGGCATATACCTATAATCCCAGCACTTGGGAGACTGAGGCTGGAGGATCTCAAGTTTGAGTCCCACCTGATCAGTTTATCAACTTTGTGAGACCTTGTCACAAAAAGTAAAAATAGGAGGGAAGACTTTGGGCTCAGTTCCCAGTATCACAAGAACAGAACAAAAAATTTAAAAAGCAACAGAAACAAAACCTGCCCCAAAGGTCATAATGATAAATGGGAATAGGTTTAACTCATTTATTTCATAATAAAAGATGTTCACTTTGGCTCACAAATATCAGCTATATGTATTCTACAAAATCACTTTAGAAATAGTGGAGAAAATTTAAAAATAAGGGTATATCAAAGGTATATCAGGAAAATGGAGATAATTTCATATCATTGTTTATTATTATAATATTAAAGTTAAAATTTAGGTAATAACATGACAAGAAAGGACATTCCTATATGCTAAACACTGTAATTCACATTGATGATATAAAATGCTTCTACTATAAATAATACTATACTACCATTTTTTCCTCAGATTTATTGTTTTTACTAGTATGTATTTGTGATACATAAATACATTCAACTTGAGGAACTGGTATGTATACATACTGCATCTTGATCATTTTTACTTCCCTTCCCTTTCACATTCTTCTCCTACATCCCCTTTACTATGCACAAAATCTGTCTTCCTAACTTCATCACTCTTTTATTTTGTTCTTTTACTTGCTTATACTTTAGTTTTCTCACACTAGAGAAACCACATGATATTTAATCTTTGTGTCTGATTCATTTGGCCAGTTAAGATGGTCTCAAGGTGCATTCATTCTCCTACAGGTGACAGCTATCACCCTACCGAGAAATGTAGGAGACCCAAGGAGACAGAGGTAGAAACTTACAGTTGTTAGTAAAAGGCAGGCCAGAAGGACACAAAGAAGATACAGGAGACCTCAGTAACACAGTCAGTGGACAGATCTTCTAGGTCTAGTTCAGTCTTTATACCCAGGTAATAGTGGGTTTTATTCTCAAGGACACATGGGGTATTTTAAAAAGTGGTCATGTATTAGGTCAAAAAGAAAATATCAAATTCCTTAAAGCAAGTGTTATCACAAACAACACTTGTTAAAATTAAACATTTGTAGTAACTACAAGAAAAGTATGCTGACTTGGAAATAAATCTACTAAACAATTCTTGGGTGAAAAAGAAAATACAAACCAAATGACCGAACTCAAAAGAAAGAGAAAAAGAGAAAAACAAACAAACAAACAAACAATGAAAACAATGAGAACACTATATATCAAAATATCTACATGTAAAACAATGGACACAGGAAAATGTATATCCTAAAAAACTGGGTAAAAATGGATACGCAATGAAGAAATTTAATTCCCAGCTCAAAAAGCCTAGAGGAAAAAAACCTATGGAACATTCCAAAATAAATCATATGAAATAGTTTAATAAGGGTAAGTGCAGAAATTTTTGATGTAAGAAAGTGAATAATAATAGTAGCTGTAAATAATTCGCAAATTCTAGCTAACCTGAAGGAAGACAGGCATAAATAAAAATACAAAGTGAAGAGGGGCAGTAACTATAGGAAGAAGAAATGTATTTTTCCCCATTTTATTGATATATATGTATGCAATAATGTTTACACTGAACTTGAGTATTTTGTGCACATATAAATTGCATCAAAATTATAAACACTTTCCTTCTCCCTTTTTGACCCTTTCACAATCCCCCCCCCCCCCCATTTAGTTCTACAAAATGATTGTATTCTGGATTTCTTATGTTAGAAAACCATTTGATATTTAGTCATTGCATCTGACTCACCTTGCTGAGCGTGATGGTCTCAAGTTGCCTCCATTTACCTACAGAAGCCTCAAACCTACCTGTCTTTATAGACGAGTAGTATTCCATTGTGTACAGATACCACAACTTATGTATCCATTGGTCTGCTGATGGGTATTTTGGTGTCTTCCATGTTTCAAAATCAGAAAGAAAAAACGAGCTGGTGATATATATGGCTAGATGCGAAGGTCTAGAACTAAACAAACAAATAAATAAATGATAGGAAAGGCAAAGGTCTTTCTTAGAGCAGCAAGCTAATAATGGAGAAGGAAAACTAGATTAGAAAAATCACCATTTGGCAACTTTAATGGCTTTAATTAAACCATGGAAGAATCAGTAATCATTGTTAAACTGAGTGGGTAAAGAATTGAATTTTTAATGAAAATTTGATAAAGAAGAGGATTTTTACATAGTCCAAGGGAGAAAAAATTGAAGGAGCCCACAGAGACATGAACACTTATGGCACTGGGTGCCTCCAGGTTATATTCTGGGCTGGATTTTTGTTGCTTCTGCTACTATAAAGAATGTTTTTGGGACAACTGGCAGGATTTGAGTAAGGTAGAAAAGTAGAACTAAGTATTGTGTTAAAATTAATTCCTTGACCTTGATATCATTGAAGTTACATGAGATAGTGTTCTTGTCGGAGATTTGGCAGCAAGGAATTCACAACAGTCATTATGTCTGTAACTTTCACTTAAATAGTTTGGGAAAAATGTGTCTGTGTGTGCATGCCAACAGAGACATATATGGAGGGGGCAGTCATGGCAAAATGTTCCTAAGTGAGGCATCTGGGTGAAGGGTACGTGAGTAGTAGTTGTACTTTTCTTGAAAGTTTTATGTGAGCCTAAAATGATTTCAAGATGAAAGATGGTCATAAATCCTTTCGCATTCAGATGTTGCCCCTGAGTGAGGGGCTGTGTGTTTCCCTGCTGCTCTTCTGCAGTAGGGAGGAGCTACGCCTCTGCTTGCTGCCAGCATGCGTGGAGAATCAGTGGTGGGGCTGAGGACTGTCCAGCTCTGTCATTCCATATTGTGGTTTGATTTTGTATTTGTCTTGTCATTTTGTGCTCAGGAATAAATTTATTCCAACAGGTGGTTGATGAGCGGGAGTTTTTTGAGATCATGCCGAATTATGCCAAGAATATTGTCGTTGGTTTTGCAAGAATGAATGGGAGGACGGTTGGAATTGTTGGCAATCAACCCAAAGTGGCCTCAGGTAGGATGGAGAGCATCTCATGAAACTCAGGTTGGGGTTGGAGTTCAGGGGTGCCTGGGCTCATGGGGTCCTGCCTTCTGTCCTTTCCTCAGACATGGCCTAACATGAACTGAGGAAAAAAACCTCAATGCAGTTGTGAAATTGACTTAAGTATCTGAAACACTCTTTTTATACTCCCTTTTTGCCCCTTAACAGTTTATAAATAACTTGCCTTCTCAGATTTCAAGGTGTTTACTTTTTAAGAGTTTGGTTTTCTCTTCCCCCTAGTTAAATGTGTGACTTACCCACTGAACTCTCAGTTCTGTGAAGGCAGGGTGTCAGCATCCTAACCGTGTGTTTGCTGCCAATGCCTTCCACAATGCCCTGTGGATACATAATTAGTTCATGATGATGCTCTAAGGCATCTTGCCATGTCTGTGCCTCACAGCTTTCTGGTAACATGGCCAGAGCAAGTTTGAATTGGGTGATGGAGAGTTTTCTTCTGTAGCTGCACTCTGATGAGGTGTGGCTACTGCTTCTCTCTTCGTTATTTTCTCTCTTTGGTTTGTTTTGAATGTTTGTGTGGGAAGAATGTATACGCTCACGTTTTATTTTTACTAGAGCATTTTTCCCTTTATTTAGAAAAAAATTTTAAAGTACTTTTTTTGTCATGGCAAATAGAACCTTTTACACTCTTTACTGTAGCATTCCATATTGTATCTGCAGTGTATGCGGCCCTCACCACTGTTTCCAGATCCTTCTCATTATCACTCCAGAGACATGTTCCCACCCATCAGAACTCCTTATTCTTACCAAACTCTCAGCCTTTGGTCATCTAACTATATTTTTGTCTTAGTTACTTTTTCATTGCTGTGACAGAAATGCCTGACATCCACAACTTGAATAAAGATTTGTTTTAGCTCACATTTTCTTTTTTATTCCCCATTGGTTTATTACTTCATTGTTTATCAGTGAAACTCACAGTTCATGAAGGTCTCACGCAGTCCATTCTGGCGGAGGCAGAGGAAAGCTGGTCAGAGCGTTCCGATAGGAAACCAAGTGGGGGAGGAAGAGAGGGACTAGCACATCTGCTTTCAGTTCCCGCCTCAGCAATCTGCCCCTTTCTAGGTCCAGCCTCAGCGTTCTGCCCCTTCTGGATTAAGCCCCAGTGGTCTGCCCTTCCAGGTCACAGATCCAGTAGTGTGAAACACAACCATAATCTACAACACGCCCCTAATCCATGATATACATGTCTATAATCTGTACTCTACAACATGCCTGTCTTCCCCTTTCACACTATACTCTACCCAGTAATTCCCAACATCCAACATGTATGTACATGATGCTCTTGAGAGACATTCCAGATCCAAACCATAACAACTTTATGAATTTGCCTATTCCATATATTTCACCAGTGGAATCATACAATATTTGTTTTATCAAGCCAATTTCACTTAGCATGTTATTTTCAAAGTTTATACATGTTTTAGCATATATTGGTTCTTCTGTTTTATTGCTGCATATTTCATTGCATGTATATACTGTATTTGTTAGGTCATTCCTTGATCAGTAACACGTGATGATTTTTACCTTTTGACTGGGTGAACAGTGCTATGATGAAGACTGATGTGCAAATATCTTTTCCCCCATTTTATTAATATATACATATATACACTGAACTTGAGTATTCTGTGTACTTATATATGGCATCAAAATTACAAATCCTTCCCCTCTCCCATTTTGACCTTCCCATCCTGTGCCCCTCCCTCCTAGTTCCCATTATCCCCCCATTCAGTTCTGTGAAATGACCATAATCTGGGTTTCTAATATTAGAGAAACCATTTGATACTCAATCTTTTGCGTCTGACTCACTTCACTGAGCATAACGGTCTCAAGTTGCCTCCATGTACCTACAACGGCCTCAAACCTACCTGTCTTTATAGACAAGTAGTATTCCATTGTGTACATATACCACAATTTCTGTGTCCATTGGTCTGTTGATGGGTGCTTTGGTTTCTTCCATGTTTTAGCTATTGTTTGTTGGGGTGCTATGAACATGGGTATATGTGTGTCTATTATATGCTGCTTTTAACTCTTTTGGAAAGATTCCCAGAAGAGGTATTGCTGGATCAAAGAGAGTATTTACTTTCATTCTCTTGAGGAAGAACTGCAAGTATCTGTTCAATTTCTGTTTTTAATTCTACTGAGTATATACTTTGGAGCAAAATAACTAACTAGGTTATATGGCAGTTTTATAGTTTTTTTTTCATAGTACCGAGAATTGAATCTAGTGCCTTCACACTGAGATACATTCATAGCCATTTTTTATTTTTTTATTTTGAGACATGGTTTTGCTCAGGGAGAACTCAAATTTTTAATTCTTTCTGCCTCAGCTTCCCAGAGTGCTGGGATTATGTGCTACCATACTCAGTTTAAAATTTTGTGGAAATGCTATGCTATTTTCCACTGAGGCTGGAACCATTTTACATTCCCTTATAAACAGTGCACAAGGGTATCAATTCTTATACATTCTTGCCAACACTTACTGTCCTTTTTTTTTTTTTTTAAAAAAAAAGAAAATAACACTGCTGAGTATGAGGAATCATGTGGTTTTGAATTTCTCATTAACAGTAGTGATGTTGAACATCTTTTCATGTGCTTATAATTAGCAATTTGTGTATCTTTTTTGGAGAAATATCTTCTCAAGTTCTTCTTACCCCTCTTCCCTCCTCTTTTTCCTGTACCAGGGATTGAACCCAAGGCTTCATGCCTACTAGGCAAGTGTTTTAGCCCCTTATTTGCCCCTTTAGTCCTTGTTAAGATTGTTTTCTATATTTATTTGGTGATACGGGTTTTATAGTTCCATGGGAATTTGAGTAATAAATTCCATTTCTGCAAAAAAATGTCTGGTGGAATTTTGACAATGATAGTACAGGTCAAGCATTCCTGATCTAAAGATCGATAATCTAAACTACTGCACAATCAGAAACTTTTTGAAAATTCAACCCCTTATCTTATGTGATGAGTTGGAGTCAAAATAGGCACATTAAATTATTGTATAAAATTAACTTCAAGGCCTGGAAGAATATCACAGTGGTTAGAGCACTTGCCTAGCAGGTGGAGGACCCTGAGTTTGGTTTCCCAGCAGCACATAAAGAGGGTATGGGTTGGTAATCCCTGTAGTTCTAGCACTTTGGAGGCTGAGGCAAGAGGATTGCTGTCAATTCAAGGCAAGACTGGTTTACATAGTGAGTTCGGGACTAGCCTCGACTACAGAGCAGAACCCCATCTTAAAAACAAAAAATGCAGGCTGTGTATATATGTGTATAAGATATATTAAAAACATGAATGAGTTTCATCTTTAGACTTGGTCCCATTTCCCAGATATTTCATTAGATACATGTCCATGTTCTCAAATCTGAAAAAAAAATCCAATGTTGGAAATGGTTCTGTCCTGCACATTTCTGATCAGGAATACTCAAACTGCACTGATATCTTAACAACATTGTGTCTTCCAGTTCATGAACATAGGTTGTTTTTCCACTTATTATAGTCATCTTATATTCCTCTTAGCCATGTTTTATGGTTTTCAGTGGGAAAGTCTTTCACATCTTTTAATATATCTGTAAGAGGTTTTTTTTTTTTAAATCTCTTTTACTATTGTAAATTAAATTGTTTTTCAGTTTGCAACCTCTTGAGTTTAGCCTTTTCAATGTGTACTTCTATTGGCATTCTGGTCTTCTGATCTCTAAGGAGAATTTCCCATCAAGCTTGGCTCACAGCATTCTATATCTTCTTTAGCCAGTATCTCCAAATCTTTCCAGACTCCTTCCACGAACCTGTTCCAGAGGCCTCTAAACCACATAATCAGATAATATCACAGCAATGACACTACTTCTCTGTGCCAGATTCTGTCTTAGTTATATTTATTCTAGTAGGACAGAATACCCAAATCCACAATTCAAGACAGGGAATGCTAATGTTAGCTTACATTTTAGAGATCTCAGTCCACTCACGCTTAGCTGGCAATGGCAGTATGAAGGAAGGGTCTTGCGAGAACAGCTGTTCACAGCACTGCAAGAGGAAAGAGCAGAATTTGGAGAAAAGCTGGAGTGTATCCTTCCCAGGCCACACCCTCTATGATCTACCGCATCCTCTATGATCTACCGCACCCTCAGGAAGCTGGCCCCCCTGACTAGGCCCCAACACCTAACAGCATGGGAAAACCATACATAATTCACAATGTCCAAGTACATGAGGCTTTTAGCAGGATATTCCAGATCCAAACCATTACATTTGTTGTAGATATTCTGTGTAACACTTAGAAAGTTTCTTTTTCATTCCTAGCTACTGAAGAATTCCTTTTTTGAGATAGGGTCATCATGTTGAATAGTCTAGGCTGATCTTAAACTCATGATGGCCTCAAACTTACTGCGATCCTACTGCTTGGCCTCAAACTTCTGGCAATCCTCTTGCCTCCTGAGTGCTGAGAGTAGAGGCATGCACCGCTGAGAATTTTTTTCATCGTAAGTGTGCATTAGATTTTGTCAATGCTTTCTTTACATTTATATGATCAATGACTTAATTTCATAAGCCTGTTAATATGCTGGATTTAATAAATTGCTTTTCAGTAGTTGAACCAGCCTCCTGTACCTGGGCAAATGCTACTTGGCTGTGGTATGTATTATAATTCTTATTACATATTGTTACCTTTGATTCATTAATATCTTGTTGAGGTTTGCTGAGTTTTCTTGCAATGTGTTTGTCTTATCTGAATATTAAGGAAACGGTGGTTCTCACTGAAATGAGTTAGGAAATATTTCCTCTGCTTTTATCTTCTCGATGAAATTGTAGAGAACTGGTAAAATTTCTTTATTGTGCATGGTACTACTTACTAATGAAGCCATCTGGTCTTCATTTATTTTTTAAGTAGAAACAAAAAATGGAGTTTCAAGCCAAAATAACATAATAATCATAACACTGTTTTTCTTTTATATGCCCACAGAATTTCCTATTTTCCATATAGCTTTGTGATTCTGTATAGTGTTCTTTTAACCCGAAGAACTTTCTTCTTCTGGAGGCCTCATAGATTCTTATAGAATACATCTAGCAATAATGAGCTTTGGGGAAATATCTTAATTTTTAATTCTTACTTTATTTTTTAAAATCTTTTAAATTTGTATATATTTATAAAATATATTTTCATATTGATAATGTACTGCTTGGGGACTTGGTATAGATACATAATACATTTTAATCTTTTAAATTGTACCTCCACCCTGTTCCTGCCTTTTTCTGTCCTCATGTTCTCTTCCCATCTGTGTGAATTCTACTTCCCTATTTCCTGTTTTCTCTTTCTTACTTTGCTCTTTTGATCATGTGTATTTTGGTTTTCTCATATACGTGAAACCACAGAGTACTTAATCTTTTGTGTCTGATTTACTTCTCGTCAAACATATGGTCTCAAGATATATCCAGTACCTTACAAATGATTCAAATTTTTCTTTATGGTAGAGTAATACTCCATTGTGCATATACACACACATCATATTTTCTTTATCCATTAACTGATGGACATACAAACTATTTTCAAGATTCAGTTTTCATGAGTTGTGCTGCAATAAATATGGGTTTGTTTGTGTTAGAATATCATGATTTATTTAGCTCTTTGGAAAGATGCCCAGGAGGATCAAGTGGTATTTCTATTTTCAGTTTTTTGAGGAAATCGCTCTACTGATTTCCATAGTGATTGTACTAGTTTATAGACTGACTGACTGATTACCTTGTTTTTAAAGGACAGCTTGCCAGCTATAGAATTTGTGGTTGTTTTATTTATTTAAAATCTTAATTATATTTTACCAATCTCATCTAGCCTCAAGGGTTTCTGCAGAGTTATCAGTTGATAATTTTAGTGAGGCTCCTTTGTATCTGATGAAGCATTTCTGTCTTGCTGCTTTGGGATTCTTTTCTTGTGGCAGTCTCACTATAGAAGTATCTCATTCTGACTCTGAATTTATACTTCTAGGGAAGTTTGTCTTTGTAGTTTCATGTCTTGCATCAAATATGGGAAGATTTTAGGCTTTTTTTTTTTTGAGACAGGGTCTCTCTGGGCTCTAGTTCTGCAGTCCTGATGTCCAGGCTGGTCCTGGCTGGTCCTGGCTGATCCTTGAACACATGATAATCCTTCTGTCTTAGCCTCCTGAGTCCTGGGATTATAGGTATGCACCACCACTGCCCAGTTTATGTGGTGCAAATTAAACCTAGGGCTTTGTGCTTGCTAGGCAAGCACTTTAACCTCTGAGCTATATCCCTACTCCCAGGCATTATTTTTTCAAATTATTGTCTTGCCACTCTCTCTTAGTCTTTTACTCTGTTAACACCCACGCTGTGTGAGCTGTTTCACTTCACATTGTCTCATAATATTCCTTAGGCTTTGTTCACTGTATTTTTCTTGTTGGTCCTAAGGCAGGATAATTTCAATTGTTTCATCTTCAAATTCTTTGATCTTTTTTCTGCTTATTCAACTCTCCTATTAAGCACCTGTAATGAGGAGAAGCCAAAGGTGCACTGGAGAACCCAGGAATTTGGAGAAGCCAGGAGCATAGATAATCAGCTGAGAAAAGCTGCAGGCTATGCATGGATCCAACCCAAAGGAGAGAAGAAGGAGGTTGCAGGCAGCCCACCCAAGACCTTTGGAGTTCATGTCTTGCTGCGGTTTACCGCAGGTGCTGGACATGGGACTATAGGAATTAATTTCTGCCCTGCTGGGTTTAGGAACTGTTTTGGTTCTTTGGCTTTTTATCCTCCTATTCCTCCCTTTGGAATAGAAATGTTTACCCTGTGCCATTTTATGTTGTAAGTGCTTAACTCTTTGGTTTTTAACAGAAGCTCACAGATGAGAGTTTGCCTTGCATCTCAGAGGAGACTTTAGACTTGGACTTTTTAGCAGTGCTGGAACTATTGAGAGTTTTGCAACTCTTGGAAGAGGACTAATTACATTTTTCCAGGAGGTGGCCATGAGTCTTCTGGGGGCCAGGGTGGAATGTGGTGGTTTAGGTCTACAGTGTCCACCAAAAGCCTCATGTTCTTATGGATATTGTGTAGGGTTGGGAAGTGGGGCCTGGCTGGAAGCGGGCAGTTGCTTGGACCTTGGACCTTGATCCGGAGGGGCATGTGCTGGTTCTGCCTTCCTTCCAGTCTCCCTCTGTATCACCATGTTGTGAGGATCTCTGCCACTGGAGCTTTGGCTCTGGCTCATCCCCTGCTCCAGCCCTGCCATGTGCTTTCATCATTTTCTGATGCCCACCCGTGAATGGACTGTGACGTTCTGAAACTGTAAGCTAAAAATAAATCTTTCGTCCCTAAGTTGTGGATGTCAGGTAGTGAGTCATAGTGACGAGAAAGTAACTAAGAAGGCTTCTTCCAAGATTTGGCTGTTATCATTTGTGCTGCTATACAAAAGACATTCAGATTATCATTACGTCAATCAGATTTCTTAGGCTAAATTTATATCAAAGACTGGAGGGTCAGGGCTTCTCTCAGTTGACCTGGATATGCTTCCAGAATTGCTCTTTTCCTCTACTTCAGATGTTTCTTAGGGATTTCTGATCTTCCCCTGGCTTCCTCTCAGTTTTGGGGGTGCTCTTGCCTATTCAACCTAAGTTGAATAAGCAGCTTTTAATTGTAATTTTAACTTTTTAAGTGAGCCATGAGGGGACACTGTGTAGCTCTGTTACTTGGCTGCCATCTTGACCACAAGTGCCTATCCTTTTCAGCACATTATACTACTTTTTGAAGATTATGTAAATTTTTAATAAGTCTAAAGATTTCATATTTTCACATGTATGCAGCTCAATATCCTGTCCTATTATCATTCTTAAATGCCATTTTTTTTTAAAGAATGATAAGTTGTTACTAGTGAAGTTATCTTTAAAGTGTTATTGAAACTTCAAAAATAGGCATATCCCACACAACAGCAGTTTGCTTTTTAACATGATTATTGTTTTTTCCCTCCCCATCCCCCAGTCTAAGATGATTAATCTTAACAGAGGTGTACTCGTTTGTCTATTTTTGTTATACAATGAAATTACTCCCAATAGAATATCTTAATTTAGAAATACATTGAAGAAAAAATTCTTTTATGTTTTCATACCTCTTTTAAGAATGCTCAAAAGAGAAGCTGTCACAGCTGCCAACAATACCTTCAGACCTGCAAATTTCGGTTCCCAAAGGGGACCAGAGTATGACCTGTGAAAAAATAAGAAGCTAGCCAATTACTAGTAATTCGGGGCCTCTGATAACAAGAAGTTCAGAACAACTCCAAAGGAGTTAAAAGGGGACAAACCAAACCCTAACCTGAAGAACCTCCAGAAGGAATGACCACACTGTAAGTGACTCTCCCTAAGAAAAGGATGGCTTTAAGTGACAAGGTCTTCCAAAGAGGCCTGGAGACTGTTCTCAATTTACCAGTGAAGGAACTTCGCCACTCACCAAGGGTGCACAGGAGTCTCAAGATAAAGGGATTGAAAACCTTGAAATAGTGAATCTGTTCATGTATGTCTCTAATTGCAGCATTGCCAGTGATTATTTAGGCTTGGACATGATCAGAGAGGAAAATGGCACTCACAGTGTCCCAGGGAAGAGAAAAACAGCATGTAACGGTGCTGCGCAGCAGAGGCAGATGCTTTTGGAAGGCAGCAGTTGGTGACAGTGCTCATGACACCGAAGCAGATGGGGCAGCCAGTGAATACTCTGAAGATGGTTCTGATTTTGATGACAGTGAAGATACTGAAGACATCACTGTCAGAAAAAATAAAGTTAAAGAAATTAAGACAGAGGTGGAAGCAAAGTCCCCTGGTAGAAAAAAAAAAAAAAAGAGGAAATATAAATCCAAATGTAAGGCTTTGGGCATTTCCTTAGACTTTGCCAGCTGCTATCAAATTGGAACCTTCGTCCATACCCAATGAAGTATCTCCTCCAAAGGCCACTGGGAAGCTACTCCAAATGCACAGTCCCTCAGCTGAAGGCAGAAGACCCAAGTGGTTGGCATCAGCAGCATTTGCAAGCAGCAACAGTAGCGGAAGTACAGTGACAGGAGTGTCCTTTAAATCCCCAAAGCAGAGTCTCTACCTTGGCTTATTCAGATTAACATGTATTAAACCTCTGCATCCATCCAGGTGCTACTTATAGCTACGTGTAGTAGCAGAGAGATGTTTGACTGAGAAGATTACAGTGTCTCTATATTTGATTCTTGTTTACAAGATGATAAAAATATTGTAATATAGAGGAGGCCTTTAACACTTCATGTTAAGTTACTTAAAATTACCTGTACCCATTTTAAGACTATTCTCTAAAATGCTGTTTTAAGACTGGGGCTTAAAACAGCAGTTCCAGTGCTTGTCTAGCAAGTGCAAGGCCTGAGTTCCTATTCTCCAGCAACACATAAACTGGGCACAGTGACACATGCTTGTAATCCCAGCACTCTGGGAAGGTGAGGCAGGAAAACTGCAAATTCAAGCCTAGCCTGAGCATTTTAAGATGTCTCAAAATCAAAACTAAAAAGTGGGCTGGGGCTGGTAGCTCAATGCGAAGGCCCTGGGTGCTGTCCCCATTTCCACTAAAAAAGAAAGAAAACAAAGATTTAAGAGTCTATTATCTTCTCATACTTTTCCTTCTGTATCCTTATATGTAAAATATCATTAGGTGGTTTGTCAGTGTGACATGTTCTTTCTAGTCATGTGACATTCCTTCCAGCTTCCTGTGGTTTGTAACACCTGAACTTCCATTGTTTATCTGGTAGAGGGAACCACTGTCATTTCTTTCAGGAAATAGTTTGAAATCCTGTAATCTAAATAAGCTACATTGCCACTTTTACAACATGGGTGTTTTGCATTTTGGCCAAGTCTTTGGAAAGAATTGGTATTTTATTTTCCATATGAAAATGGCGACTGTACTATGGCACATGTCTCCTATTTGGAAGTAGGGTTTGTATAGTAAATAGAATTAAATGACACTTTGTGAATTCAATGTTGAACTCTTAAATAAAAGCGACAAAGTTTTGAAAAAAAAGGTTCAAAAGATAATAATATATGATGCTATTTACCAAACGGAAGAAGGAAAACACTCTTCATGGTCTTTCATCTTTTTTCTTTAATATGGCATCTTGCTCTGTGATTCAGGTTGTTTCCTGAACTTACTGTGGAGCCCAGGCCAGCCTTGAAATCACAGTAATCCTGCCTCAGCCTCTGAATGCTGGGATTACAGGCATAACCCACTACACCTAGCGTATGTGGGGCTGAGGAATTGAACAGTGCTTTAACCGCTGACTTATACCTCCAGCTCAAGGCAGGACAGCATCTTTCTTTGTCTATAATCCAATCCCTCTTACTGCCTGACTTTTTTCTTTGTTGTTCATTTTGTCCAATACAATAGCTGCTATCATCATTACCCATTTGGCTTAGTCTTTCATGCCTGCTTCTGGGGATGGCAAACTGTAAGGCAAGAAGCCAAGTGATTCTGAATCATCTAATTATGTGTTCAGGTGCTTCCGGAACCTGTCAGCTGTTTCAAGCCATTGATGTTTCTGGACCTCCACATCCTAAATCTCAAGGCCCCTCCTGCTTGGTATATTTTTTTCCAATGTAGGGTGATTTATGTGTGCAAAAAGCAGCATAAGATCATCTAGCTCTTCTTATTTGATCCTCCCAAGATTCCTTATCAAGACAGCTGAAAGGTCCAAGAAGTTAATTAGGATAGACATATCGAATCTTCTCAGTTCCTTCTTATGATCAAAATACATGGGATGAAGCCATTCAGTTCTCTGACTTTCTGAAGGGAGTAGAATAAGATCATCACATTGGAACTGGTTACTAAACATAATGTAACTCTCTTTAACTAGATGGGGAGGCTTGGGGAATAAGCCTCCCTGAGTATTTTCATCTGTGTATTTCTTGATATACTGCATTGCAAGTGGTGGACACACACTCTCTTGTGATTTGTCCATGGTGGAAGAGCAAGAACCTCATCTCTGGGTTTACAGTTCAACTGTGGCAGCCTTCTCCACTGCAGCTGAAACCTGACTTCAGATGAATGCTCTAAATTCTAAAGACATTCTCTTGGCTATTTCTCTCAGATGTTAAGTGGTCTTAACCGTAATCTTTTGTTCCAAGTGTCTGTAGATTGTTCTGCCTTACCATGTTTTTGAGCAATGCCTGCTACTTTTCCAGCCTGACTGAGTTCCAGAGTAGGTGAAACAGACAGGTGCTTCCTGTCAGTCGTTAGAGATTAGACCAGACCTACACAGTAATTTCTGAGCAATTTCTGGTGTGTCCTTCAGAACCAGTGAAAGGTAAGTTTAATTTAAAAACCACAAAACACAATTTTTTTAAAAAAAATTGCCTTTTTCTTGATCCAGCAATCGTATGATTATTGTAAATCTTTGCCTGTTTTCCAGTCAAAGTTTGTTCTTTTTTTTTTTTTATGTTTCCATTGGGGATGGGAGCATAGAGTACATTCCTAGTAATTTGGGTTGGCTTCCTCTATTCTCAGCACTTGGGAAGCTGAGGCAGAAGGATCAAAAGTTTGAGCCCAGCCTGGACAACCTATTGATGGAGTAAGCCTGTCTCAATATAAAAATGAAACCAGGGCTGGGTATCTAGCTTTCTGTGAAGACCCTTGATTCAACCCCCAGTACAGGAAAGAAAAGTACATTCTATCAGAGTATTTTAGTTATTTTCTCATTGCTAAGACAGAATACCTGACATCCAAAACTTAAGGAGGGAAGATTTATTTCCATTCAGTTTCAGAAGTTCGCAGTTCATTCTTAGTTAGGTGGCTGGAAGATGGTGGAATCACATGGTGGGGCCACAGCTAGAGCCCGAGTTCCAGAGACAGAGATCCTCACAGCATGGCAGGGCAAAGCCTTGTCTGGGGGGAAGTGCCGAACCAGCACACATCCCTTTAGGTCAAGTCCTAAGCATCTGCCCCTTCTAGCCAGGCTCCTCCTCCCAACAAGGACACAGTATCCATAGGTACATGAGGCTTTTAGGGGATCCTCCAGATCCAAACCACAACAGGGAATTAAAAAAATTTTTTTTGCCTTTTGTTTCTGGTTTCTAGGGTTTGCTATATATTCTAGACGTGAATGTTCTACACATGTACTACATATACTGTAGTTTTCATTTAATGGTCTGTGCTTTGCCTGTACTATTGTATATTTTTGCATAATTTAAAAAACTTGATGAATTTACATTTATCAATATTTTCATTTAAAACATTTTCAATGTTTTTATTTATGGCTAGAGTTTTTTGCGTCCTGTTCAAGAAATCTTTGCCTATTGTAAGTTTGTATGTTAGTTCCATGTTATCTTCTATGAGCTTTGTAGCTCTTGGTTTATAATAAGTTCGTGATTATGAATTAATTTTGTGTAAAGCGTGATATAGGAGTTGACTTCCACTTTTTTCCATATAGATATTTGGTGGTTCCATCACCAATTCTTAAAAAACTTCCTTTGTGAGTTATTTTGCTGCTTGGTTAAGAATCAGCGTGTGGGTCAATTTCTTCAGTTCTCTGAAACTGATTTCAATGTTTTTGTCTGATTTTATGCTTCTATTATCTTGATTTCTGTACCTTTGTTTCTCAACTTGGGGTGAACTTTGTGTCTTTGAGTGCATTTGGCTGTGTTGGAAATTTTTAGTTGTCATATGGAGTGAGAAGCATGGTAAGTGATGTCCCCAGGGGACATCAGTGAGAACTGTCTTCAGGGGCTGTTCCTTGAGAGCCCTCAAAGCTTAGAATCAGATTCTAACTCTACCCTTTATAGCCTCTGCCCTTGGGAAATTATCTTCTTTGACTGAAGGTAACTGAGAGGAAGCCACAGATACTACTAAACATACTGTGTATGCAGGAAAAATTTCAACAGTGAAAAGTTAACCTAACTTCAAATGTCAGCAGTGCCAAGGTTGAGAAACTCTGCTTATTAGCAAGTCTTAAAGCCATCTAGTGTAAACCATTGATTGTTATGCTTTTTTAAATGCTATTTTTATTTCATCTCTTTTGTATTCTCTTATTGCTTTATGGAGCCTGCTTTCAATTTCTACAAAAGAATCTCCTGTTATTTTGCTTGGAATTGCTTAAAAGATAGGTCTGTGCTATAAAGCTGTGCATAGAGGCTGTCAAGTGTGCTTGTTTATACTTTTAAATTCAAAATAGTTAAAATTTTATAAATAATTTACATGGAATACAATTAAATTTTTAGTTCCTCAGAGAAGCCAGATTGAAAGTGCTCAGTGGGCTTTTGTGACTAGTGGCTCTATGTCCAACGGCCACAGCCAGAGAACATTCTGGTAGCAGTAGTACAGGTATGTAGGTCAGTTTGGAGAGAATGGGTGTTTTAACAACCTTTATTCTTTTGGTTTGTGAGCACAGAAGTTTGTTTTGGTAGATTACTTTTATCTGATTATAAGAGTTTGATCTTATTCTTCACTTATTGCTAGTTTTCAAACTATATAAATATTGATTTCTAGCCACTGTTTACTTCTCTTCAGATGATCATAGGTTTTTGTTTTCCTACCTAATAATTTCATTAGCTTTCATATGTTAAAATAAATCTTAAATTCTTTCAGTAAACTCCACCTGGTCATGATGCATTACTGTGTTTATAGATTGTTGGATTTGGTTTGATAATATACCTAAACTTGTAAAGTAGGGATTTTCATACCCAAATCTCCTTTGGTCTGTTCCTCTGTGGTGTGCTTCTACTGCTCTGGCATCACGGTCCATGTTGGCCATTGGGAGAAAGTTGGAAACTCTCTTATGGGTTATGCCACTTGCAGAGCCAATGTCCTTTTATGCTTACACTGTGCTACGAGGTAGTGACATCCCTGCTTTTTAGGCAAAAAACTTCAAAGAAGGTAATTTCCCAAGGCACATAGCCATAAAGGGTAGAGTTGGGATCTGATTCTAAGCTTTTAGGACTCTTAAGGACCAGCCCCTGAAGATAGTTCCCACTGAAGTCCCCTTGGGACAAGCCAGGCTCTGCCTCAGCTGGCAGCTCCCTTTCCGTCTGTAGGGCACAGCCTAGTTGTGTCTGCGAGGCTGCATTCCTCTCTGTGGAGTGAGGCTACTCCTTGACCTTCTTTGACCAGTGTCAGGTATTCCCCCCCCCCCCCTTCTTCCCCTTCTCCTTCTCCTCCTCCTTCTTCCTCCTCCTCCTCCTCTTCTTCTTCTTCTTCTTCTTCTTCTTCTTCTTCTTCTTCTTCTTCTTCTTTTCCAGAGAATGAGGGTTTCTTGTTAGCGTATGAAGTGAGGAAACAGGGGCCATTATAGAACTAGCTCTGGACGGCTCATGAGGACATATTCCCATTGTGGTAGAGCAGGGATTGCCTAGAAGCTTAGCATGGCCAATATTTCTCTTTTTAGGATGCTTGGATATTAATTCATCTGTGAAAGGGGCTCGATTTGTCAGATTCTGTGATGCATTCAACATTCCACTCATCACTTTTGTTGATGTCCCCGGCTTTCTGCCTGGTAAGTCATTAACCTAGGTGGGGCCAGGAGAGACTGTTTTGCATGGTAAGGCACCCAGTTTATTTGAGCATTTTGAGCAGCTCCCTAGGAGTGTGTGATTTCTCTAGATTCTAGGTATACAAAAGACAGGTTGGTGTGAGGACTGGCCCTCCAGCTGTACGTGGCAGGGAAACCTTGCAAGGATGTTTGTTAGCGTCTAGTAACTTTTCTTTATGACTCAGGCACTGCACAGGAGTATGGTGGTATCATTCGGCATGGGGCTAAGCTTCTCTATGCATTTGCTGAAGCAACAGTGCCCAAAGTCACAGTCATCACTAGGAAGGTGAGTGGCTTGGGAGCTCTTCATTTGTCCTTGTTTTATCAGCTTCCTGGGGTCTTTTAGGGATGGTATATTCTTGCCTTATGCTCTTGACATCACCATCTGGATCTGTTTGTTGTAGGCCTATGGAGGTGCCTATGATGTCATGAGCTCAAAGCATCTTCTTGGTGATACCAACTATGCCTGGCCTACAGCAGAGATTGCAGTCATGGGAGCAAAGGTGAGGACAAGCTTTCCCTTTTCCAGGATCCAGGGACTGTGCTTCCTGGGGTGAGGGTGAGAGTTCAAAGCATAGCTGGGAAGCATTGGGAAGGCCAGGTATGAAGGGAGTGGGGCCTAGACTTTGGCAGGTCTCTCCCAAGGGCCCAGGATCAGCATTGCCTCCTATCATGCTCTCACTGGAAGCATGTGCTGGGGTCTTCACAGCAGGGGAGGCAGGTAGAAGAATGGAATGGCAAGAGGCCCAAAGAGGGTTTTGAGATTCTAAGAACAAAGGGGAGAAGGTTGAATCAGCTGAGATAAAACCTTTGAAGTTGGCCGTTCCCCCTGCCCACCTCAGCTGCAGCAAAGTCCCTGGAACCTATAAAAAACTGAACTACAGTTTTGATTATGGGCAAAATACCTGCTTCTTCACCTATTTTCCTGCCAGTCTCTGTTTCAAAAGAGCTATTTGGGATGAACCAATTTACTCCATAGGATTAATGGAGCTATCTTACAGCTGTTCTGACTTGAAGGCCAATCCTTTTACGTTTGCAGTACATCTCCTCCTCCGGCCACCCGTATACTCCAGACACTGGATGATGGAGAAGGAAAATTGTACCTTTAATTCTTCTTGATGGATGGGATGATGGGAGTTAATAGTAGAAAACATATTGGCCTTGGGAGTGCCAGTGGAGAGGGTAGGATGGAAGTTGGGCTGCAGAAGATACCCCATCTGGCCACTCCCATGTTCACTGGTTGACTGAAGGATTGGGGTCTCTCATCTTTGGCCTCTGGAGCTGGTGCTTTCCTCCAGTACTCTGGTTTGCCAAGAAGTTTGCAACCACACAGTGGTAATGATTTGATTGACCTGTCCAACCTGAGACTCCACTACAGTTAAGTTCATTATCTCCTGATGACAGGGTGCTGTGGAGATCATCTTCAAAGGGCATGAGGACGTGGAAGCTGCCCAGGCAGAGTACATTGAGAAGTTCGCCAACCCTTTTCCAGCAGCAGTGAGAGGTGGCAGTTCTGCTCACTTGAGCTCCTTTTTCCTAAAAAGTCTCACATAATTGCCTTTGTCTTTCCATTGCAGTCTCTGGACTTGGTGGGTTTGGGCTGTTCCTGTTCCCTTATGGACAATGAGGCTACCTAGACAGCTTTGGTCATTAGGATCAAAACAGCACTGCTAAAGGGAAAAAATTCCTAGAGGCTGTTCTATTTATGTAGTGCTGTATAAAAATCCACCTAAACTCAGTGGCTTAAACCAACTGCCAGTTTTTCTGCTCACGGTTCTGAGGGTTAGCAAGTTGGTCTAGGCTCAGCTGGGCAGTTCTCCTTGTCTTTCCTGGGAATATTCATATAGCTGTCATCATCCTGCGGAATGACTGGGGCTTAGGAGTTAAAGATGGTTTCACTTATGTGTCAGGTGCTATCTGTTAGCTACACTTTCATCACCTGGTCTCTCAACTTTTAGAAGGCTAGTCCAGGCTTCTTGACATAGTATCCCGAGGGTAGCAAAAAAAAAAAAAAAAAGGTGAGGAAAGTTGCACACTGTCACAGCTGCCACATTGTACTGGCCAGAGCAAATCACAAAGCCAGGTAAAGAAATAGAACCTACAGTCATATTACACAAGGATTTATGTAAAGGGATGGGAGAGGAATTGTTGGAACCATCTTGAAAAACCAGATGTATGAATTTTGTTTCCTTTTTAGTTAGTCTTAGCAGGGAAGAGGTCTTGGAATAATCTGGGTAGGGAGGGGTCACTTTTCAAAACTTTTCTTTCCAACTGTTCCTTGGTTAGAAGGTAGGGCCCTATCAGTAAAATAGGCAGGCTCCTGGGATGGCAGGTCCACTGCCTCTGTGTCTCAGAGATGTTATCTGGACGAAGCACTTGTGTGCTGGGTGGCATTACCTGGGCATGTGATCACCTCTTCCTGTGTTTCACCAGGGTTTGTGGATGACATCATTCAGCCTTCCTCTACTCGTGCCCGAATCTGCTGTGACTTGGATGTCTTGGCTAGCAAGAAGGTACAGCGTCCTTGGAGGAAACATGCAAATATCCCACTGTAAACAAGTCAAAGGAAAATAAACCAAGAGCTGGATTTTTCTTGCAGCTCATCCCTCTTTTACAATCACAAAAAAACCCCCTGGGAATCTAGATACCAGTAATAACTTGGAATAGCTAAGCTTATTAAATATTAGGAAGATCCCCTTGGTGCTTTACTGTAAAAATTATGTGCTTTATTAAAAATCTTAATTGGTATTTTTAAAGTATAAATTGTATTTTTATGGGAGAAATCTGAAAAGCCAAGGAAACTAGAAACAAAGCAGAATATATTACATAGAGCTGACCTTTATTTCACACCTATGTTTTGATATGACTTAGGTGTTCCCCCCAACTAAAGTTCATGTGTTGGGGGAGCTTGGTGTGTGCTTTTTGGGAGGTGAGACTAGTTTCTTTTATCTCAGACTCACAGTGGGAAGAGCAAATAACACAATGGTAAGGTTTGGAAAACCACAGAATGCTGAGGACAGTGGAGTTTGGCATTTTTATTGTGCAGAAATCCCTTTCCTGGGATATGTTAAAAGAAAAAAAAAGCAGATGGCATTATCAACAACATCACGATTAGCCCAGTAGATATGGTGGTACATGCCTGGAATCTGAGCAGTGAAGGGGCTGAAGCTAAAGCAGGTGGATTGTAGTGAGTGTGAGGCCAGCCTGCACTAAGACCATGTCTCAAAACAAAGCAAAACAAGAATGTCAGGTAATTTTTATATTAAAATTTTAGTTTTTTATTCTGGAAATTTTTTGTGACAAAAATAAAGGCACCTGTAATTTACCTTTTTATTCCACTGAAATTCTGCTTTGAAGGTTGTAATTTGAACAATATAGAGTATGGAGAAGGCAGCAATGACTTAAAACATACAAAAATTATACAATATTGGATAATATATGGTAAGTTCTATACTCAATAGGAAATGACTCATTCTAGCAGATACTTGATAGCAAAAAACAAGTGTTAATAATGCAGTATTGAAAGCTTTATGGGACTTCATGAATCATTATTGGGATATCTATAATTTGAGGAACCAAAACTCTTGACTCCTGATAATATAGTATGTGATTGAAATGACAAGTTTTGGTTACTGGGATGAAAACTCCATGAATAAAAGGACTGTCTAGTTCACAACTGTATCCCCAGTTCCTAAAACTGTCCTGATACATAGTAAGTGTTCAATATATTTTAAGTAAATGAGTGAGTATGTTAAAAAAAAAATGCTGTTCCCAACTAATGCCCTCACTTTAAGGGCAACAAGAAAAATGTTGAGCCGCAGCCTGGTAGTGCAGGCCTGTAATTTCAACACTTTGGGAGGAGGATCTAAAGCTTGAGCCCAGCCTGGGCAATGTTAGTGACTGAGACCCTGTCTTAAAATCAGAAAAAAAAAAAGGGGGGGGGAGAGAGAGGGGCTGGGATGTAGTTCAGTGTGAGAGTGCTGAGCTCCATCCCCAGTATCACCACAGCCAGCACCATAAATAAATAAATAAAACAAAAGGAATCATGTAACCAGGCACCTTGGGTTCACTGAGAGAGCTGTCAAATGTCTGCCTTTAGATTAAGGGGAGATAATATGGCCAGCTGTGATAGAGGAGGGAGGCAATGCCGGTTCTTGCTGGGCCTCTTTACTTTGGCATGAGTTATATATAAGCAAGTTCCTCTTGAATCAGAGTTATATGGAGCTGAGATTTGAACCCAGATGGGTTTAGCTACAAGCCCGTGTTTTCACAATTTAAAATAATGTTACTGAACTGATGAGGCAGGAAGGATGAAATCCTAAAGGTTGAGTTACGGTGAAGCAAGGTGTTGCTCTGCTCCTTACGGTTTACATATTAATGAACCCGAAAACTTTGACCCTCACTTTGGAAAGTTTTCTTACCACGTGCAAGAACCTTTTAGAAAACGGTGCCAACAGATAGCCAAGGATACATCCTTCTGATCTGCTAGGGTAATAGGAAGCATAGAAAGCACTTTTGTGAAAATTCTTCCAGGTTCTCTTCTGATCATGTCTTGGTCTCCTCTTCCCCATTCTCTGCCTCTGGAAGCACTCGTATTTTTTCTGGTGCGAAGATGTGCCCTGTCAAGTCAGAAACCTAAAAAAGAAAACTTAGTCATATGCACAGTTAACACTGCAGATGGAGGTGATGTACTGAGACTTCACCCATTTGATAAATGGGAATGTTTTGTCTTTCTGGTTTCAAATTATTTCTGGAGAGCTGTGTCTTTATTAAGTGAGAGCTACTAGTCCTCATGTTCTTGCGCTTCAGATATCATCATGGGATTCCACCATTCTGAGTAGTAGCTGTGGCCACTTGACGGGAGGTGCCTTCATCTGGGGTCTATGAGGAATATAGTTGCCATGTTACAGCAGATGAAGCCACCTGTCACTAAGTTCTAATCAATTCCTTGCTGTGGGTTGATGAAAGCACTTCCCTGTGTCCTTGGGAGCAAAATCATGTACTTCAAAATGTGGTACTTGCTAGATATGGCGGTGCACACATGTAATCCCAGATAGGAGGGTGAGGCAGGATTCCAACTTTGAGGCCAGCCCGGGCAACTTTGTAAGACTGTCTCAAAAAGAAGAAGAAGAAAAAAGGCTGGAAATACAGCTTAGTGCTCTCCTGGGCTCAACCCTTAGTACCCTTCCCCTTCCCAGTCAAAAGAGGTTATTGGTCAAGATCTCCATTAACAAGGTGTTTGCAGGGCAGGAACAGAACTTTAAGTGTGATCTGATAGAAAAGCCGGTGCAGGCACCAAACATGTTTTGTGTGTGAAGACACGGTTCCCTGGTTCACTGACTTTTATTTGGGAACAAGGCCAAAGAGTAGATAGTCAAGTCCTATCACAGCTCAGAGATCTAGAAGCCTGTCTGTCCCAAAGCAAAGTTATACATAGGGAAAACTCTGCCTGGTCTTAAGCTTGTAACCATCAACTTAAGCTGTCACAGAGATCCATCCTTATAAATGTCCCTCCTTGGCTACCTGGAGAGCTTACCTGCTGACTTATCTCCTACAACTTTGTCTTTCCTGTAGAGGCATCTTATGCTGTTGGATGAGCTCAGCTTTAGATACAGCCAAGGTGCAAAATGTTTAGGCTGTGAAATATTAAGGTTGTGAATGAGGTATGACACCAATGAGGAGAAATCCTCATTCTGTAACCGTGTGGAATGAGATGATCTTCAAAGGGACTGGTGCAACTGCATGAGCTCAGGCAGGAGAAGACAAAGACAGTGGATGTTCCCTGCAAATCAAATCTACAACTTGGCCTGCAAGAAATTCCTTAAGCCATAGATGCCTTGGCCTGTTTACTCTCTGAGGAAATCCAAGGCATGAAAGAAAATTTGTAAACTAATCCTAAGTACTTTCTAAAAACAAACAACCC
Organism: Ctenodactylus gundi; assembly: GCA_004027205.1. NCBI lineage: Eukaryota > Metazoa > Chordata > Mammalia > Rodentia > Ctenodactylidae > Ctenodactylus > Ctenodactylus gundi. Next base: position 448,488 of record PVKB01000440.1, read on the forward strand.
CCCCAGAAAAAAAAACTATTATGGTAATCTTACCATCATTTAACAAATCATCTGTAAGAGTAAACTCTCTAAAGAGAAGCAGGAGAGGAAATAGTCTCCTTGAAACTTAGACCTAGTAGGAACAATAGGATGACTACCACAGGCCTGATTTTGAATAGTTTATTAAAGGAAAGGTGAAGCATCAATTTCAAATTGTACAAAAGGAAAAAAACCTCATATTGCAAATGTACAATTTACAGAATTACTAGCAAAACCAATCAAGGAGACACTGAAAATACAAAAATCTGATTGACTTTAAACTGAACTGGAAACCCATTGGATTAGATTGCTTGGTAGCCTATAATTCTGAGTCATCATATGTTTTCCACAAGAAAATGTCAAGCAAAGATAATGGCACGTGCCAAGCCCCTCTCAGCTCGTTTCCTGGACAGAACTGCACACAAAACTACGGTATACTTCCCAGTCATTCTTGCCCCTTTACTTTCAATGAAGCTCACATTTGTAAGAGAAAGTAAGGCCCAGCCCCCTTAACTGGAGCCCAGAAATTGTTGATCAGATAAAACATTTTCGGTGACCACATTTTAAAAAAAGAATTATACAAACCTTGAGAAAAACCTCAGTTTTGTGTCTGTTTGCTAAAACGATGAATAAAATCTATCTTGTTTTCCCACACACAAAAGATAATGATTAGTGTACAGAATTTTTAAAAATGCATTTCACTTTTGGTAAAAAGAGAGGATGTCATGATTCCATTGTAGCTACTTTAAAAACCAGCTCACAAGCAGCTGTGGATAGACTGATTTGGAAATTGGAGCTTGTATTAAATATTAGGAAGAAGTCAAGTGGGCTTTTAAAAATACTATGTGATAAAAAGTCTAAGCAGATTGTACTTAGAACCACTGACTGTCCTGAAGATTCATAATTTCTTACCCCAAAAGACTTATGCTTATTATGCACATTTAACACTGTAGTTCAAGGTAAGCTTAGGAACTTTACCCTGTAAGTACAGACCTCTATGTAGCACATACTTCTATAATCAGCAAACTTAATTCACAAGATTAGTGCATAAGGGATATTAAGTGCATGGGAAGTAGACACAGTTATGTCACATTTAAAATCACTTTTGAATGGCAAAGGATTTCCTCATGATTATCTTTGGAAGAAAATGTAGGTCTATGTAACTTGAAGTTGGCAGGACATGAAATAAGTGGTAAAAACAGTAAACTGATAACTTGAAAACCATTTTTGTTTTACTGAGAATACTTTATTTGCTGGTAGAAGTTGCTAAAAATGCACAGAACAAATACCAATAGAAAATGCACTGTATTTTGAATCTCCCTATTCTATATAAAATGAACGGTGTACAGCATCTGTTGGAAAAATGGCTGCATGGACATTTTTAATTTTATGCCCACTTATAAATAAAAATAAACCTTTTTATTCAAGAGTATATAAAATCTGGGAATTCAGATCCATATCCACAGAGGCGGTGTGGTTTTTGGCAGAGATACGTGATGTTAGGATTTCATCTTAGCTTGTCAATGTTCTGTTCTTTCATGATTCTGTATTCCACAAGGTCAACCAAATCCAGTGAGCTCCAAAAACACTCTTCGGCAATTAGGATGAGCTGTTTACTCATAGGTTTAATAAAAATGGTTAGCTTTTAAAACATAAAAAGGCAAAATGTTAAAACGGTTTTTTAAATTGTACAACAGGAAAATAAAGTTAAAAATATTTTTTACTCAATGCTGAGTTTTCATAAAACAGGTGTATAACAGTGTATCTTGACAGCTGTTTTAAAAATTTAAAATTTCTTCCTCCCTTCAGAAAAACACACATCTGTACTGAGATAAGTCCAATATTAGGACACAAATGATTTTTTGGGTCCGTCTTTCTGAGGTGACAGTCACCAACATTTTCTTGGATAATTTACATGCTCCTCTTCTCTGTCACTGCAAAAAGAAATCGACCTTAATCATTTGATTAAAAAACCAGATCACATCAAAAGTGTTTTTTCCCCATATAAGCTATCACAGTATATAGGCCTCTAGCTCTAAATAATAGAGTTCCAGATTTGTAAATTCTCTTCAGAACATAGGCATTCCAAATCCCTAGAAAAATGAGAAATATGGTTATTAGTTTCATGTATATATAGGACTCAGAAACCATAAGTAACAAGCAGCAATAATTTAATATTTACTGAATCATCTTCTATGATAGCTGCAGAATCAAAGAAGTCTGGCCTGAGTTCAGCTCTCTCTCGCCGATTTCTTGATGGAGGCTGAAGAGAGAAATGATTTTTTTTGAGATCACTAGGACAATAAATTGCGATAAATAGCTAGTACTTCTTAAAGTATACAGAAGCTTTAATTAAGGGTTCAGTTTTAGAAGGGTGCGAATCTAGCTTTTATATGAAGCACAGATTAGTATTTTTGCTTTTAATTATCAAACTAAAAGACAAATAAAAGCATTCAAATGAAAGTGAATAAATGAATATGTAAATGCATATAGATATTTTTGGGCCCAGAGACAACTTTTATGTCGTGGGATAATTATACAAATGATCAAATACTGGATGATAAACCTCTGTGATATCTTCAAAGAAGGTAGTTGGAAAGTTTTAGGAGGTGGGGATAGGAAGGTTACAGATTAGAATGACATGATCTCTTTCTTATAAACTTTTTTTTACTATAGAAAATTCGAAATATGAAAAAGGAGTGTCATCGTTCTAAATAATTAATGGCATTGGGGACTGATTCAGCAATACTCGTAGCAATTTTTCAAAATTTATTTATTTTGAAACAGGGTCTTGCCAAATTGCCTAAGGTGGGCTTGAAGTTGTGATCCTTCTGCGTCAGCCCCCCAGACTGCTGGGATTACAACCCCTCTCCCCTTATATTTGTATACTGAACTCCTAACTCTGATAACCTCAGAATATGACTATAATTAGAGACACGGCCTTTAAAAATAGGTAATTAAGGGCTGAAGAAATTGCACAGCATTCAGAGCACTTGGAAGGCACTGAGCTTGATTCCCCAGGATCACATAAACCAGGCGTAGTGGCACACACCTGTAATCCCAGCACTTAGGAAGCTGAGGCAGGAAGACTGCCGTGAGTTTTAGGCCAGCCTGGGTTACAAGGTGAGTTCAGGACCAGCCTGAACTACTGAGTGAGAACCTGTCTCAAAAAGTAAAATAAAATAAATAAAACAGATAATTAAGGTAAAATAAGGTCAATAGGGTGCACCCTAATCAAGCAAGACTGTTGACCCTGTAAAAGATACACATGGAAGGAAGACCATGTGAAGACCAAGCAAGAAGGCAGCTATCTACAAGCCAGGGAAAGAGGACTCAGAAATCACTCTGCCAACAAAATTCTCTTGGATTTTTAGCTATTTAGCTATCAAGGCTTCAGCAGTGGTTATGTCGGCCCTTGCAGCTACTACTTTAGGAAAACATACGACTAACTTCTAATTCCCAATTACCTAGTGTCAACTTTTGTCAAACATTTGGTTCATCGTATTTCATTGAGTTTCTTGTTTTTTCTTCCCTATGCCATTTCACCTATGACTATTTCAATATGTTTTCTGTAAGCAATGCAAACTTTTAAAAAGTCGTATCATACTATTGCTGAAAAAAATTCACAGTGTCACTTACACCTGGTCCTTATCTCACATATCTCAAAATGTCTTTTTATATTGAATACACATGTTCTGGAATCTGCAACTGATTGTTATGTTGGAACACAGTGTGTATGATTAGACTCCAATTTAAAGTACTAAATGCTAGGTATACAACATGCCAAAAGATCTGGTGTGAGCTTTTTCAAGGAAACAAATCCAATAATGGATTTTACATGAGCAGAAAGAAGGATCCTAAAGTGAAAGCAAGCTTAAAAAACAAATAAACTCATCCAAATGCTTTAGAAAGAACACATAACACAGGTTCTCAGTCCTTACAGAGTTGCTCTTTGTTATCACTCTTTACCTCACCCTACCAACGTTCTGAGAACAAGTGTACCATCTCACCGTAATGCTCAAAATGCAGTGAATTTCCTTACCAGGTCAATAACCATGGTGTCTTCAAATTCTTCATTCATGTCTTCTAACTGGCTCCGGGATGACATCATTACATCTTCAAAGATGGGCTCAGCATCTTCTTCCATTAGACCTCGACTGACAAGGCAAATGTACAATAAGAATGTGGTTTAAATCCATCCAATCTAGAGTTTGGCTCTTAATTAACTCTTCCAGGCAACCTCTTATGACCTAGAGACTACACAAATTACTATACTGAACTCAGATAATTAAGGATCATTCATTTGGTTCATTCAAGATTTACCTCATCAGAAGGAAGTATAATCATATGCAACAACAACAGGACATTTATATTCAAAGAAAGCATTTACTTATGTGTCAGTTCACCCTCTGCTTGATAGTGTTATCTCAGTTTTATAAGAGAAACCTAAGGCACAGATGTTTTAGAGCTTGCTTGTTGTTACCGGCATTGGGCACTGAGTCCAGAGCCTTCATACTGAGATATATTCCCAGCCCATTTTAATTTTGAGACCAGGTCTCGCTAAATTTCCTAGACTGGGCTCAAACTTAGGATCCTCCTCTCTCAGCCTTTGAGAGTACTTGGATTATAGACCTGTGATACTGGCCTAGCTGCTTCTAGGTTTAAAATGCTGAATGTCTCAAAAGCTCATGTCCTCTATTCCTATTCTATGATGTACAATATATTCAGAATTATAATCTCAACTCTTTTAAAATTAAACATCATAGATATCCAGTATGACCAGCACCCCAAAGTCATGTTTGTGTAATACTCAATGTAACACTTACACAGCATGCCTTACTCCAGTTCTCACTTTCATGTAGTTTATTCCTGTTCTATCTTTCCGATTTAAGTCTTCTAACTTTGGCTGGCCCAACCAAGAGATCTGCATCTGAGGACTAAGATAGGATAGTGTTAGTTTGTGGCAGTAGGTGATGTATTTAGCTAATCAGCACCATGGCTAAGAAAGCCATGGTTCATTGGCTTTAATTCCCAGGTAGGGATAATTAGCTGGATTTATTCCAGTGCTTTTGCAAACAAACCAAACCAAACCAAAAAACAAAAACAAAAAAAACAACAAAAAAAAAACAAAACAAAACAAAACAAAACAACAACAAAAAAAAAAACAGTTAAGTTGCCAAAAAGATCTCTATGTCTCCTAGAGAATCAGACTGGGAATTGTTATTAATGCTTTCATTGCCACCGTCCCCTCCAAACCACTCTCCCAAATGCCAAACAACGATACTTGGACCTGTTTGAGATTGCTGCTCCAGGCACAGGTGTACCTAGCTTGGAAAGCAAGTCCCTAAGGAAGAGAACAGATGCCTGCCTGGCAGCTAAAGGATCTACAGAGTTGAACTAAGAAGGACATAACAAACACATTTTCACTATACTTATGAGGACCTAAAAAGTACATATTGTAACACAAGTTCTCAGTCCTTATAGCATCAAGTCTTCACCACTACTTTAAACAATAATGGAAGTTGCATGAATCTGCCTCCTGAGAATTCTATAGAATATGAACTTCAGTGACTTTTTTTTTTTGGTACAGGGTCTCACTCTGTAGTCCTAATCCTGAACTCACTATGTAGCCCAGGCTGGTCTTGAACTCATGGCAATCCTCTTGCCTTAGTCTCCCAAGTGCTAGGATTACATAGCCTGGATTATGCAGTTGGGGGGGGGGGGGGGAACGACACTGAATTGAGGGCCTTGTATTTGCTAGGCAAGTGTTCTAACCACTGTGCTATTCCTCCAGCCCCAACTTTAGTGATTTTTACCAAACAAAAATGTCACCTGAAATTCTCTCTAGTCTTTATATTTTGCAGGTTACCATCTTGACTAGACCTAAAACCTTGAGCTAGAAGGGTTGGGCTATAAACCTAGGGAAAAGAAGGCAAACTATGACCAAAGGGTAAAGTCAGGAAAGTAAGGTAGGCTGCTCTTCCAACTAGGTCCCGTCCTGGATACTGGTAGTCATCCATCTTTCTTCACATATTGGACAGAAGGCAAAGTCCTTCTAGGACACCTACTAGCACAAGAATGCCTATTATGCAATGGCTAACAACTGTTACCCTTTCAGGTCTGAAAAAGATTCTTTATTGCGAACTTGTCCTATGAAAACCCAGGGCTTGACTACTTCTAATTCAAGTTTTCAATCAACTAAATTTTTGACCTCATTCCATTTCAATCTATTTGTTAAGTTCAGGTAAAATTTTATCTATCACAATAATTCATAGCATCATTCTACTACAAAAAGAAACAAAAGGAACTAATTTCAAAGAAGGATAAAAAAGCTACAAAAAGTGAAGATTTTTATAACAAAACACAGTCACCCTTGCCTTTTCTATAGTTTTTAGTATGAACTATAAAACATTTTAATGGCCAGTAGGATAAAAAGATGTTAATTCTCAAGGGGCAACTATTCATGGGACTTATCAAGTAAGATTTTTTCAGTAAGTCTTAATCTATAAAAAGTTTGACTAATACAAAGTATTAATAATTAAATGATTAAGTGGGGCTGGAGGAATAACACAATGGTTAGAGTGTTTGCCTAGCAAGCTGAGGCCCTGAGTTTGGTTCCCCAGTACCACCTAAGCCAGATGTATTGACCCATGACTGAAATCCTAGCATTCAGGAGGCTGAAGGAGGACTGTTGTGTGTCTGAGGCCAGCCTCAGGTAGATAATAATGTTCAGGACCAGCCTGGACTGCACAGTGAGACCGTGTCTCAAAAAATAAAAAAAAAAAGTATGTAAAGGTAATATCAGAGTCTTCATTTTTAGTCTAATATATTCCTGTGATGTTGGCAGGTAGAAAATCCTTATATTTTGAAAGATAAGAAAATCAAGGTTATTTATATAACATAAAGCTTGTTCTACTAGATCAGTAAAGGTCTCTGAATTTTGAGGATATTCCCAATACTTTGAGACTCTTTATGTATCTTTTCATATAAATTACCATTTGTCTGTGGTTTTATTTACTCAAGATTTCACTAGGAATATGCTCTGATGAATGATGTTGTTCTTAGTTTTACTTTAACAGTTAAAGGTTTTATATGCCAAGAAAATGAACTTTTATGACTTACTTGTGTAAAAAGTCTGGTTCAGAACCATGTTCAGACTCAGGTTCTTGGATCTGCTCTCCCATGGGCCGGCTGTTCTCTCGTAGCACAGTTGAGGTGAGTTGTGGGGCTGGCAGGGGGCCAGGAGTCTGAATCATGGTGTCAGTCCTGTTTAGCCATGTGTTATCCAGACTTTCATCTGTAAAATTCCAGTTAAAGACTTAGAATATCATAGATGGAGTGAACTCTGGGTGGCAGTTATAACATGGACTTGAAGAGCATGGTGCTGCAGTCAAGACTGCCTAGTTTGAATCTCAGTACTACCACTTGTCTGTATGACTTCATATTAAATTATTACTTCCAAAACTTAGTCTCGTAGACATGAAATGGGGAAATCAGTACCTAAAAGAGGTAATACATATATAGCCATCAAATATAAGCTATCATCACGTCATGTCTCACGTCCGTCCAACTCTGAGGATTCATTCATCCTAGAAGTGAAAGAGTGAGGTCAGTGAGAGACCTCTCTAACATTCCTTTCCTCAAGCAATACAGGATGTATTTCCCGGGCCTCATAAGGGCCTCAGGCAGCAACATTCAGAGAGAAATCAGCAAATCCTGTCATAGAACTGGAAGTCTCTCTTTTGCCAGGTTATACAGGAAAAAAAAAAAAAAAAAAAAAGAAAGGCTCACTGTTTTTGTGCTTTTAAGACCTCAGATAAGTAAGTGTTCTCTCATCACCCCCACTCAGCTTCAATTTACTTTTCTTATTTAACTTCTGAAGGAAACAAAATAATTTCTGATTACTTAGGACTTAATTATAAACTATCTTATAAAAGCAAATGTCTGTCATCTCTGTAATGAGATTTAAGGTCATTCAGGGGACCAGGAACTGTTTTTTTCTTCATCTAAAGATGAAGATTTCAGATTAAGGTATTAGTTGCATACATAAAACATCTTCATAAATTAATTATAAGGTTTCTAATTATATTATTTATAAATTAGTATAATGAGAAGATTTTAAAAATAGTTCTCTGAGGAGTTTTAATCACAAAGTATAATATGAACTCCATTTTTCTTTTCCTGGTAAGTCTCAAATGTGTGTATGTTAGGTATCTCATCTGCCTTCAAGCTTTCCATCTATCTCAGTGTTTCTCAGGTTTCTAATGTTTACGAAGACATGTACTTTCTAGGTTGTTCTTTTTTTTAAAATTCCTTCATAACCATTCATTGTCTGGTTAAGGCTATTCTACTGATGTGAATCTCTTAATTAGAAAGTATTTAATCATCTATTATTCATACTACTTTTACTTTGATATTTAATTAAAACCTTTTATTCTCTGCTTTACTTAAAATTTCATGGTCAAAAGAGTGGCATCATTTAGATTCTTAAACTAAAACCATTTGTCCAGTCTCTATGTCATCTCGTCGCAAAAATCTTATCTGACTCATTACAAATTTGATCAACTCCTGTATGTTCTCAGAGCTCCTGTATCTGGCTGGTGAGAGCAATGATCATGTTGAATTCAAAACTGCCTGCTTCTCTTCTCTGACTCCTCATCTCCGGTAAGAATGCTTTTTATCAGTTCCTAAAATGTAGCACTTAGCCTAGATCTTAAAAAGACGACTGGTAGAGACTAAGTGAATGGATGAAAAACCTCAGGAAAAGCTTAGTCCTCCTGGATAGATTCTTCTAATCACCTAAGGATTCCTCAGTGAAAACATTTCTGGTAATGTACTCCCATCTTCATCCCAAACATGGGAAACACTGCTGCATGCCTAAGGGCTCTAGGCATACAAACTCTTTTAGTCATTTTGTAAATTTCAAATTTCATACAAAACAAGTTTAAATTCTCTAAGCCTTAGTTCTTTCTATGTAAATCCTGGAAACAATGTTAAACTAATCACTGATTTATAAGACATGAATATACTAGCAGATGACACAAAACATATAAAAGTAAGGGTCTGTTGAAGGTTGGCTTATATGAATATACTAAGAAAAGCTGCAAAAAATAATCCATATATACATGGGACCCCTAAGAGGCTATGATAGAAAATATTTTCAAAGGGGAATAGAGTAATTCTTTAGAGAAAAGTCTAGGATCTTACAAAGACAAGATCTTATCTTTTCATTCTATGGACTAAAAAGACTGTTAAAACTTTATATTAATATTTAGCATTAGTTCTTTTATTGTGTTTGAAATATAGATGCTGCCTAATTTGACTGATAGGTAAGAGGCATGACACAATCATGGTAACACTCTGATAATAACAATTAATGTTTAATGAGTCAAACACTGCTCAGTACTGCATGTGTACTATGTGTTTTATCTGAAGTATTTCATTTAATATTCACAGTAACTGATAGGTACTCTGGTTATCTTTCACTTGATCAATTATGGATGGTTAGACTGGTTCACAGTATTATGCTTGAAGGTCACACAGCTAATAAGTTAGAAAGCCAGATTTAAATTCTAGAATTCTGAGTTTAGAGACTGATCAGATTTTCAAGACAAGTGAACTCTCTTTTTTCCACTCACTATCTATGTACGTACATTTTTAAAACCAGATTTGACCATCATGTCTTATGGCAAAAAATAAGTTACCCAACCAAATGACAGATTTAGAAAACATCTATTAAACATGACTTAAAAAAGAACAGTAGTATTCCTATATTTTAAATTTAAATGTATCAGAGGCATATGGCATGGGGATCAATTTCATAGGCTGTTCAGAACTGTTTTTTTCTATGCTGTATTCCTCTATACTTAGTGCTTATTCAAACTCCCTTTTCTTGGTCTTTTTCTTTTCTATTTAGTATATTTCAGCCTTTTTAGCCTTGATATCTCAGTGTATATCTAATATACAAGGATATTCTATGCCTAACAATATCTAGCTTCAACGGATTATCTGCTACTTTATCCATATAAAGCCATGGAAAGTATTTATGTCATATGTAAAAGCAGACTTACCTTCTACTCGTTTTTTGTGGAGTGGGGGTCGTCCTTTCTTATTCCTTACTGAGGAGGTTTTGCTGCTGCTACTTCCACTATTCACAGACATTCTATCATCTTCACCCCCCGTGACTAATGAATTTCTATAGGAGATGAGTGGAAGCCATACATCTTCCCTCCTTTCCATCATCTGCTCAGTGAGGAATTTCTCTAGGTATGAATGACTAGAAATACAATAGAAGCAGCAGTGATTTTCATGTAATAGTCATGTATCACTTAGTTTCTTAATCTGAGGCTCTCTTTCCACAGGTTCTAAAGAATCCTAATACAGAAAGACATAACTGTGTCCACCTTTACAAAGAAGGACTGATTGAGAATTTAAGGTTCTGCTTTGCATTTTCCTGTAAACACTTTAAACCAGAGGAGGGTATATGGGTATGTGTCCGTTCTTGCCTATATTTCTTCCTCTGCATTTAAATACCAATGATCAAAAAACCTCAAAGTTGGCCTCAAAAAGGTTACTGAGTTTTCTTTAAAGTGTTTAAAATTTGGGCAGGAACTGAAATGGTGAGTGAGGAAGTTGGCATTTCTCTCTACAACAAAACTACCCTTTAACTGGTAAAAATTACGAAAGACAATAATTTAGTATCTTCGCAAATTTCTTAAGGTTACATATCAAATGAAGAAACATTTGTCCTAGCGTATTTATTAAATCTTTGTTAAATCTTGGTAAGAATAAAAGAGTGTGTCAAGCATTTGAACCACAACTTCTACTTGTGTACTTTCCTCTGCTAGAGCTTTGTGTTGTGGAAACTCTAAGCAGATGGCTAAGAAGGGGCTTCCTCGCTCTCCAGTATTCAGATTAGGGCTATGCAGAAAGGACTGAGCACAGAACTTACTTCTCTGATCACCTCAACCCTGTGTTGCAGATGCTCTGGAAAAAATGAGGTTTCTTTTTCCCTATCCAGCCCCAACTTGTGAAGTAGGAATTCTGTTCCAGGCACAGTAGGCTAAGAAAACTAGGACCCTAAATGCCCATATTTCAACTGCACTTGAAAGGGTAAGCTGAAAACCAGAGATTACTCAGTCTTTTTAATGATCTAAAGACGGGAGATATTCTGGGAGAAGAGGGATACTGTCCATTCCACCATATCTCCTTCCCTGCCACTCTGGAATGGCATGAACATTAAAAGTTACACCAGGGGTAAGCAAAAAAAGACAAAGCTTCGTAGCTCCGTCCTGAAATGGAATATAAAAGAAACTTTTTTCCCACTTGTTGAAAACAGTGAGGAACCTGATGGAGGGCAAATATGAGAGCACTCTTAATTCTTTGGTATTAACAGGAACAACATGACAGAGCTAAGAAATCAGAAGTTTAACAGAACTAGTGAAACAGCCAAGAAGAGCCCTCCTGGTAAGCAGGATGCTGTGGCACATGCCTGGAATCCAAAAGCTACATGAAGCATAAGGGAGGTTGAAACAGGAAGATCACAAATGTGAGGCTAGCATTGGGTAATCTTAAATTCGGCCCTTCTGGAATAAGTCATTTGGAATTGTATGTGTTAAGCAGCTTGACTGTAGTGATCATTTTATAACATATATCAATATATCATGTTACATACCTTAAATATATACAATTTTTAAGAAAAGGAGCCACCCTCCCCCCCAAAAATAAAAAAGTAATGTTTCTTTTCAAGAGCCCCAAATGATTCATTTGAGTACAACCTACCACATCCTCCACTGTGCTTATATTATTCTGTGACAGGCTTTTTTCCCTTTTCTTCACATTTCTGCACTGGAATGATGCAACGTTTGGTGGTTACTAACAGGCTGCTAGACTAACCTGGCATTTCCTGTTTATTCATATGGAAGAAGGATAGTATTCTTATTATTGCCCTGCTTATATAAGGTTGTGCTTAAAGTAAGAATTTACTATTTATAGATTCAAACTTTTTGATTTTACTCATTAAACAGATTTGGAGCAGGTTTAAAATATAAACATCCAGAGAGTTGGGAGCTTTATACATATGCTAAGGTGCACCTACTTGTGGGATATAGGGCAGGAAATGGAACACAGAAGCCTTTCCCCAAGCCACACACACAGCTATCAACATGAACTTCTTTTTAGTAAAAGGGGCTTACGCATAGCTTCTAACTAAATACCAGCTGAACAATCAGGTATTCTGACCTAGGAGCAACTTCTAGGAAGCGAGACTTTAAAAAAAAAAATCACACAATTCCCTGGTTAAAAAAAAAAAGTGTGCAAACCAAAATGTGTCCCATTCGGGAGTAATCACAGCAGGATCATCAATGCTGTTAGGTTTTGGCTTAAAACATCTGGCAAGAATATAAACACATTAGATTAAGACAGTAGTCATCATGCTATAATACACACACATCCAACTATGGTGAGTTTTTTACACTGACCTTGGGACAACTCCTAGGCAGCCAAGGCAAATGTTAAAGAGGACATGGACCTGAGCAGATGCAGCACAGGTGCACCCAACAAAGGAACTAGATCTCACAGTGTGCTCACCCGAGCAACTAAACAAAGAACCAAGCAAACAGTAACATGCCCTCAGGAGGCAAGGACAGAATTATTTCACTATTCCGTTATTTAAAATGTCATTTTTCAAGAAAAGTTTATGAGATACGGTAAGAAACAGGGAACCATTGATGTATGTATACAGAAGAAAACAAAAGACCAAGAAATTGGAACTTGGCCTACAAAGATTTCAAAGTAATTATTATATTCAAAGAACAAAAACAGGCATATCTAAAGAATGAAAGAAATTGTGATATCTTACGAAATACCATGATATGAATAAAAGAAAAAAACAAAATGAAAATTATTATTTTTTCAGGGTGGGAACTGAACAAAGGGATTTGTGCATACTCGTATTTACTATTGAGTCACAATGTCAAACAGAAATTTTGCAGTTGAAAATGCAACAATAAAAATCAGGGCTGGGGACATAGCTCAGTGATTAGAGCACTTGCCTAGGAAGTGGAAGGCCTGGGGTTTGGTCCCCTAGTACCACACACTAACTGGGTAAGATGGTACATGGTTAAAATTCTAGTACTCTGAAGGCTGAGGCAGGAGGACTGCTGTGAGTTCCTGGTCAACCTGGGCTGGGCTACATAAGTTTAGACCAGCCTGAACTACAGAGAACCTGTCTCAGAAACAAAACAAAACAAAACAAAACAAAAACAACAACAAAAAAGCCCGTAACAAAAACACCTAGGAAATTGAAAATATAATACAAGGGGCTCAACAATAGATTTGGGCTAGAAAAAAATAATTTAGCATGGTTTTATGCAAGCTGAAAAGTGAATGAAGAAAATGTACAGGGGTGACACACACACACACAAAAAAAGGAAATGAACAGAGCCTGACCAACTACTAACTGCACTGATGTTTACAACAGGGATACTAAGGAAGAACAGAAAAGTGTTAGAGAAGACAAAAGGTACAGGAAGGATAGATGGGCCTGCTAAAAATAAAGTGAGAAACTGACATTAGCGGAGGACTGGAACTACAACTACCCAGCAGCTCCTTTGTTTTCCCTGCTTCCTGGTTAAATTTTTGGTGGACAGCACTGGCTGGCAAAATTCAGGGGCTTTGCCCATACACAGGCAGTACAGGGAAAGAGGAATTAACCTATAAGTCATTATGTCTTATCACCACTTCACCAACTGGTACCCTAAAGGCTGCATAAATCACTGACCTGGGACAGCCCACCTGGAGAGAGGAGAAAGCCAGAAGTTCATAAAAAGAGGTTCCCTAGGTAGGTGGGCAGATTTCCCTGGACAGGAACTCTCCCTTCACTGTCCTTGCAGTGAGGGGCTTCTGTCTATCAGTTACAAGAGATCCCACTTTATAAATAATCCTAACAAAGTGTGATAACTGCCCAGCTCCAACTGAGTTTCAGCTGGTGTTTCCACACTGGTTAAGAAAAAGAAACTGGCAAAGCAACAGGTAGGTGTAAGGCTGCCTAAGGACCAAACAACAATGACAGACAGACAGACAGACAGACAGACAGACTAACTCTCTCAACCCCTGCCCCAGAAAGTCCAAAAAAAAAAAAAAAAGGAAGGAAGAGAAGAGAAATAATGGTTAAAAAGTTTTTGAGAAGAAAAAAAAAAAAGCCTAACGTTCAAATCTCCAAAGCTTAATAAACTCCAAACAGAATACATGGAAAGAAATTGATAGCCAGACTCATTATATGAAAAATGCTGGGCTGGAGGAATGGCTCAGCATTTAAAGTGCTTGCCTACCAAGCAATAAGAACCTGAGTTCGATTCCTCAATTCCTCAGCACCACATAAAGCTGGGTGCATGCCTGTAATCCCAGCACTCAGGAGGCTGAGACAGGAGATATGCTGTGAGTCCAAGGCCAGCCTGGGCTCTATAGTGAGCTAAGGGCCAGCCTGGCCACAGAGCGAGACACTGTCTCAAGAAAAAAGAAAGAAAGAAAAAAGGAAAAAAAAAAGGAAAAAAAAGAAAAATGCTAAAAGTCATATATTAGAGAAAAAATTTAACCCAGTAAAAGCCTATTATATACAAAGAAAATTCAACAAAATAATAATTATCATTTAAGATAGAGTCTTATTTTATAGTCCAGGCTGGTCCTGCAGTCAAAGCAATCTTCTTGCTTTCAGCTTCCTGACTGCTACGATTGCAGACACTTGGTTAATTTATGTGCTGTTGGGGAACCGAACCTAGGGCCTTGAGCACACTAGGCAAGTGCTCTAACCACTGAGCAGTGAGAGCCCCCCCCCCCCCCCCCCCCCCCCCCCCCCCCGCTGCACCGACAAAAATCAAGATTAAATTCTCATCAGGCAGCTAGAAGGCCTAATGGAGACCAGAAAGCTGCAGTACCATATAGATGAAGTGCTGAAATCAAGAACAAGAAAAATGATTTTATGGATCATAAATATGCACTTTATCTCAGAACTGCACTCCCAGACTTAAAATAAGGATCCTATATGATAGAAAACTGTATTTTGAAACTACAAACAAGGCAATTTCATTGAAAGCTGAGAAATTTGCTGCTAGTGGGCTTCCTTTAGAAGAAATATTAAAGGAAGTTCTTTAAGCTGAACGCAAATACCAGAGTGTAACCTGAATGTACAAAAAAAGGAAAAATAATGCCAATAAAGGCAGTTACAAATAACATATTTACTTATCCTTTCTTCCTTTAACTGACTTACATAGCAGTTTGCTTAAAACTATATATTCTATATGTATTATAGTATTATTGAGCTAGTAATATATTTCTAATTTTTATTATTTTCTTTCATTGCTTTTTTTATACTTTGGTCTTCTCATAGTAGAGAAAGTATGTGATATTTAACTTTTTGGTAACACTACATGATTCAACACACAGGAAGAAATTAAGAATCAGAATTGTATGCAGGATGATTATTATAACACTGTCTAAAATATATACTTGCTTTCCTTTTTTATTCTCTGAGCTTCTTAAGATTATGTCAGGTAATAATAACCAATTAAATATTGCTGGAATTAAAACATATATAGATGTACTCTGTATAACAATAGTAACACAAATAGAAGGCTTCTTTCCATATTCCCTTAGATTTGGTTTAGACGAAATGTGAAGTAAATCTTGTTAAGATGTATATTACTAGACCCTGGAAAGCCACTAAAAATGCAAAAGACATATAGGAAATAAAAGTATAATATAATATTGTCAACTGGATTTAATACAATAAAAATACCCAAACATATGTCTCCTACATAAAACACATTTTAGAATCAAGAACACAAAGACAAAAATAAAAAGGATGAAAGATACATAAAAATGATAACCAGAATGCTGTTAAAAGGGTTATACTAATGCCAGACAAAAGACTTCCTAGAAAAATTACTGCAGACAGAATATGATTTTATAATGATGAGTCATTTGATCTGGAAGATAACAATTAAAAATATATAAAACTCTAAGATAGCACCAAAATACATAAAGTTTAAAAAAACTGACAGAACTGAGAGGACAAATAGACAATTCAGTAGTAATTGTTGGTGACCTCAACATTGCATTTTAGAGGGCTAGAGATATAGCTTACTTGTAAAGAATGTGCTTAGCATGTGCAAGGTTTTGAGTTTGATCCTCAGTACCACAAACAAAACAAAACGCACACCCATATACATCCATACCTATACTCACACTCACCAAAGGAAAAAAGGCCAAAAAAAGGATAGAACAAGTAGGTAGAAGGTCAACAAAAAACCAGAAAATTTGAAAAACACTGTAAACAAAAAATTATAAATCAATAAAAGGAACAGACTACAGAACAAAACTCTACAACAGAAGAATAGAGAGAATGGGACCAAAGTATATAGTGAATGTTTAAAGTATAAATATTTATTAAAGGATAGCTAGGTGGGGTGGTATATGCCCATAATCTTTGCACTTGTAGGAGGCAAGATGATTGCCCTTAGTTTAAGGCTAGCATGGGCACATAGTGTATTTAAGACCAGCATGGAACTAGAAAGACTATCTCAAAAAAAGCTATTACAGTAAAAGACACATTACCATTAATTCCTTTCAAAATACTCAACCATGCTTTGAATATGGTTATCTTGCCACTTTTTGAAGCTGTTCTGGAAGTCTTTTTTTGTATCTTCATAAGGTATGGATGAAAAATTTATACAGTGAATGTTGTTATTGAGTGCCATCCAAGAGAAAAGCAGGCTCATAAAAACATTAAGGTGCATCCGTATTCACCTTATTCATTGATCTGGCACCATGTTATATTTGGTTCTTTCCAGGAAGTTAAAATGATCATGAAAGGTAAATGTTTTGAATTGATTCAGGACAGGAAGGAAGCCATGACAGTATAACCAAAGGCATTCATGAAATAAGATTCCCAAGACTACTTCAGAAAGTGGCACATATGATGGGGTGTGTTCAAAGCAAATGACAGTATTTTGAGGGACATTAATAATAATGTGTCTCTTATTGTAATACTTTAAAATATTAGTCAGTTTTTTTTTTATCTTACCTCACATATATGTTTTCCAAGTATACATAAAACACTTTCCAGGACAGACCATATGTTGGTCTATAAAACAAGCCTTAGGGTAGGGTATAGCTCAGTGACTAAAACACTTGCCTAACAAGCACATGTTCTTAGACTTGGTTCCCTAGCACCACTTAAGCCCAGCGTAGTGGTACATACCTATAATCCCAGCATTGGCAAGGCTGAGGCAGGAGAAGTGCTTTGTGTTCAAGGCTAGCTTGAGCTATAGTGAGTTCAGGACCAACCTGGACTATAGATGCTGCCACAAACCAACCAATGAGCCAACCCAAACACCACCCCTCCAACAAAATCAATTAAATGAAACAATCCTTAATAAATTTAAAGTATAACAAAACATAATTTTGACATAACAGAATGTGAAAATTAAAATGGTCCTGAAAATCAGTAAGTTAAAGAAGTAAATGAAATGAGAAGAAACTTGTGAAATGAACAAAAACATAAAAACAGTAAGATTGAACATTACAGGATGCAGCTAATGCTAATGTGCTCTGAAGAAAATGTAGAGTTTTAAAATGCTGGGATATCTGTACAGTTGGCCCTCTTGGCTCCTCAGCCAAAAGTTTTTCATTTTTCTTTTGCTTTACTCAATAAAACTTTTGCTTGCTTAAAAAAAGTCATGGAGGAGAGAGAAAGAGAGTGGCTGAATAAAACCTAGCAATTCATTAACACAGACACACTAATTTCAACAGCTATCTATGTACCAAATTACCTTCATTAATACCTAAGAAAGGTGACAGATCATAATACCTGATTTTAGCATGCCAATAATCCCAGCTACTTTGGAGGATGAGGCAGAAGGATTGCAAGTTCAAGTCCAACCTGGCAACTTAGTGACTCAGTGAGATCTTGTCTCAAAATAAAAAAATACAAAAAAGATCTGGGGATATAGCTCAGTGTGAAGACACTGGGTTCCATCCCCAGTATCAAAAATGAAAACAAACCAAAAACAGAAAGGAAAGAAAGAAAACTACACAGAAAGAGAAGAAATGATTCACAGTCACCACCAGCCTCATTCTAACACCCCAAATTCAAGCAGCAGAGACCAATGCCTCCAGCTTAGGAAACAGGAGGAATGAAGTCCAGGCCTCAGCTGTGAAAGTGCCAGTACCAAATCTGCCATTATGGAGCCCAAATGGCAAACACAGCCCCAGAAACTACCCTCAGGCCACTACCTACTGACTGAGTCCTTGGAACTGTTATTAGTCCTGTGGCTAATGAGACTGCCACCACCATATCCCTTCTCTCAACCTCAGGAAGCAGAGGTGAGAGTACAACACCTGCTTTAGAACAAAGGCAGAAAATCTAAGTGCTGGGCTCATGAAGGTGAGACCTAGATATAGGCAGAAAACAAAGTTCACTATATGCAGTTCAAAGACTGCAGGTGGATCTTCTAAACTTGATATGCTGTCAACTGCTGATCTGCATGCTGATGAATCTGACAACCTCAAGTTGTGGCGTGCACCAGGGCCAACCTTGGAGTGGGCTGGGAGTGCACATCATTCTCTTGGACTATGAACCTCCTACACCTCTTGGAGATTCAAGTGCAACCCAGCTTTCAGTGTTGGTGGACTATGGGCTCAGGGTGGGACACAGCCATTGAGTCGGTAGCCGAGGGTATGGCAGAGGAGTGTGAGGCTGGTTCCTTCATGGTAATTTTGCCCAGAGCAGGCACAATTCTATAGTTTGTGACCACAGACTGATGGCAGTGGTTGAGGAAAATGGGCCTATCCGATTTCCAGGAAGAGGGAATTGCAGTGATGGATGACCCTTTTCAGGTAATTCCCCAGTTCATGATGAAGATGCATCAACTGAATATTTGGGATAAACATGAACTTGTATTACCCTACAGTGCTAAAGCAGACAACATACCCACAGTGGATTTTCAGCAAATCTGAACACTGAATGCCTGTATCTGCTACTAAAATAGCAGAAGTAACTACAGGCTGAGAGTGAATTAGCAGCTTGCTTAGTATTTCTGGGTATGAATTTTCTTTTTCTTTCTCTCCTTATTTTTTTTATTTTTTTTTTTGGTGGTATTGGCAATTGAACCCAGGACCTTGAGCATTCCAGACAAGTATTCTGTCACCAAGTTTTATCCCTAGCCCTAGAATATTTGGAAAGACAAAGAGCAAGTCAAATTATTCAGAATGAAATAAATAGCTATTCTTTCAAATTGGAGATTACATTATATATTATATGGGCAAAAATAACAAAGAGCTGACTCCATGAAAAGAAAGATAAAATTGGCAAAGCTCTAGTTAGACTAAGGGAAAAAGACAAGTAATCAGACATAAAAACAGACATATTATTAACTGACATCACATAAATGCAGAATACCCCTACAGACTACTATGAACAACTATATACCAACACATTTTGTAATCTAGAAGACATGAACAAATAAATATACCTTATCAAGAATGAATCATAAATAAATAGAAAATTTTTAATAGAAGAGTAATAATGAGATAGAACTGGTGATAAAAGTGTCTCAACAAAAGAAAAGCCCAGCACATGGCTTCACTGCTGAGAATTACCAAAATTTTAAAGAATTAACTCTGCTTAAATTATTCCAAAATATTGAAGAGAAAGTAATTACTCCATACACATTCTACAAGGTAACCATTACCCTGACACCCAAACCAGAAAATGGACATTAAAAACAACAACAAAATAGAAAACTAGGCCAGAGGAATAGCACAGAATTTAGAGTGCTTGCCAAGCAAGCATAAGGCTCTGAGTTTGATTCCTCAGCATTATATAATATGGGTATGGTGGAACATGCCTGTAGGCCCAACACTAGGGAGGCTGAGGCAGGAAGAATGCCATGAGTTTGAGGCCAATCTGGACTACATGGTGAGTTCAGGACAATCCTGGATTACAGAGTGAGACACTTTCAAACTAAAAACAAACAAACAAACAAACAAACAACAACAACAACAACAACAACAAAACAAAAAGAAGCTGTATTCATTATGGCCAACACAACAACAACAACAAAACAAAAAGAAGCTGTATTCATTATGGCCAAGTAAGATTAAGCTTGGTAATGCAAAGATGGTTCACTGAAAGATAAAAACTCAAACATCATCTCACTAGATGTAGAAAAGGCATCTGATAAAATTCTACAACTTTTCGTGATTGAAAACTCTGAATAAATCAGGTACAGCAGGAAGGTTTCTCAACACAATAAAGCCCACGTGACAGGCCTTTAGTTAATATAATACTGAATGGGGAAAAGCTGCAAGCTAGAAACTCACTTTCTCCTTCCCTTTCTCCATCACACTTTCTTTGTGGTGCTGGGGGTAAACTACAGGGAACTGTGCATGCTAGGAAGCACTCTACCACTGAGCTACCTTCTGGCCCTATTTTCTCCCACTGGTCGGAAACAAGAGAGAGATGTATACTTTCACTTTTATTCAACATAGCATTAGAAATCCTAGCCTGACTAATCAAGCAAGAGAAAGAAACAGAACATCTAAATTGGGAAAGAAGTCAAACTGTCATTGTTGACAGATGACATTTTACACACAAAAACCACCAAAGACTCTGTCAGAAAACTTACTGCAAATAATGTATTAACTCTGCAAAGTTGTAGGATATAAAATCCATGTGAAAATTCATAGCCCTCTTTTAAGCCAAGAGCCAATTATCTAAAATAGAAATAAAGACAGCAATACCATTTATAATAACTACAAAAGCAATAAAATGCCTAAGAATAAACTGAACTAAAGAGGTGAAGTATCTCTGTAATGAAAACTATAAAACATTGGTGAAGGAAACCGAATACATAAATGGAAAGACATGCCTTGTTCGTGGATTGCAAGATCTATATTATTAAAATGTCCTGTTTCCCAAGTCACATGCAGGTTCAATGCAATTCCCACTAAAATACTAATGATGTTCTTCACTGAACTAGAAAAAAAAATCACTAAAATTTACAGGAAACCCACAAAATACACAAAACAGTCAAAGGCTTTTGGGGAAAAACACAAAAATAAAGGAAGCATATACTACCTGACTGCTATGGTGTGACCCCAAAACCTCATGTGTTTGGATGTAATGGGATAACTGTGTACCTGTGTTATTGCAAGGTAGGGCCTGGGTGGAATTGGGGGATGCTTGTGGTTTGACCTGGAGAGACTATGTCGACTTGTTTAGACTCGGGGGTTGCCCAGGGCAGAGCTTTCATGTGTAGGTTATTGATCTCTGGGCCAGAAAGTGAGGGAAGAGCATCCACCCTGGGTATGTAAGGGGAGTCCCAACTAGCTGTGAGAATTAACTAAAGGAAGGAACAAGAAACATTATCAGCAAATGGTCTAGAAACCCTGTATGCTATGTTCTGGCAAAGAGTGTGTCAAAATTTTCCCCAGCCTGAGACTTCATTACAAACTGAGATTAAGGAAGATAGACTAATCAATGTGGAGGAGGAAATTTCAAGGCAGCCCAATGCTCAGGCTATCATGTGCATTCTGTTTGCTTCTTTGAGCCAGCTCTATGCTGAAGAGGAGGAAAAAACAGCAGAGCAAAAAGATGTAAAAAGTACTTGGAATCAGGACTGTAGACGGGCTGCCTGGAGGGCATCTTGGGAATCAGCAAGACAATACCTTTTATCCCCTCAAGGGTACAAAGACAACGACTCTGATTTGAAAAGCCCAGTACATTGAGCAGAGCAATCCAAGAAAGTGAATCCCCAAGGAGTTTGGCACTTGAACGCAGAGTCCTCTGTACCCATGGTTCAGGTGGGCCAGATTGCTGCTCAAGCCAGTGGCAAACCTTTGCACCATTCACAGGGTGCTGGTTTCACAGGCACATAGAATACAAGAGCTGTGGAGTCAGGAAGGCTTCCACCAAGATTTCCAAAGGCAGCCTGGGAGGACAGGCAGCGTACCCTCAGAGGGCAGGGCAGTGTATCATGCTGGGAAGGTGAAGCTGAAAATGCAGTGGAGGTGTCAGGTATTTGCAGATACAGGAAACATGGATCAATTGTTAAGGAAGGACACAGGCTATGGTGGAACAATTGCAAAAAGGAAGCCCTGAAGGCTGCAGCCAGAGTCCATGGATAGGGGCTACCTGATGCCTTTACAACTCACATCTCATCACAGCTAGAGCCAGGTGCCAAACAGAGCAGCAGGACTTGAGAGAATGGTGGAATTTGGTTATTGTGGGTTTTATTCTTTGACCCAACTGCTTTCTAGCTTCTTATTCCTCTTAGAATGGGAATGTTTACCCTGTGCCACTATATGTTGAAAATGTTCAGCTTTCATTGATTTTTACAGGAGCTCACAGGTAAGAGTTTGCCTTGAGTCTCAGAGGAGACTTTGGACTTGACCTTTTCAGTAGTGCTAGTACTGTTAAGACTTTGGCAACTCTAAAAAGGGACTAAATGCATTTTGCACAAGGACGTGAGCATAAGTCTTTAGGGGGCCAGGCACACTACATTATGGTCTGGTTCTGGAATATCCCCCAAATGCATCCTGTATTTAGATGTTGTGGAGTACCTATGGATTTCATGTGCTGTTAAGAGGTGGGGCCTGGTGAGAAGGGATGGAACCCTGGGGCTTGACCCAGAAGGGGCAGATCACTGGGACATGACCTGAAAGGGTATACATTAACTCCATTCACCCTCAATCATTCTGCTTCCTGTTGTTACACTATGAAAACAAGACTCTTCTACCATTGCCAGTCACCCATGAATGGACTGAGACCTTTTGAAACTCTGAGCTGAAATAAACCTTTTCTCATTTAAGTTGTGAATATCAGGTATTCTGTCCTAGCAATAAAAAAGTAAATAAGACAGGCGGTTACAGAGGCTTCAGACAGTAGGGGCAGGAATGTATGAACAGAGGTTGTTGAATGAGTCTTAAATAATACTTTGATAATATAATAGTAAGAAGTTCTATTGTGTTGCCATAGTAGGATGACTACAGATCATATACTGTGTATTTTAAAAAGATAGAAAAATGAAATTTAAATGCTTTTAAAGCAAGAAATGATAAATGTCTGAGATACAGTTAACTTGATTTAAACATTACAAAATATATACATGTGCTGAAACACTGCATGGTATCTCATGAACATTAACAATTTTTGTTTTTATATGTCAAAATAAAATCACTAAATAGTGTTTCAAACCATTCTATTCCTACCAATACTTAACACAAGATATCCTTTATCATATTATCCCATCTTATGGCTAAAATAACCTTAGCTGTTTGTGTGCATATTGGTGTTTATTGCCCTGTAGTGCAACACTGACTTTAGAGCATTTTCTGACCATATTATAGGCTTATTAAGTATTTCTGTCCAACACCAACTCAACATTTTTTCTTAGAACTATCACTTTTATTCATATAAAGCTTTATGTATCTCTCCAAAATTAATGTTTACTTTGCAGTTACTACAACTGACTTTTCTATCAACTTAGAAACTTTGAGGTTCATTATAAAATCATTGCCTTGAAAAACTTTGTTTTTAACTATCACACTTTGTTTTCCTTGTGCTGGGGATGGAAACCAGGTTTCTACACATGCCAGGCAAGCATCCTAAAACTGTGTTGTGCCTCCTGTTCCCAATTTTTTTTGAAAATTATGCATGCATTTCCTTAGATGGTTAAAATTAGTTTTTAGAAATTTAAGAAAAAAGACTGATCTTTAAACCCAGGGTCTTCTCTCTGAACTACATCCTTAAACCTTTTTTATTTTAGACACGGTCTTCCTAAATTGCTCAACCTGGGCTTGAAATTGCAAATCCTCCTTCAGTGTCCCAAAGTTTTGGGATTACAACCATATGCCACCATGCTTGGCTCAAATTAATCTTGAAATAAAATGAAACAAAAGGAAATTTAATAGTACCAAAAGAGCTATACTGTGCTTTAGCCAACATGCACATATATGTAGAATGAACAATAACTTGTACGTGTATAATTTCATCTTGCAGATTCTAGAATACTTCATGTGATGAGCTGAAAGAACAACTATATGTAAACTGGAAGAAAACTATAGTTCTTAAAACTATCAGAGGGTAAATCGTCAGCATTAATTATATACAGATGATTAAAATTTTAATGGTTTCATTAAAAAATCCACTTATATTGGAATTTGCAACTTACACAGTCTTTTTGTCCTGCCGAAGAAGTTTAGAAGAAAATTCACTTAGTACTTCAAGAAAAGCCAGGTTAGGAGGTGGATATTCTTGTCCTTTCTGATTCTGGTATTTAAAAGCAAACTCTATACCATCCCTGAAGTAAAAGAAAATAGCATCTTATTTTTACAGATAGGTAGTGCAGTTTGTTCCATGGGGTAAATTCATAAACACATTTGGAAAGGTAATGAAATTATTAGTCAAGAAAGTAAAATATGATAAATGAAAATGCAAAATAATATAAATTACTATGATATATTTGTACATATTTAACAATTTACAGTATAAGTCTATAATTTGTGAAAAAAGTTACACATAAAGTTAAATTTCTACAGTTCGTTCATTCTTTCTCTCTCTCTCTTTCTTTCTTTCTTCCTAACAGTTCTCCTTTTGTAGTCTAGGCCGGTACCGAACTCTGTTGTATAGGCAGGCTTTGAATACATGACAATACCCAAGTGCTGGGATTAAAGGCAATGGAGAAATCAAAACTAGTGAGTGCTAGGCAAGCACTTTAACTGTCAAGCTATGACCGCAGCCCTCAACATGTATTTTCTGGCGGTAATACAATATGATGGCAAGATAATTAGAGTGTTACAAGGTCTGCTTTTATTAGCTTATTATGGTAATAAGAAACTGTAAATTTATTTAAGGTGTTCTTGTATTTACTTTCTGTAATTATGTATTGAGATTGACAAAATCAGAATTATGCCTTTGTAAACTCATGTTTCCACAGCACTTTCTCATCATTAAACCAGAGGTATCAAACTTTCTTTTCCTATACTTTTATAAGAGGAAAAAATAGGTATGTTGAAGGAAGCTATTTTTGTTTGGTGATACTAGAAATCTAACTTAGGGTGTCATGTATAGTAGGCAAGTGCTTTACCAATGACCTCCCAGCCTAATTTTGATATTTTTTTTTCCAAATAAAATATCCCCCGCTACTTGACAATCACCAGATTAATAGCTGAAGTACTGGTAACTTAAAAATTTTTAGCAGTTGACACTTTCAAAATAGGTCAAATAAGAGAAACTTCAACTAAAATGAAGTAAATCAGATTCTGAAACCAGAAATCTATGTTTATATCACTCACTTGTGAAGTGTGGCAACCGCTTCTCGTGTTTTGATCTGGTCCAGTCCAAACGTAAGGGCAAAGCGGCGTGCCAATTCTTTAATGCCACTGACGTGAGCAGATGTCCTGTCTAGGTTAGGACCTTGCTCTTGAACAAGTTCATTAAATAACTGTAGAAAGAAAGGAAGAAGAGAACCTATATCTAAGAAATATTTTATATGCTTTTAGAATAAGCAATTTAAAAATATGTAAAAGATATAAAATGAAATAAATGTCTCTTTCCTTGAATTAATCGGTAGATACACTGTTTGCTTGAGTTCATTTTCATGTTTGAGGTATGATTAAATGTAGAAAGAATTTTTTAGTAATAACTGTTTCAAAGATATACAAAAATCTATTTATATAAACATTTATACATTTATTATTTTATGGATATGCCAATATATAAAAAACAGGGTTCAAAAATCTGTTTTTCACTTACTGTACTATAGATAACAACATTATATAAGAAAGATTAAGTAAGCATGCACATGTATTTGGATATATGGGGATATAATCTTCTCCACTCCGTAGCCAAATACACCAAAAGTTCTTTTTTTTAGACAGGGTCTTGCTCTGTAGCCCACATAAATTATATATACATTAAACATGTGATATGAAAATTATAATAAGAACAAATCATTCTACTACTAATGCTAGAAAACTAACTGTATCTGTAAAAATCTGCCTTTCCTCCTAATATAGAGGTAAACTGTTCACATTTTCATCTAAAGGCCATCTCTCCTTATATATTGGGTAAGGAAGACGAACAAAAGGCTTTACTCACTCAAGGGTTTTGCTCCTGTTCTCATTGCCCTCATTAATAATTCCATTAGATACATGCATCTTTAAAATATCCTTAAGTTCTTGACCCCATTTTGTTTGCTAGCTAAGAACTCATTTCTGTGATTTTTTTTTTTTTTTAATGACAGAGTCTTGCTGTGCAGTTCAGGCTGGTTCTGAACTCATTGTGTAGGCCAAGCTGGCCTCCAACACATAGCAATCCTCCTGTCTCAGCCTCCTGAGTGCTGGGATAACAGGCATACACCACCATGCCCACTTTATGTGGTGCTGGAGAAATGAACCCAGGATCTTGAGTTTACCAAGCACTTTAACTACTAAGCTACTCCTCTAGTCCCCTGTGATTCTTTCTATGGCGTAGGTTCTGAGCAAACACTTATACTTGCTGTCTTTTTTGGCTTTACTTTTTATTTAAACAAAACAACAAAACAAAACACTTTTTTTTTCCTCTACTCTCAACCTGTGGTAACCATCCTTGTACACCTTTCAAATACCTCAATTCATGTTCATCACACTATTCACTGATAATAGCTCCCCTGTTCTATTATGTTGCTTGCCTTTTCAGTGTTCTTCAGCAACAGACTGGCCTGATTTCTATGCCATTATCAGAAGGAATGATCCTTCCAGAGATTTGGTTTTCAGATTTATGCAGACAACCGCTTATAAATTCTTAAACTTTAAAATACATAACTTTAAAGTGAATTCAGGAGTATATTTCATTGTAAAAAAATCAAGGAATATCAAAAGTGAAAGTTATTCTTTCTCTCTTCCTCAAAATAAGATTCTGAAAAAAGGTTACCAGTGTGAATTATCTGAACATCTCTGAGGTCAGTTCAGATATACATATATATACACAAGTTTTACATCTTTATTTTTGATGTAATCAAGTCAAGTCTATTCCTATTTCTTTTGATGTAGATAAGTCTAGGTAGCAAAGGCTGGCCTTGAATTTCCAATGATTCTTCTGCCTCAGCCTCCCACATGGTGGGGTTATAGGTGTGTAATACCGCACTTGATAGTTTTAGCTTTCAATTAATAGTACATTACTTATTTTGATCTGAAACTTACTAATTTCCCACTTAATATCTGGGGTAGCATGTATTTTTAGTCCCAAATAGAATACTCAGGAGGCTGAGGCAGGGGGAATCACTTGAGCTTTAGTTGGGAGCCAGCTTGGGCAACATACAAGAACTCATTTCATACAAAGAAAATAAAATGAAAAACCACTTCAGAGTATCAGTTCACATTAACCATACCTCTACTGATGAACAGTCAGATAATTTCTACTATTTTTTTTACTATTATAGATTGTAGCAATGAAACATCTTTTATGTATAAAACTTGGTACATACCTGCATTTATCTATGTAGACATACAGAGGCAAAATTGCTGGTTTGAAGACATATGTATGTATATGTATACATACATATATTTCTTAGTATTTAAAATACATGGCAATTTTTTTTTTTCTTAGTGCTGGATGCTGGACCCAGGGCCTTTGCACTGAGCTGCGCCTCTAGGCCTTTTAAATTTTCTTTTATGAGACAGAGACCTAAGTCACTGAGTGGCCTAGGCTGAGCTTGAATTTGCAATCCTCTCAGCCTAGAGGGGGCTGGCTGAGATTATAGGCATGTACCACCATGCCTGGCTGCAAAATGCCTCTGAAGACAACCAACTCTTTTTTTCAAAAAGAACTTTTTCTCCACATTTTTATCAATCATTTCAATTTGTGTAATCCATTCAGCTTGATAAATGTTTCCTTGTTTTTATTTGTATTTCATTAATTATTAATGACACTATGCTCATTTTCAAGTTTATTGGTTAAGCTTTGTCTCTGAAAAATGCCTTTTTCATACACTTTGCTCATTATTGCTCTTACTGATCTGTAAGGATTTAGTATGCATGACCGAACATATTTCCGCTTCAAACTTTTTTTCTTAAGTTTCTAAAGATTGAACCCAGGATTTCACGCTAAGCTATATTCCCAGCCTCTTAAAAAAAAGTTTAAGTTTTGAGGCAAAGCCTTGCAAAATTATTAATTTGCCTAAGCTGGACTTGGACATGTGATAGAAAAATACTCAGCCTCCCAGAAATCTGGGTCATTCTGGAATTCCAGGTGTCATTGTTAACATGCTCGGATATCTTTTTTAAAAATTTTTCCAAAAAGTGCTAGGAAAAGGATTTCAAAATTATCCCTTCATTTTTAAAAAAACTTTTAACACAAAGTCAATTGATCCAACCCCATTTACTGAGTAATCCTAATTCTCCACTGATCTGAGATGAGACCTTTATCATAAATTAAATACATATAGATGTGGAGATATATATATATATATATATATCTATACACACACACACACACACACATACCTTTAGGCCACTTAAAATCAGGATAAGACAGTTATATGCTAGAAATTTCATTTTTATTTATTTTTAATTAATTAATTAACTAATTTTGAGACAGGGTCTTTCTCTGTGGCCCACACTGGTCCTGAATTCACTATGGGGCCCAAGGTGGCCTTGAACTCAGCCTCCCAAGTGCTGGGATTATAGGCATGCACCACCACACCCAGCTTTATGTGGTATTGGAGAAATCAAACTCCGGTACTTGCACGTGAGTTAGTGCTTAGCAAGCACTTTTAACTGCTGAGTTATTCCTCTAGTCCCATAGAAGTTTTACTTTTGAGACGTGGTCTCATTCTGTAGTCTAGGATGGTCCTGAACGCACTATGTAGCCCAGACTGGTCTAGACCTCATGGCAATCCTGCCTCAGTATCCTGAGTGCTGGGACTACAGGAGGGCATCACCACACCCAAATACTATGTGCTGCTGGAGGACTGAACTCAGTGCCTCATGCTATCTAGGCAAGTGCTCTAATCACTGAGCCTATACCCTCAGACTAATACACTAAGAATCTTATTCCTGCAATATATAACATATTTTCTTAAATACCTTTTATATTTCTTTTTTAACATTGTTTACTTTTTAAAATTTCAATTTAATACTTCATCTGGCCCAGAAGATCACCTTAGGATTTCATTTATTTGAAATATGAACTTAAGAGTATTATCTTGGAAAAGAAAAGACAAATAATCCATGCCTTTGTACTGGAGAGGATCCACAATAATGCACTCATAAAATGAGCTGGCCTAAGGGAGATAAAAAGTTCAGCACACACTAAACAAGAGAAGACTATTCTTTGAGTCTCCTTTATCTCTTAATTTCTTACCTGCTGCAAACTGAGAATCAGAGTCTTGGCACATTGAATTTTATCAATCTGCCTTGTTTTACTCAGTGTTTCCTTAATAATATCACCATAGTCGTTGTAATACTGTAAGGAAAACAATAATGTCACTTAAAAATCACTAAAATTTCATGAGATAAAGGATCGATGATAAAGGGGAGTATTAAAGTAATTTAATTTTAAACAATGAGTTAAATGATTGTCTAGGATTAAACATGCATCTCGTATTTAAGATTATAAACTGAGTAAATAAAAAATTTTTAAAAAACTAAGATTTATAGGAGGAAACACAGGTGGGGACAATACTTCATCCTAACTAAGGATTTTAAAAAACAGAATTAAAAGGTGATAGGTAAATCATGAAACAGAAGTTTGACAGAAACCTCATAGAGAATTGGAAGAAAAAATTTACAAAGCTTACTTCTGCAGACTGAGCCTAAACCAGTGAGTGGAAGGCAGGATAAGGTAAAACATTTAACTTTTCATGTAATATTTAGGACATGAAAGTAGCTGGGACTATAGGTGTGCACCACCATGCTTGGATTATGTAGTGCTGAGAAACTGAACTTAGGGCCTGTGTTTGCTAGGCAAGCACCACTGACCTATGCCTCCAATCCTCTGGCAAGCCCTATTCATCCAACCAGAACTTGTGTAGATATTAGTTTTAGAAAGACTTCTCTGGCTCCTCTCTCATAACTTCCCCTAAGTATGTAGTGTTTGCTTTGCAATTTGTATATGCACAACTACAATAATACCAAGGCATCGTGGCCCAGTGGAAAGATTCTGTTATGTCCTGAAGCTAGAGAAAGTTAAAACTCAATCCCAGTTTTTGCTACTCTGTAGTTGTATGACCTTGGGAAAGTTAACCTTGGAGACTTATGTTTCCTTATTGGTAGGTAAAGATACTATTTCTTACCTCATAAAATTACTGTAATGATCAAAGATAATGTGAAGGCCTTATAACAGTGTCTCATAACAGCATAGAATGAGATGCAGCTACACATTATGAACATGCTGTAACATGTTTACATTTCAATATTTCCATTAATCTGTCAGCTCTTTAGTGCAAATACATGTCTTATAGAAACCTCTGATTACTAGGATAGTGCTCATTACACTGCAGCTGTTCAACAAAATATGTAAAATTAACTACTATAATTTGACTAACTTATCTGAAATGTTTGGGACCAGAAATATTTCAAAAATTTTGTATTTTTGACTATTTGTCTAGACTTCGCTGTTAGAGATTTCCCAAATCTAATGATAAAGATCTGAAATGCCCCCAAATCTGAGTCCTTTGGAATGCACTGGTGCTAAAAAAGTCTCACATCTTGAATTAAGTTTAGAGACACTCAACTTGTATAACCACAACTGAAACTGGACCATACCTAAACATAAATGCAAATACGTAAGTGATCCAATGGCACACAATATTCCAAACAGGGGCAAAGTAGACCCTTCTTTCTTAACATGAGAAAACAAGGCATATACATGAAAACTGTTTTTTTTTTTTTTGTTTGTTTGTACCATGAAGAGATCTGTTTTTTCAGAGGGTTAGAAACAAAATGGAGCTTATGGAAAAAAGCAACTACAATGTATATTTATCCTATAAACTCTAGGAACTCTTACTCTGGAATGAATGTAATGGTATATAGTGTTAAGAGTATATTTATATTAAAAGAAAAGCTTTTATCAGAAAATTATTCATACTGTGTAGGTAAAAGCCACCAATTTCAGGTTGTCATTATCCACTCATTTTAATTGAAAAAACTTCTCTGCCATGATGGAGAAACATAAAAATATGGAACTATACCTTCATGTAGTGTTTAAAGATGTCTGCAGCTGCGTGCATGTCGACAATATCATAAATAATGAGTTTGCTGAAGGCAGCAAGTAGATTCCTTCTTTTATGTAAGGCCTCAATTTTATTAGCTTCATCTTCTTCATCACCCTCTAACCACAGAAAATAAACTGGTTATGAATTTTGTCCATTTATCAAAGTAAAACAATGCAGATAATCTGCAGGATGGAAAACTAGCTTAATATTATAATTTTAGAAATAGATTATCATTCAGTTTCGATGAAACAAAAACTACTGATTATTTTCAAGTGCTACTGTTACATATCTATCAAATACATAAGCACTAACATTCTGATCTAGGAGATTATCACAGCAAAGGTTAAAGACAAAGATGATTTTTCCAATGTTTTCTTATGGTAATACTGTCCACATGTCTCTATCTTAAAAATGCTGTCTCTTCTAATTTCTATACTTCTTATATGCCAATATATTCCCACTGAAATGAAAAATTCTGGGACACAGGAAAAAGTTTTCTTCTAGAAAAACATTTGGAGAGTAACAGAAACACGTGGAACAATTCACTTTCGGTGCTCGTTCCAAACATTGTTACATTAGCAGCTGAGAAATAAAATATATTCTGCAAATCATGGTTAGCAATTAGACAAAACTGGTTTATCTATTTTTTAATTATAAAAAAATTTCCCTAAAAGATTCCAGATGATTACATGGGTTTCAGGCTTTCTACTGGCTCTCTTATGTCCTGGGTTGTCCTTATTTACAATCAGTCTCCTTTCTAATCTCTTTCAATGTTTATATTTACAAAAATAAAATCTATTCTGAAGTCTTCTTCCTTACTAGTCCCACTGTGAAATATCAATGCTTTGAGAGACTGGAAATCTGTCTTGAAACAGTAGGTAAATCTTGTGCCCTGATATTAAAATAGACTATAAACATACCCTGTTACTCTAGAATTCTTTAAAATGTTCTGTGAAAAAAAAAATTTCTTTTGCCAGTAGGGATCAAATCCAGGGCCTCGTACATACTAGTCAAATAGTCTACCACTGAGCTACACTCTGAAGTACAACAAATAGCACCACCAAATTGATGTGTGGCTACATATGCTTTGTATTATTTTACAAAGCTTGTATCATCAATTTCACAAATAACCTTTTTAGTTTTTTTGAGACAGGGTCTCACTCTGTAGTCCAATCCAGTCCTGAACTCACTATGGAGCCAAGCTGGCCTTGGAATCACAGCAATCCTCCTGCCTCAGCTTCCCTAGCACTGGGATTACAGGCATGCACCATCACACCTGCTTTATGTGATGCTGGGGAACTGAACTCAGGTACTTAGTATCTGACGTAGCGCTTGCAAGTGCTTTAACCTCTGAATCATTCCTCCATCCCACAAATAATCTATTCTAAAAAATTTACAGGTAAACACTAGCAATTCTGTTATTTTTTGGTAGGATTTTGGTAGTGCAGGTCTATAATCCCAGCACTCGGGGAGGCTGAGGCAGGAAGATCTCAAGTTCAAGCCTGAGTGGGTCAATTTAGGGAGATTCTGTATCAAGTCAAAACTAAAAATGATCTGGAGATGTAACTTAAAGTGAAGGCTCTGGGCTTGATCTCCAATACAAAAAAAAAAAAAAAAAAAAAAAAAAAAAAAAAAAAAAAAAAAAAAAAAAAAAAAAAAAAAAAAAAAAAAAACAAAGCAAAACAAAACATAACATAACAAAACAAAACAAAACAAAAAAAAAAAACCCAGTCATTTTTGCTACATTATTTTGCAGATTCAGGAATTTTGACTAGGGAGGGTTAATAATCTTTCAGCATTTAATATCTTACAATGCTATTTTATTTAAGTAATATGTGATATCCACTCAGGAATAAAAAAGAACCTAGATACTTTTATTCAGAAAAAAACGTAACCTGAATATGGCCAATTGAAAAAAAAATTTAAGATTTCACACACACACACACACGCGCGCGCAATACATAATGTTTACAATGAACTTGAGTATATTGTGCACATACACATCACATCGACTTTATAATCCCTTCCCATTTTTGGCTGTCCTGCACCCTCCCCACCTGCCCTAACTCCCACTATCACACCCATTTGGCTCTATAGAATGCCTGCATTCTATTAGAGGAAACCATGCAATATTTAACTTACTTAATAATCTTCTGTGTCTCACTTCATCACTCAAATCACCACTCTTTAGCTCAGCTTCCCACCCCTAGAATGGGCTGCGGTGGCCATATCTTGATGCCTCTACTCTGAGTCCAGCAGAGAGATACGATTTGCCCAAAGTTTTTTTGTTGTTGTTGTTTTGGTATCTTACTGTATCTTTGTTGAGATTTTTTAGTGCACGAATATTTAACTGTTGGTGTTTTTTTTTTATGTCCCATAATTATTATTTAGTATATACTTGTGATACATATTATAACATTCAACTTGGGGAATTGGTCCATATACATATCATATTTCAATCATTTTTACTACCCTTTTGTCTACTAACTTTTAAAGAAGTGAGAAATCTCATAGTTTTTAAGATTAAATTTGATTTCTTTCCTCTTTTGGGGTAGTTAAGGGAAGAGTAATAGTGTCAAGAGGACAGCTGTAAATACCCATGCTCTGGTTCTCCTCATCTTGATCAATGAAAACATGATCCATCACGAAACTGAGCAGTTCAGATTGGAGTCCTGTATCTGGATTAAACACCAAAGGCTGAAGGCCCTCTCTGCCACCTGTCATTAACTGGTGGCTAAAAATCATCAAAAGATCACAGAGTAACATGAAAGCCTAAAATACAAAAGGAATTAATTAGCAAAACAATGTATAAATATAACCCCAACTATAAACCAATATGAATGAAAAC
Source organism: Ctenodactylus gundi (assembly GCA_004027205.1). NCBI lineage: Eukaryota > Metazoa > Chordata > Mammalia > Rodentia > Ctenodactylidae > Ctenodactylus > Ctenodactylus gundi. The sequence goes on from PVKB01000440.1 coordinate 482,607, forward strand.
ATACAAAACTTAGTTGAATAGTAATAGCACAATATATATTTTAAATGTGCAAATTTCAACTCTTAGATTTTAATTTCCCAACCTAATAAAATTATCCTCTCTCATTAAATACAGTCACACTTAAGACTTTCCCTAAATATAATCTATTTGTTTTCCTTGGCTGTATTAACTTAAAAAGTTGGTCAAGACATCTTGATTTGAACTTTAGGAGGTGGGGCCTTGTTGGGAGAGGTGGATGACTGAGAATGTGGCCTGAAAATACATACTCTTGTCTCAACTTCTCTCTAATGTTGATCCTTCACTGTGTGAAGCTGTGAGCAGCTGATGTCTTCCCGACCCTTCCCACCATTGCTAGCTGCTTATAAATGGACTGAGATCTTCTGAAACTGTGAACTAAAATAAACCTTTCCTTTCTTAAATTGTGAGTGTCAGGTACAGTGTGTGCTATATGGTGCTGGGGAATTAAATTTAGGGATTTGGGCTTGCTAGCCAAGTGTTCTAACCACGATGATATTCCTCTAGCCCCTGGCACAGAATTCTATAACAAATTTTAATTTTGGAAAAAACAATTTCTAAACATGAACTTGGTTTTCTAGGCAATAAGAGTACACTTACTGGGAATACATGAACAGAAACAACAAGACTATTAGTTAGCAAAAGATCTGGGTTACTTTTGATGAATGTTCTTAACTGATAAATTACCTACCTGTTCCTTCACTGGAGTATTAACATTAGATAGGCACTGCTGACAAACGGCCAAAAAGGATTTCACAGTTTTCCGTAACACCAACAAATCCTCCTGCAACAGATTCAAAGATGAAAGCATAAATTACAGTATCCTTGAAAACTATCAAAAGAAATAACAAAACCAGCCAAATTCATTTATTGTGAACAAAATTTGTAAAACCAAATATATTACCCAGACCAAATGGTATAGTTATTTCTTGGTATCTGACCTAACAGAAAGGACAGCAAATCTGACAATCCCAAACATTCACTTTTATGTAGCAATGGAACACTGAATGTTCTGCTCCCAAAGGTTTAAAAAAAAAATGTCATTTACATGTATTTCAATTGCTGACATTACAACTGTTAGTAACTTCAAAGTGGAAGAAGACTGAACACAGCAAGGAACAAATACTGAATCCCTATGCTCTTAGTATACCGCAAAGTATTGGGGGAAGAAAGATAAAACTTAATATGAACGCTGGGTTTGATTTAAGATTGGAAATAGTACTGAACTAGATAGCCAACTAACAGTCCACATGCAACAACATTGGAAAGTATAAATGGAAAAATACACTTTTTTTCCTTTCTTCTCTTTTGTGGACTGGATCCATCATAGCCTTAAAGTTTGTCAAGCACATACTCTATCACTGAACTACACTGCCTGCGACTGAAAGGAAAATTCATCAAGTAGCTACAATGTGTCAGGCACCGTTTGAAGGCTTATTACATAATTTTGTACTTATATATTGTATTAATGAATGTGGTGGCATGTGCTTGCAGTTCCAGTGCTTGGGAGGCTAAGACCAGAGGATCACTTGGGTCTGGAAAGAAGAGACCCTCCACAAAGCAGGCAAGCAGACAGGCAAAAACCAACAAAAAACAAAAAATAAAAAAATAAATAAAAAAAAGAAAAAGAAAAAAAAGAGAAAACAACAACAACAACAACAAAAAAGAAACAAAGAAAACCCCATCCAAATTCTAAGTAGTAATTATTACAAAAGCTTTGAAATTAGGATTGTCTGTTACCATAGTTTATCTTCTCTTGACAAGTAGAACACATACAAATAAGTGAGCTTTATATTGATATCCACAAAAAAGAATAATCATCTAAGCAAAGCTACATGTAGAGTTCACTTTTACTTATTTTGTAGCATTAAGAGATTGAACCTGGGAACTTCATACTCAGCTAAAACTCCATTACTTCCATTTGTCCTTTGAGATATAGAGTCTTGCCAAGTTACCAAATTTCCCAGAGAAGGTTCAAGTTTGGTCCTCCTGACTTAGTCTCCCCGAGTTCTAGGATTACAGGTGTGTGCAATGATACACAATTTATAATTTACTTATAAAAGATAATCCATTAATCAGAAAAAAAATTTTTTTTTGAGACAGGGCCTTGCTCTGGAGCCCTGGCTGGCTGAAAACTTGGAGAAATTCTCCTGCTTTGACTTCCTGAATGCTAGGATTGCACAAGTACACCACCATGTCCAGCTAATCTAAAAATCGTTAAGCTATTCTGTTTTGTAATAATACTTCAAAAATTATACATTTCCTTTTGTTAAAATTAAATCCAAATACTTGGAAGAAGAAGTAAGCTCATCTTGTTCAAAGTAGTAAAAAGGACAAAGTAAAAACCTCACTGTTTGGAGGACTTTTAATGTTCCTGCCGGTGAAATATTAAGGTTTTTTTAAACCTTATATATATATTGTTTTATATATATATATGGCTTCTGTCTATTTCCTGGCATACTACAACTCCTACAATTTCTGGACTTCCCAAAATGATAAGTGTCTTTTTGTATGCTAATGAGTTGACTGAAGGCTGGTTTCCCTTAGGTTGCTTCAGAATGGAGAATAGTCACTGGAAAGACCAAGGTATGAATAGGGTGTAAGGGCTTTCAGTACCACTTATCCTCCAGGCAACAGAAGGATAAAGGCTGACTTTCCAGACAGCTGAACACATGGAGTTTTCTGGAAGTTCGAGTTTCCAGGAGGGAGGTGAATCTGAGAGAGAAGACTGAAGCTCCATACTTCTCCCCATCTCTTTATCTGGTATCCCCTGAAATATCCTTTACAATAAACTGATAAAAAGCTTAAGTGCTTCTCTATATTTTCTGAGCAACTCTAGCAAATTAAAAGAACCTAAGGAGCGAACCTCAATTTTTAGAACATCAGTCAGAAGTAAAATAGTTTGGGGCCTGCAACTGGCATTGCTAGTGGGGGGATGAGCAATATTGTGGAACTGAGCCTTCAACCTGTGAGATCCACTATTTCCTCCAGGTAGATAGTTTGAAAACTGAAGAAGAAGACACAAACTGATGTCCAAAGCAGAAGTGACTGAAATATTTTTGAAGGGTAATAAGGACAGAAAAAAATAAAGACAGGCAGGAAAGAGATTAAGAAACTATAGCTTTAATATATATATTAAAGTTATTGAAGATTACCGATACTTTTATTCCTTGGGTTGCTTTCTTCTTCTAGGGATATCACTCTCAAATTCGTAGGAATCTTAAAGTCCATAAACTCCCAAAATTACATCAAAGTACTGTCATTTTTAAAAGAAACAGTACACAAAACTTCTAAATGGGCACCACATCTCTAAACTTCCAACACATAAATTTTATATTCTTACTCTCCTGACAGACAATTTTTGCAATAATCTGACTTCAAAATACATAACGTACTAGGTAAATAATAAATGATTTTGTCCCCTCCCCTCCCCTCCCCTCCCCTCCCCTCTCCTCTCCTTTCCTCTCCTTCTCTCTGGCAAAGGGCAAGAGTACAATTTATTAGTGAAAGACAGCTCTGGAAAGACGCCCAAAGGGGATCCTGAATGAGTTTTCTTAGATCATTCATCTTAAGGTACCTCCAGATGACACCCTGCCCCAGAGAGAGATATTCTATCTTCAATCACAGATCATGATGTGTGTCATTCTCGAGTATTCACAATCTACTTTCTTTACAGTGTGTATACTCTCTTTGACTCTGCTTAATAAATCAGCCCACTTCTCTCACTGACACATCCTGGAAATATTTATTCCATGGTAAATGTTGAGAATCAGTGATCCTTATCTCCTTCATAAGGGTAATTCCCTGAACCCTGTCCAGTGACAAGAGTACAAAAGAAACTTAATTTGTTTTATCCTTATGTTTCATATGTTTGGTGGCAGTGATTAGACTTGCTAGAACTGCTCAGGCTCACGAAAACATGAGGTTTTATAAGAAAGAATGAAAGGGTGGAGGATGAAGAACCTACCTTGTCACTTAGGATATGAAACTGCAGCTGTGCTACATTCATTTACAAACTGTAAAAATTACTAGTGGAATTCAGAGATGTGGTAGACTCATTTCCCAAAGGGTTGACACAATAGATACATAGGGAAATGCAAAATAATAAAAAGCATACTAAACACAAATCCATGGATTATTGTTACCTGTAACAGTTAAAATGAAAACAAATGAGGGTACTAACACAGGACCTGAAGGTAGACAAAGCTCAGAAGCCAGTCTAAGATCAGGCCACTAGCCTTAAAGACAGCCATAAGAAAATATTATGCCAGTATAAGGCAAAATACTTTTGAAACCTCTGGCTGCCAAGAAGGTAGTTTATGTTAAAGGAGAACAAAACTACTACAGGAAACTACTGTGACCAAAGAGAACAGTGTGAAGGGACTGTTTCATTTTGTAGACCAGTATGATTAGGTTCCTGAGGAGCTTTTACTAAAATATATTTTGAGAGTAACTAATTATTGTGGACCCCCCTATATAATCTTAACTGCAAAACCAAGTAACAGTTCAAAAAGCCTTATCAGATTTGCTGTCTTAGCTTCCTGTAGTGGGTTTTACAGATGCTAATTTTAAAAATCAAGCTAGCTAGAAAGAGATAAGGCAAAAAGGAGTTAGCTGGGGTGGTGGCTCATGCCTATAATCCTAGTCCATATGGTAAGACAGGAGGATCCCAAATTCAAGGCCAGCCTGGACAATTTAGACTTGTCTAACACATAAAAAGGGCTACATATATTGTAGTGCAGTGTTAGAATGTGTGTGTAGCACATAGGAGGAGGGGTGTGGTGTGTTGTGGTCTATCTATGTCCCACTTTAGTCCCTAGTACTGAGACATAAAAAACAGGGGAAGTCAAAGAATTCATCCTAAAAGGTGAAAATTTTAGACTAAGAAATAGTTAAGGGCTGAGGGTACAGCTCATGGAGAATCCAAGGGACTCATCCACACAGAACAGAAACTTTGGTGAATACATAGTAAAACTGTTTGTTTGTTTACTTATTTATTTTGAGACAGGGTCTCGCTCTGCAGTCCAGGCTGGCCTTGAACTCACAGCAATTCTCCTGCATCAGCCTCCCAAGTGCTGGGATTACAGGTGTGCGCCACCACACCCGGCAACGACTGGATATTTAAACTCCAAATGTAATACCTAGTTTTCAGTGTTGCTGCTGTTCTTGGCAATCTGAATCCCCACCTGCTGACTCCTGCCATTGCCTCAAAGGCTAATCCATTTATGATCCAGGAACCCTTAAGTTGCCTATTGTAGTTCCAAAACATCTTCTGGTTTCTCTTTCCTGTAGTGTACAAACATGAAGGAAGCTAAAGGAGTCAGAGGGACAGGGGAAAAGTAGTGACTGTTAGGACCAAAGCGAGAGACTTGAATTCCCAAATCATCCCAAATTTCAGATGAAGAACAAAATTCTACCACGCTATATCCCAAATCTACACTAGCCACTAAATATATTTATGTACCCCATAGCTTCAAACAACAGATCACCTAGAATCAATTCTTGGTTAGAGTAGGAAAGAAGATTAAGAAGAGTAGACTGGGCTGAGATTAAATGTTAACAAATTAAATTACTGTCAACTGAAATACTTTCCAATTAAACTCTCCCAACAAACCTAACCAGCACTAAATATCATTCTCACTTTATATATTAGGTAACTGAACCTTCAAGATGAAGCATGTGCTCATCTTCTCACGGGGGTTAAGAACTAAAGCCAAAATTTGAACTCCATGTTAAATTCCAAAACAAAAATACCGGAAATACAAGAACTGTGAGTTTCCCATGAAAATAAATTAGATTAGCAACAAGACAGCATTTTACAAACATCCAGCAATTGTTAATCACTAAGTTAGAAAAACCTATGTAGGAAGGAAAATGCCTTATTATGCAGGATAAAACATCTTTTTTTTCCTATTCAAATAAATGACCTGATATGGAAGTAAATTTCTTTTGGTGGAGAAAATTTCCAATCTCTACATTAGAAAGTGAGAAGTGTTATGTTTTTGATAAATATTCTTAATATTGGTTTAACCACCTGATTAGTTCAATTTAAACACATTATTACAATGTTATAATTGTTATAATTTTCTCAGTCATGGATCATTAGTTAGGGTTATAAAATACAAAATATCTTATAAAGTTCGGATATTTGTAAATTAGGTGTTTAAAGGGCTATTGCCTCCTTGTAGGTTAAAACAAAAAAAGGCATTCAGGTAGAGATGCTACTGTATTGAAGCTGAGATGCTGAGGAAGCTTTATGCTGTCCTGCAAGGGAGATTTTCTTATCAGAAAGCACAGCCCTAAATCTGGAGGCCCAGGAATAATATTGCAAAACAGCCTGCAACATTGAACTATGAACGTGAAGTTTTCATCTTTCAAAGCTGAATATATTTACTTCTGATTTTCAGATAATTTAAAATGGCTGGGTTTGAAAATAACTTTGAAACTTGGTATTCCAGATTTTTAAAAAGAACATTCTAAAAGCTGAACAAGAAACAGATTTTAAGTAAGACCTGTCTATTTTGTCCCTAATCTTTTCCAAGCAGCCAGCCAGTCGGTACTTGTGACTGGGCATACTATTAATAGGAATACACATAGAAAGCACAACTTTGAAATCATAGAAGAACCAAAAGGCCTAAAACTAACTAACTAGGTAGTTAAAGAGGATAGAATAGTCAACAAATGAAAGCTAGAGAGAAGATTCTAGAAGAAATAAAAGAAAAATTTGTTTCTGTAGGCATAGTTACTTCTCACCTTTAGTCCCATTTTCTTCCCTTCAAAATAGTTAATTCTGCAGATTGAGAGCTTACCATAGGAATTCTGGACAAGGACCAGAAGGAGTTGTTTCTACAAAAAGCAGCCTGTAGATTTTCACAAACTGGAGCCCCTTACTAGTACATTTCTGGAATGTATGTTTGTGAAAAGAACAAGGTTGAAGGTACTTGGCCACTATCAGTTCCACCTTCACCCTTATTTCTGCAGTCTGGAGGACAAGTTGGAATTTGCACAGGGAAATCTACAGCCAAGACAGTGATGGAGGAAGAAATTTTGTAGTTAAACACTTCAATAATAATTTGGCTTGTAGCTACATAGGGAATATTGACTTTCTTTGTCTTAAAGGGTTATATGTAGGGCCAGAGTATAGAAGGCTAGGATGCTTGCTGCTGGTCTTCCCTACTGTAGTCCAGAATAAAACATGCAAGGTAAGGCAGAGTAGCACCAATGTAAGACTACAGAAAGAGTGATTGCTTCGGCAGGAGGGAAAAATAAATTGAGTATAGATCTCTAGGCCAAAGAAGGCAAGCAGGGCTACTATTTTAGTCCTAACTCTTATTTACCTGGCTCTTTAAATGTCTTTGTATATGTCCAAAAGGAGTTGAAGGAAGAAGGATGTTTTCTGCTAAAGAGGAGAAACTGAAGGCTGCTTCTACAGGACCAGCAATAGGGGCACAGGAGTAAAGGACACTGAGTGGGACCTGAGAGACTGCCAGAGACCTTCAACCCTGGAAACTAGGGGAACAGAGGAGATACCCATTGGTGAAACTCAGTGCACTTCGATTTCAAATACAGACCTAAGCCTGTTCTTGTAAGAGTCTTATCAAACAATTCATTTTATAAAATAATGTTTACTGTTGGGTTAAATTATAATTTTATTTTCTTTTTTTTTTTTGTTAGGGATCTAGGTCATGCCTTCATGCTGAACTGTATTCTCAACCTGTATCATTTTTGATTTTGAGACAGAGTTTCACTAAATCACTAAGTTGCCCAGGCTGGGCTTGAACTTGCAATCCTAACCCCTGCAGGATCTCTGCTGTGCTACCAGGCCTGGTTGAAATTATAATATTAATTTAAATTTCAAATATAACTACTAGCCCTATTCTTCTGAATGACAGTGTTTGTGACAGTACAGAAAAAAAAAATTTACAAAGTATTCTCTAAAAAGCAATCTGGTTGTTTGTATTAGGAATCTTAAATGTATATAGAATTGTTGATTCAGTATTTCCAAAAATATGATACAAGATGAAACAATAAAAAACAGAACAAAAGTCTTTGTACCCAATGCCCATCACATTACTTTCATTAATAAAAATGTTTACAATTAAGTATTTAAGAGTAGCAAAATAAATTATGATGTAGTTATACAACTATGTCTACATTAAAAATATCCTCTGTAAGCCCTCTCTTCTCTTCCTTCCTTCCATGGTGACTGAACAAGGGCCTTTTGCTCTGAGCTACAACTCTAGCCTTTTTCATTTTTTATTTTCAGACAACAGGTTCTATGGGCTCAAACTTTCAATTTTACATTGCATCACTCTGTCTGGCTTCTATAAATGTTTGACGAGGAAATTATGTTAATTGAAAAGAAGATACAAAAGTGTAAATATATTATGACCCCAGCAAGGCTTAAAATATATAAAAAAGTACTAAAATAACACACCAAAATAACACTGGTTATTCATTAAGTGGTGATGGCATTTTTGTTTCTTTTGCTTTCTTTTGTTCCACCAAGGAGCATGTATTAAGAGAATCCAAATTTATCAAAATCACTCTACTTTGTATTTTATACCACGAACTAATAAACATAATTTATTTAAGTGCAAGTGACCTCTTCATGATTTTGTGGGGTGAGGGGGCCGTATCAGGGATTGAGCTCAGGGCTTTTGAACTAAGCTACATCCCCAGCCTTTATGTATTTCTTTTCCTTCCTCCTCTCCCTCTCCCTTCCTTTCCTTTCTGTTTTTTCTTTCTTTCAAGAAAGGGTCTTGGTAAATCACTACATTGTCCAGGCTAGGATCAAGTCTGCAATTTTTCTGCATTGGCCTCTTGAATGCTGGGATTATAGGCATGTATCATGCCAGGATTATTCATGAATTTTAACAAACTTGGGCCAATGTACTAATGATTAGAGAAACAGATGGTGGTGATCTGGCGTGCTCTCTTACCAGTTAAATAACTCATTCCATCTTATTTATTTATTTTTGGAGCTAGGCTCTTGCTCTTTAACCCAAGCTGGTTCTGAATTCACTATGGAGCTCAAGGCAATTTTCCTGTCTCAGCAGCCTCCCAAGTACTGGGATTAGAGGTGTGTACCACTACGCCCAGCTTAAGTGGTGCTGGGGAATATAACGTGGGAACTCAGTGCTTGCCAGGGAAGCACTTTAACCACGGAGCCATCCCTCCAGCTCAATACTTTTTTTCCCCTCAATAAAATTAAACTATTTTATGTAATAAGACTTTCAGATAATTTCCAAAAGACCAACATTAGAAATGTTAGGTATACTTACCATATATAACCATCCCAATATATATTATATTAAATTTAAATTTCAAAGAAAATTAAAGGGGAACAATGGGAGAGTTTTAGGTGTACCACCACTACTGAAATCCACCACATATCCTAAGGGATATTCCAACTGAGTCATTATAAAATTGCAGTAAAGTCTTACATATACTGAATGATAAATGAAACCTAGCTATGTGGGATAACTATGTTCTAACCAACTGATTTTGTTTTGCTTTGCTTTTGAGACAGGGAATAATAATGTAGTCCAGCTGGCCCTGAATTTGCATGCCTGGCCTCCTGAGCACCAGGCATATACCGTAATGCCCAACATTAATTAAAAATTAAATCTAAAATTAAAGTGGTTTGCTTCAAAGTTAGATAAGCTAGAAGTTACACAAGCCAGAAGTATAGCCAGAAAGTCAGTATCCTATGAGACTGGATGTTAATAATATAGATTATATGTGGCTTTAACATTTTTCAAGAGCATCCTATATCATTTAAAGGATCATAACATTTAATAAGTAGAGATATAAAAGGTCATTAGTTAGTCTAAAAAGAGGAATCCTAGCAATGAAAGGTTAATTTTAATGTTTACATGTATCTCCAAACTTTAAAGGGCAGGGGGCATGGCCCAGGGGTCAGAGTGCTTGCTCAACAAGCATAAGGGCCTGGGTTAGATTCTCCGGCATCACAAAAGCTAGGTATGGTCACACATACCTGTAATCCCAGGATGATACAAGAGAACTGAGACAAGAGGACTGCCCTCCATTTGAGGCCAGCCTGGGCTACAAAGTTAAGGACCAGAGAGTAAAAAGAGTAATGCTTTTCAGTTCATGAATCATCACTTACAAAATTACCTTTACAGAAATAATTGATAAACAATAGCTACAAAATAAGATTTGGAATTAAAAAATTAAAGTTGAAGAAATAATCAAAGAATAATCAAGCAAACAATCTAAATATAAGTGGAAACCTACTGAGTAATAGGGCAGCTGAAATATGTTCCAGCTTTTTGTCATAAAGAAAATAAGTCCTAGTCAAAAATCTACACTGCCACTGTTGCAATGACAAGTATGACATCCGTTGCATAACTGAGAGAAAAATGAAGCTATCTTTTATGAGGAGAATATATTCAGACAAAAATTAAACAAAAAGGCAAAGAACCTCAGGATAGTTTGGCTATAAGAGGATTAAAAATAAAAAGATACATGCAATTATCAATATATGTAACTCAAATAATGTCTGTTGACAAAAATGGAGAAGTCTACCAGACAGGGTTTTGGGATATAGTTCGGTGGTATAGTGCCAGTCTAGTACATGAAAGGCCCTGACTTTCATCCTTATGATACTCACAAAATAGCAATATAGTCAACCCAAAGAATAAAACTAGAATTAAAAATATGTGTGTATAAATTTTTCTTTCTTTCTTTTTTTTTTTTTTTTTTTTTTTTGGTACTGGGGATTGGGCCAGAGTCTTCACACTGAACCACAGCCCTAGCCCATTTTTTTTTTTTAAACTTTTAATTCTCAGAGAATGTCTCACTAAGTCACTGAGTTACACAGGTTGGGTGAGGATGAAATGGTAAATCCTCCTGCCTAGGTTATTAGGCCTGGCTTAAATGAATTCTTGATAAATAAATTTTAGCACATATATTTAATCTTCTTTAATTCTATCATTTTAAAAGATATGAAAATGTTACAACTTTGAAGTATTTTTTGTTATTATAAAAATATTTTTAATTTTGATTTTTAGGACTGAAATTGTCAATAAAATGAAAAATCTATGAGGCTAACCAATACATTGCTATCCTTCTTGCTAAAAACAAAATTACCTAATGAGGAAGGAAAAATATCATTAATAATTTCCATATTAAACTGTTGGAGCTATATGCAAGCATACTATCTTTAAGACTAAACAGGTTTAAAAACTGATTATCTTTTTTTAGGCTGAGACAGGGTTTGGCTATGTAGCTCAGGCTGGCTTTGAATTTCCAATTCTTCTGCCTCAGCCACCTGAGTACGGAGATGACAGGTGTACGTACACCACCATACCCAGCTTTTTTATTTTGCTCTTGTATGTCAGATAATTCAATACGTAAAATTTATAGTTTTATTTTGCCTTTTTAAAATCTTGATACTTTCCCTGGTTGTAGTTGTTTTATTTTTAATTTTCTTTGGAGTTGAATAATTTTTTCTTAAATGAGCTTAATTTTCTTCAAATTTTATTTGTAGAAAAAAATTTAAGGCATGTTCTTTCAGAAGAAGTTTGGATTTGAATCTAATAGGTGCTCGGGGATACTAGTACTACAGACACTTCCAGTAAAAATATCAACTTGTTTTCCATTCATTTTTTCCACAAAAGAAAACAGAATTCTGGGTGATAACCTAAGTGAAAATTAGCATATCATTACAAACTTTTATGGGAAGCTTATTTTCCCTCTTTAATCGATACATATGAAGACAAGCTATTTTTTTTTAACATTTACTCCATGTATTGATGTGTATTCTTTTTCATTCACCTCTGTGCTGGGTGTGGCTCTTTAGGATCACAGTTTAATCAGGGAGATGTGACCACCTACTAGATATCCTACTTTGGAAGGGGCTTAAAATTTTCTCTACATTCAAAAAGATCTCCAATGTGAAGGCTTGAGTGCTCTTTTTTACTTTCTTGGTTCCTACTTTCATTTACTTCTTGGTCTGTATTTTAATTTTGGTTATGTGTGATTATGGATAGATTGAATTTTTAAAAAATTTACATTTCAAATTCTTGGTTTTTTTTTTTTTTTTTTGACAGGGTCATGCTCTATAGTCCAGGCTGGTCCTGAATTAACTATGTAGCTCAGGCTGGCCTCAACAACACGATAAACTTCCTGCTTCAGCCTTCAGAGTGGTAGGAATACATGTGTGCATCACCATGCTTGGCTTATGTGATGATCAGGAATTGAATCCGCGGCTCTTTAACCACTGAGCAATTCCTCCAGCCCTCAAGTTATTTTCAACTTAAAAGAAATGGTAAAACAACTGTTCATTTGGGCCCATAGGGGAAAACTACACAAATCAAAAGTTATATACTATTAACTTTCACTTTTCTTATATCATGCCATCCATCAGAGATCTGTGTCTACAGTAGCTGTTCCTTAGAAGTATTTTAACTAATTTATGTAACTCTGTGTCTGTTGTTTGAAGACTCTGGCTATCTTCCAAAATAGGTAAACATATAAAATAAAGCAAGAAGTGGTAACAATAAGTTATCATATATTTTATTAAATGTTATTTATAAAACTGATAAGCTATTAAATAATGAGTTAAACAAGGTTACTATTTTAACAATAACTCTTCTGCCTACAGAAACTCTTACTTACTTTGGAAGGAGAACCATCAGTAATTTTCACCAACTGCCAAAGAATCGAGTAATGGGAACATTGCAGTGCCTGTACGACTATCTGTATCAAATGAAAAAAAAATCTTTTTAATAAAATTCAAACAAATAGGTTTGTGTTTTCACAGTACTAGGATACTAATATTTATAATCGTTTATATAATAAGTTTCAAGTCCAAATTTTTATAGAATTACTGAGAATGGATAAAGTATCTGACTAAAGAAAACGATAAACCAACGTATCAATCTAGAGAATAAAGACAGAACATATCTTGATAATATGGACTCAATACTATGCTTTAAACAAAAATGTAGTTTCATAAATCTTCCTCTGTCAGATTTTTAAAAAGAAACTGATGAAATTATTTTCATTCAAATTAAAAAAAAATAAGTATATTTGGTTGTAAAGCACAATTAATGTAAAATATAACACTCATACCAAAAGTGCATAAAACAAATATAAAGCTGATTTAATTAATATAAAGCAAAATTACCTTTGTAACCATGACCCAAGTAAAAAATAGTGTCTTTTCCTTTAGGATTACAGTTATTTTAACTTACAAGATAATTCAAGTATTTTAACTATCCAGATCTACATCCTTATAGTCTACTATGCTTAGTTTTGAAAACTACATAAAATTAAAACACGAATTACCTAGAGTCTGACTTCTTCCACTTAACATTTATGTTTAAAATTTATACATGTTAAAATTACCTATTATTTATTATACTTTAGTCCTGTAAAATATTTAGTATATTATCCTATTTATTCAGGGTACTGTTGATAGATTTTTGTACTACTCTGAATTTTAACTCATTAGACATTACCACCTCAAAAATTCATATGTATGTCTCCGTACACTGTTTATGGGTTTATCTGGGGCAGAGGTTCTCAGAGTTTTAGTTCTCAGAAACTCATTATGATGTTAACAATTACTAGGCGCCCCCAACAGCTTTTGTTTAACAGCCATAAACGTACTATATTAGAAAAGAAAGACATGCTTATCAAGTATTTATTCACTCAAAAATAAACTGATTATCGTTTAACAAAACTTTTCTGAAAAATGAGGTAAATTTTCTAAAATAAATAAAATGTACTTTTTTCTGGTTCTATGGGTTAAACCTAGGAATGCTCTACCACTGAGATACATTCCCAACTCTTTTTGACACAAAGTATTACTAAGTTGCACAGGCTGATCTGTGATCCCCCTGCCTCAGCCATTCAAAGGACACAGATTAGAGGTATTTGTCCATGCACCCTGATAAGAATGACATGGTTTTATATTTTTGAAAATCTCTTTAGTCTGCCTTCATAGAAAAAAAGTGGATTTCCCTATTTCTGTATTTTATACAGCAAGATTCTGTATTGACAAAAAGAGAAATAGTATTATTTTAACTTTATTAGATAATATCAAACTATACAAGTCACTGATAGCCATTGCTGCTTTGTATTTTCATCAGTATTCAACATCACCTGATATTTGGTGATTCTATTTTGTATGAGTAGTGCCTCACTGATTTTTTTCTTTTCTTTTCTTTGGAGTCAGGGTCTTGCTCTCTAGTCCACATTGCTATGGAACTTGCTGTGTAGCCTAGGTTGACCTCAAACTCACAATTATCCTATCTCAACCTCCCAAGTACAAAGATGACAAGCCTGTGCTAGGCATAGCTTTGCGAAGGTTCCAATTTACATATATCTAATTACAGTGAGAATGGGCACTTTTTTTATTTTAAACTGGAATCTGAATTACCTTTCTTTTGGACTTTATGTATGGCTTGAGTCTTAGGTTTCTATTTCCCAGGAAGACAAATATCAAAATTCAGAAAAACAAAACCGATTAAGAACCATAATATAAGGGCTGGGTATGTCATTCAGTGGTTAAAGTGCTTATTTATTTAGTGTGGTGGCTTGGGTCTGGAGTATGCCTCAAAAGCCTCATGTTCCTATGGATATTGTGTAGGGTTAGGAGGTGGGGCCTGAAAGGCGGGGGGTGGGGTGGGGTGGGGCGCACATGGGGCTTGACCTGGAGGGTTGTGTGCTTGTTCCCCACTTCCTCCTAGTCTCTCTTCCATCATGTTATGAGGATTTCTGCCACTGGAGCTCTGCCTCTGGCCCTGCCCTAGCTGCTTACCAGTGAATGGACTGTGACCTTCTGAAACTGTAAGCTACAATAAATCTTTCCTTCCTAAGTTGTGAATGTTGGGTATTGAATAATAGCAATAAGAAAGTATCTAAGACATTTAGCAAGTCCAAGGACTTCGGATCAAATCCCCAACACCACATAAGCTGGGAGTGGCAGTGCACGCCTATAATCACAGCACTCAGGAGACAGAGGCAGGAAGATTTCCATGAATTTGAGGGTAGCTTAAGCAGCCTATATTTTAGAGGTAGGCCCTGTCTCAAACAACAAAAGCAACAAAACGTAAGACAGGAGCATGACAGTGTAGCAAGCCTGTAAATCCAGCAGCAGCAGCAGCAGCAGCAGCAACCCCCCCCCCCCCCCCCCCCCCCCCTTATATAAGACAGGAACATGGTAGTGTAGCAAGCCTGCAAACCCAGTACTGGGGAAGCTGAGACAGCAGCAGCACTGGGAGTCTAGGGCCAGGCAGTAGTATACAGAGAGATCCAGGGCAGCCTGGACTACTTAAGAGACTCCATCTCAAGAAAAAAAAAAACAGAATCATAAGAGAAACCCATTTTGGGTAAAGATTTTTACTGTATTTTTTGTTTGAATATATAGTACTTTCATCTCAATAAAGCATGTATGAAAATACGATATTCTGTTTTATTCACTTATTTTATCTAGTTTTCTATTAATCATTCTCTCATGATAAATTAAAAACCATTAAAACGAACATATGGCCTGGTGTGTTGGTGAATGCCTATAATCCTGGAAGCTAAGGCAAGAGGGTCACAAATTCAAACCCTGCATGGGCAACGTAGATCATCTGCCTGTCTTTTTTTTCTCTCTTTTAAGACACGGTCTTGTTCTGTAGGCCAGGCTGGTCCTGAACTCACTATGTAGCCTAGGCTGGCCTTGAACTGAGGGCAATCCTCCTGCCTCTGCCAGTGCTGGGATTAATAGCTGTGTGGCATCATGCCTGTTTTATGTGGTGCTGAGGAATCGAATTCAGGGCTCTGCACTTGCTAGGCAAGCACTTCAACCACTGAGCTATGAGCTATACTCCTAGTCCGAGATCATTTCAAAATTTAAAAAATTTTTGAAAGATTGAGGATATAGTTTAAGGTGACGGCCTTATTTAGTTCAACCCCAGTACCACAGATAAAGAAATTAATAAATCTACTTGGGCATTGAAAAATACATAAGAATTAGAGAATAAGTGGAGCTTCATTGGATAAGAGTTTCATTAAACATAAATAATAAACTCATGCCAAAATGTAGAAGCCAAACTTCTGAAATATTTGCAAGTTATAAGTATTTGTGCTAGACAAGCACTATACTAAACCTAGAAGTTGCTCAATGACAAGTAAATACACATTGGTCCTCAGATACCATTTGATAAGGCTTATTTAAAATATAAAGTATACTGGTAAAAAGTTTGTATGGAAGGAAAAGGCAAGATTAAAAATATTCTCTTGATGTTAGGTTGGGGTAGACTGGCTAATACACATAAGGCCTGGCATTTGATTCTATGTTCTACAAAACAAAACACAATTCTTTAATATGAAAAAGCATGAATTATTAAGTAACTAGAAAAGCGATATCCAAATGAGTAATATTTTATGGAATGTTGGATGTGGTACATAGCTATAACGCCAGCTACTTGCAAGGTAGAGGGAGGACTGACAGCTGGAGATAAGCCTGGGCAACTGATTCAGACTCTTGTCTCTAAAAACTATCTACTTATCTATTATTTATGTTTTTATTTATTAGATTATGAGAGAGGGTCTTACTACATAGCCCAAAATAATGCCTTGAATTCAATATCCTCCTGTCTCAGTCTCACGAGTGCCAACACATCTGGTTTTGAAAATAAAATTTTCGTAAGGGCTCAGTAGGTAGTACAGTAGTACAGAGCTTGTCTAGTATGAATGAGGCCCTGGGTGCAATCCTGATTACTTACAAAAACAAACTTAATTTTTATTATGTCATTTATTCTAATCTCCCCAAATAAAAATTCCTCCCTTTTTTTTTTTGATGTGTACTATGAATTTCTCCAACTGTTTTCCACAGTTTTAAAGAAGTTTCTTGGTAGTGGTTATTAGGAAATACCTACTTAAAATACAGAAGTAACATTTTAATGTTCTACATGTTACTTTTACATAAACTTATATTTCAAGGGGCTCCAGTGTATTATTTTAAAACAAAAAGGCATTCTATTTTGCTCTCACAGCTGATCAGATGTCAAAAGAAAATTCAGAACTTTTCAGTCACTATCAGTCATTTGATAGTTTACTTTCCATAATAACAATGTTATCTTAACTTTTTAAGAAATCATTTAACTCAATAACTGAATGTTTCTGGTGTATAGATGAAAAAAAAGCACTAGCAATAAACAACTCAACCTAAGAGATGGTTCTAACCTATGTGCGCACCTTCCTCCTATGCTTTTTCTTCATTAACACTGCTCTGACCTTGAGGTGAGAGCATCTTCAAATAAGAAGTTCTGTTGTGAGGATGAAACTTTCTTCCAATTGTGCTGTTCTGTTCTCATGTTTTCATTGGGGAATGTTGCTCCTGGGAAGAAACACTAACATGCACTGCATATTTCTGGCTAAATTAAAATGTAGAAATTCTTCTTCTATATTCTGCTCCCATTTCTATCATTAGTAAAAAGATTTAAGAAAATGGAAGATTAAAATTTTCTAGTGGATACATGCATGATGCAAGAGTGGACTAAATGTTTTTGATATCTCGTAACATGTTGTCATTTTTAGATAGGCAACAACATGCTTTTGGAAAACAGTCTTTAGATACAAATTAATAACCAATATAGCTTTATCAAAGAGGATACAAAGTTAGAAAACAAGATGAAAGTATGTCCATAATTGTTAGCATTACAGAAATACATTGTATATTAAAAGCAGAGTGAGACAGTGGAAACGAGGACACAGCAATACTCCCACCCAGCTGCCTACCACCCCCAGGCAGCTGGGATGTCAGCTACTAGCTCCCCACGCCTGCAGGCCTCCCACCACTGGCACCTTTATAAAGTAGAGTTGATACTGCCTGAGCAATTGAGGCCATTAGTTGTATAACCACCAGGCTGGCCCCAAAACAGCTTTTTCTTAGGGCTCCAATTATGAAATGGGAATTGGTGTGAGCTACATTGGTGGACATGGACAGACCTGGAGAAAAACTCAGCATAGCTCAATTCACTGATTTGATGACCACAAGGTTTATTTGGTGAAGTTACTCATAATTACTCTCAAAAATTGGAGTTTGTTTGCTGCTAATTTGTTTGTTGGGACAGCAGAAGCATTTCAGCTCTTTGGCATTTGGAGATAATAATAAAGAACTAAAAGTCAAAGAAATCAAATAAAAAAGAGTTCCTGATCACCTGAACAATCTAGATGTTGATGTAACCACTGAGTCCTGGTTAATTATTTGAATGTTAATAAGGTCATGTAAACGTGCTAGCATTTAAAAGGTAGACACCCACCCAACCACACACACACCCACCCTACT